>CM038706.1:27868865-27941365 GCA_021613375.1 Megaleporinus macrocephalus
GGAGCACCCGCAGCGCTCAGCAGGCTGCAAATTAGCACAGAGCGGTGCACACAAACGGGAGACGCAAGGTGAGGGAAGCCCACCAGGTGATCCCGCACCCCTGTCAGACAGTTATGTTCACAGTGAGGGACTGAGAACGCGACTGAGTAAGAGTGAGGCAATAGAAAAAAAAGAAGCTGGCAGCAGCCCTGTGCAGTAGCTGGTGGGCTGACTGCAGCAGCTTTGCGCCTCTAATGGTGGCCGCTTGGTTGAGAACCACCACAGAGCTGGTGATGCGCATCCCAGTGTTACCTACGCTAGACTGACAGTACAGAGTACTCAAAGGATACAGAGACAGCACTGAGACAGTAGAGATCTTACTGAGACACTACAGAGATACAGCAGAGACAGTACAGATACAACTGAGACACAGCTGAGACAGCATATAGAGATTACTGAGACAATACAAGTAGAGACTGTACAGACACAGTAGAGACTGTACAGACACAGTAGAGACTGCATGGAGACAGTAGAGACTGTACAGAGACAGTAGAGACTGTACAGAGACAGTATAGACTGTACAGAGACAGTATAGACTGTACAGAGACAGTAGAGACTGTACAGAGACAGTAGAGACTGCATGGAGACAGTAGAGACTGTACAGAGACAGTATAGACTGTACAGAGACAGTAGAGACTGTACAGAGACAGTATAGACTGAAAACATACAGAGATATTACTGAGATGCTACGGAGATAGATCACAGACAGTACAGATAAAGAGAGCAGACATTACTGAGACAATGTGAGATATAGCTGAGACAGTACTGAGTAGCTGTTACATCACTAAAGATTTATCAGTTATGTAATAATAGCTGATAAGAGTTGATGTTGACTAACAGATGATGGTGTAATAAATCACAGGAAAAGCCACAGAAACCACAGGAAAAGCAACCGCTTTGCGACAAGTGATTTATGAACAATCTGATTTAAAAAATCTACACCAAAGCTAAACTCCATAGGTTGCCTTTCCAACTGATCCTCAGAAAATCAAAGCTATGAACCCAGGAATCTTACTCTAGGCGGGTTGCAGAGATGCTTGCCTCATGCAGTAAGAATAAGAGTAAACAGTTTCAAACTGTACAGGATTATAGGACATTAGGCTCTCCCTTCAAACACATGATTTCTATTGTAGGGTTTTGGAAACCACATATAACCAAGTGTAATATCTGATCTTTACACCACTGCATATTAGCTAAGAAAAGTGTGTTTATGAACTAATTTATTATTATTATCATCATCATCATCATCATCACATGATCCACAACTATTCAACACCAAGCTTAAAGTGTCATTGTTAATTCCTAAAATTGACTAGCCAACTGTGCAACCACTAATACAGACACACAGCTGAGACACAACTAAGACAATCATCACTGTAACAAAAGCAACACAGAGACAGTACAGACATATTCCTGAGACAGTACAGACACACAGCTGAGACAAACCAGAAACAGAACAAAACCAGAAACAGAACAGAACCAGAAACAGCACTGTGGCACAACTGACAGAACAAATGTGGTAAAGAGACACAGCTGAGACAGCACTGAGAAACAACAGAGACAGTGTAGAGACTTTGCTGAGACAGTGCTGAGAAACAGAGACACAGCTGAGACAGTGCTGAGAAACAGAGACACAGCTGAGATGGTACTGAAGCAGAGTTGAGACATGACTGAAGCATTACAGCGAAGACACAGAGACAGAGACGGACTGTTCTGAGGCATCTTCCAGCCGTTTGGCCTCTGAAATATGAGATGAGCTGTGCGGCCCTGCAGCTTGGTAGTAAGCGACTGCGTGACCAAGCTCATTAAAAACGGAGTGTACAATCTCTCACACGCAACCCTTCATCAAAACAGCCTGACTAATCCTCACTGCCGCAGAGCTGTGCGTGTGAGCGTGCGAGAGGAATCCCGCTCAAGCTCTCCGGCCTCTGCCTCCAGACACTAAGCTGTGCGCTGCCCTCTCTGGGACAGGCAGAGGAATGGTGGGTTGAAGAGTTAACTGCCTTCTGCTTATCTGGGGATAATGCTTAACAACGCGTCCCCAATGGCAACATGGTATTGTTTAAGAAGGCACAGTCTTTACCTATAGCTCAACATAGCCAAGACGCCCTGGGCAACATGATAACGCTAATCTTCAGAAACAAACAGTCTTTTGATGATGATGTCCTTCTATTGTATCCAGCATTAGCAGCTATTTTAAACTTGAAACAATTGCTGCGTTGGTACACCAGATCCAAATGCATGCCTTCTACTGAGTAATAGGAGGGAGAGAAGGCTAGCATAACAAACCCAGCAGGACACTCATCAGATATGTGTATATATATATATATATATATAGGTCTTTGGAAATCAGATTCAGTGTAAATCTACCAGAACCACTTTTTGTTCACATTTCACCAATATTTAAAAATATTCTGCATAATTCAACTGCCGAAAGTCTCTCAGAGTGGTTTGATGTGAAACTGTTCATTATAGAGAGACTTATCAACTACATTTTTTAACAGTGGTGGTGACACCAACCAAAGGCTTCAACATCTACAACACCTGTAATTCTGCCAGGTTTTCTATGTGAATGTTGGTAAAACAGAAGTACAACATTTTGTATGTACCATTCCTCCATGAATGGCTTTAAAAATGTTGTTTTGGGCCAAAACCTTTTCAATAATACCATAAAACAGTGTCTAGGCGTCTGACAGTTAACTCTTAACCATGTTGTGTGGTAATTTTCTATTACTTTAGTTATTCTGTAGAGGCTTTAAACTCTTCAGATGCCTGGTGCTCTGGTCCCTGCCTCATAAAGCCACTTAATAGGTGATTGTGTGTCTCTGTAGCGATGCACCAAATCAGTCTAACATGAGAGGATGAAGAAGCAGCGCTGCCCTGACTGCACATCCTAAACTACTGTCAACAGTGGAGGTCCTGCTCCTAGTTATGAATGACCACTGCCACCTCCCACTGTCCAACATGTGCTTTGTTGTTGTTTTTTTTGGTTTTTTTTACTGCTGGAGACGCCCTTGGCGAGTGTGGTAAAGAGTGAAGAAGGAGGACAGACTGGGCTTTTTCTTGTGTTTTTTTATGACGGGGGATGACACCACACCTTCTGACAGGTTCTTCTTTCCCCATACACTGCTGTACAGACGGAACAAGCATTATAATTACTTGTATACATTAAAATCAGGCATTAGAAATTCCGATAATACAGCAAACACAGGTGACTAATAACCAGAGGTGGAAGCTTTGTAGCTGTGTTAGAGTCCAGTGTGCCGGAGGGGGATTCCCGCTTGTCTCTGGCTCATGCTGTCTCACGTTCAGTCTCCTATATTGCAGGGGTTGCTTCAGGGCTTCCGACTCTTTTCCTTTACAACCTGGGAAGTCAACAACTGGCCTCAGTTCCTTTGCCCGCAGAGCGTCTGAGGTCGTGCAGAGTGTGTGTGCTGGCAGTGCGGTGAGCAGACGCTCGGCAGTGCTGTGATTTAGCAGACTACATACTGATTATCAACACCACAGACGGGCAGACACAGCTTGTGAGAGAGGGTAGTCTGACTGTCTGATCCGTCTCGCTCTCATCGGCCTCTTTCTGAGCAAACATGTATATCAGTGGCACTGTCCCAAACGCACTGCACGCAAAGCATCTGTACGCGCCACACATACAGAGAAAGAGCTGAGAAACAGTTTTGTCCCCTTGTGCAGGAAATCAAACCAGAAGCTGACGTGTGCAGAGAGCTAGACTGTCGCCAAGCTCAGTGCTTATTAATGTAACTAAAACAGATACCAGACTATACATACATACACAGACTATACATACACACATACACACAGACTATACATACACAGACTATACATACACACATACACACAGACTATACATACACAGACTATACATACACACATACACACAGACTATACATACACACAGACTATACATACACACAGACTATACATACACACAGACTATACATACACACAGACTATACATACACAGACTATACATACATACACAGACTATACATACACACATACACACAGACTATACATACACAGACTATACATACACAGACTATACATACACACATACACAGACTATACATACACACATACACAGACTATACATACACACATACACAGACTATACATACACACAGACTATACATACACAGACTATACATACACACATACACAGACTATACATACACACATACACACAGACTATACATACACAGACTATACATACACACATACACACACAGACTATACATACACACATACACAGACTATACATACACACATACACAGACTATACATACACAGACTATACATACACACAGACTATACATACACAGACACACAGGCTATACATACACACATACACAGACTATACATACACACATACAGACTATACATCCACACACACACAGGCTATACATACACACATACACAGACTATACATACACACATACAAAGACTATACATACACACACACACACACACACAGACTATACATACACACATACACAGACTATACATACACAGACTATACATACACACACACACAGACTATACATACACACATACACAGACTATACATACACACACACACAGACTATACATACACACACACAGACTATACATACACACATACACAGACTATACATACACACATACACAGACTATACATACACACACACACAGACTATACATACACACATACAAAGACTATACATACACAGACTATACATACACACATACAAAGACTATACATACACACACACACAGACTATACATACACACATACACAGACTATACATACACAGACTATACATACACACACACACACAGACTATACATACACACATACACAGACTATACATACACAGACTATACATACACAGACTATACATACACAGACACACAGGCTATACATACACACACACACAGACTATACATACACACATACACAGACTATACATACACACATACAAAGACTATACATACACACACACACAGACTATACATACACACATACACCGACTATACATACACAGACTATACATACACAGACACACAGGCTATACATACACACATACACAGACTATACATACACACATACACAGACTATACATACACACATACACACAGACTATACATACACATACACACAGACTATACATCCACACATACACAGACTATACATCCACACATACACAGACTATACATACACACATACACACAGACTATACATACACATACACACAGACTATACATCCACACATACACAGACTATACATCCACACATACACAGACTATACATACACAGACTATACATACACACATACACAGACTATACATACACACATACACAGACTATACATACACACATACACAGACTATACATCCACACACACACAGGCTATACATACACACATGTATATATACACATCCGTGACAGTCTTAAGAACTAGGTCAGTCGTAGCTAGGGACATACACAGGTGCTCAAGTGCTTGGTTAACCGCTGGAGGTCCCAGTGTACTGAATACTGAAATCACTATTTGAGTATTCTTTACATCTCAATGTTATATTTTGTTACACGGCTGCTTTAATGTGAGCACGTTGCCAAAGATGTGACTAGTCAGGTAAACTACTCTGCACTCTTTTTCTGATTAATACTTTTTATTTTAAGAATAGTGTAGAATAACAATACAAATATAACAAAACAACATCCCATAATACCCCCCCCACTCCACCCTTCCCACCCCCCTACTCCACCCCTCCCACCTCCTCTTATTTGTCATCATAGGGAGAGAATATATATATAAAAAATAATAATAATTAAATAAAAAATAAAAATAATAATTCTGGTCTGGTTATTACCCTTTGCATTCCTATTCCACAAATTGTCTTCTGCAATGGACCATATCTTCTAATAATCAGAAAATATACAAATATGCCATCTATATCTCAGCATCAATACCTATATAAAAATGGTCCTTTAAGAGTTCTTTAAGCATCTTATAGTGTTATTAGTGCCCTGAGTGTCACATGTACACATGAAAACATGTAACTACACCAGTCTCACATGGTCAGTCATGAGAAACAGCCACGAGAAATGGACCAAGCGTGTACCAGAACCTTGACCTGCTGAGGTGGGAACACAATGTTAAATCCATAAACCAATCTAGTGCCTGATGAAGCTCAAGGCTGGTTAATGCCTGTCGTCAGCCCTCAGATGAAGTCATAGAAGATGTCCTAATGTTTGATGCCATGACAGCTAACTAGAGTACAATTAGCACGTAGCGTAACTGTCATAATATCAAATATCACAGCATCCGTCATCACACTGACCAGTAACGCAATCAACAAACTCTCAGGACAGCGTGTAGCATCAGCCATGACATGCTTAGTCATGTCAGTGATGTGTAGCAGAGTGAAGTGTTACCAGAATGTTCTCATGTGCCTTAAACCTTCTCATAGCAGCGTATGTGCTACCTGTAGCAGGCAGTGGCTGACCAGATCACGGGAATAGAACAAACCAGTTAATTTACTGCAGGTTATGAAACTGAAACTTGGAATAAGGGAGTGCTACACTAAGAAAGAAGAGCGGAAGAAAGAAGAAAGAAGAAAGTCAAGAGTGCAATGTGCAGTGTAGATGTCAGTTCAGAGAAAGCACAGAAACAGCACAAACTGTGAGCCAGCCTTTATTTAATTAGCAAAACTAATCTGGCAAAAGGCTAAACCTCTACACTCACACACTCACACTCACACACACACACTCACACTCACACTCACACACACACACACTGCAGCAGCAGACAGAACTCAATATCCCACCATCTTTCACCAGGGACTTCAGAAAAGGTCACCTTCCCCACCCACTTCACGTCACTCACTCTTTCTCTATATAAAACACTACTACTAATAAAAGCACACATGCGCACACCTGCAAAGCTCACGTTCACAACACTAATCCCATCCTGCAAAGTGTGATCACTCACAATCCAACGGCACCAGTGAAAGAAAGTCGCTGTTCAGTAGACAGACATGTAACCGGTTCCCAAAGCTTTAGAGTCTGAGAGAACAGACAGGGCGAGAGGAGGCAGCGTGCGGGAGAGACGGATACAGCGCCCCCAGCCGCCACTGAGAAGCTCCTACTGAAACCGAAAGTCCAAAACCAGGTCGGCGAGTCAGCCACAAGACATCAGGCTAGTAACCATGGCAGCAGCCCCATCAGCATTCTGCACGCTCCTGACCGCCGCCCGTCTACCTAGGTCACCTGGCGCTAGGCAGACGCGTTGCCATCACAGTGCCGCGGGACCGCAGGAATGATGGGACGTAGGGCTGCAACTGACCTTTATTGATCGACTAATCAAACTACATCACTTGAAGTCCCATCCACGTGAGAAAGAGGCTCGAGACCACATCAGAATGTACAGAGACATCGAGCCCGCCTACACTCTGCGTGGATAATCTGCGTCGGGAAGTGTATGAGAAGTGTATTATCCACCCAGACGTACGCCCTGTAACCCTTTACCTGAACCCCGCTACATAACATTAACTTCATACTGCTGCAAACATGTCATGGTGGACATCACAATAGATTACGTCCAGAAATTTCCGTACTGTTTACTGCCACAGCATATATTTTACCATGCCAAATGTTATAATGTCTATTGAGACTCCATTGCAAACTCTATTATGTGACAAACTTTTATAATAATAAACATTTTGTAATCTGTCATGACAACCAATATTACCAGCACTGGTAATACGATACTGCTACCTGCATGTGACATCAACCACGACATGTTTATGGCATGCATAGCAGAGTTCATGTAAAGTGTTAGCACAAGTTCTCAGTTGTTGCAATGAATACAATGCCCCTCTGTTTCAATACTGTTTTAAACATCGCCAACTAGGAAACACGGTTCGCGGGAAGGAGTGGAATACACTAGCCCTCCACCATGCTAGCCTTAGTGAGTTAATCACCTAGAGAGGTAAGGACTGTAACGCAAACCGTTTTATAAGAAGTTGAAGAGTAACTAACTTTGTGATCTGAATGACTGAATGATAAGAATTCTCTTTGTTTTTTGCTGCGGTGGCTACCTGTGTAGCTATTAGCTTGCTAGTAAGCAGAGAAAAGTTAAAATGTTCTATTAGCGGTCATGCTATTCCAGTTAGAGCACAGCAAATTATCATATCACATGATCCATCGCTGTGGCTTCTAATCACTTTCACCTAGCGTTCTTCCCAGGGCTGAAAAACGGGGTCGTTTAACATCCAGCTCGACTTCCGCTAATACAGCAGCCTTCTCGTCAGGGCAGAGTGAAGTCAAGGCCGCTACAACAGTACTGAAACGGAGGGCGTGTGTATATGAGCACTGCAGGGGCGTTTAATCAACGTATTTTCCAGAATTAGTGTAACTGATGACTAATGGTTCTAGCTAAGCGTTGCAGCCCTAACGAGAAGTGCAGCGCAGAAAAGGCACAACAGCTACACTCGCGCGGCGGCATGCTGGGTGCTGTGCTCATGCTTCTCCATGGCCGTCAGGCCCGGTGAGGAAAGGAGGACTGACAGAGTGAGCTTCCTGGGTCCGGGGCTAACTGTGGTGCCACATGGCGAAGACCCTGCTCCCAAATAGCAGAGTCCATCCTTGCGGTCAGTTGCGGGCATTCAGCAGGGCATGCACACGCAGAGGAAGAGAGAGAGAGAGAGAGAGAGAGAGAGAAAGTAGAGCGAGAGCTACAATCCGGTTCAGAGTTGTCTGAGGTCAGCTGGAGGATGAGGCGGTCGAGTTGTGTGCATGTGGATGTGAATTTATTTTGTGGGGTCAGACGGTATCTTGTAAATAAATGACCAGGCACAGGTTTTTAGCTTCGGGTGCTGAAGTGTATCAAAATCAGTACCTAAAAAGAAGGTGGCTCCCCCAGATCTATCTTGTATGTTATCTTGTGCAGTCCCAAACAATCTCTAAACATCACACCTTGTTTTATAAAGGCTGCTTTCGCCAATCCTGCCACCTCCCAAATGTCTATGGAGGTTTATGAGTTGTTCTAAGGCTTATGTAGGGGTCGTGTAGCTCTATGCTGTTTAGTAAAATGGTAAAGTTTATTTTTTTATCATTCCAATTGCTCAATTACATCTTCTTCTGTGCTGGAATTGCTGTTTTACACCAGCCCATTATTTCTGGGTAGAATACTGCTTGTAAACTGTTGGTCACCACCGCTTGTGCAATCTCTGCCAATCGAAAGTCTAATGTCAAACCAACAAACTATGCAGGCAGTGTATAGCACTGACGGTCACCAACAGTGTACTGAGTCACAGCTTTCTTTGTTCGGTGGAGAACCAAGTACCGGTGTAATGGTCACACGTACCCAACCAAGCCGAACTAAAGAAAGAGTTAGACTGCTCCGCACCAAAGTATGTTCAGTTCGTCCCAACCCCATTAGCTCTACAGCTCCACCCACATTAAGCCCAAGCGCTCTCTGTCCCCATGTTCTCGGTATGACCCCGAGACGACTAGCAGCGTGCTTGAACGCGACCTTACGGTCCGAAGCCACCGACGGATCACTAAGCCGAGCCTCTGACCATGCTGAATTATTCATACAGGCGCATACGCTCTCACTCCTGCTCGGTCCTGCGCACAAAGGGGAGAGTCTAGTTAATAATTCAGACGCGACGGCCAGCTGCTGGCCTCCTGCTACATTGTGCTCCGCAGCAAGCTTGAGTGCACATGTGTAAGCTTAGCTTCAGGTGAGTGTATGCGGGGGGCTTTGTTGCCATTGTGTAATAAAAGGGAGCTCTTTCGAATGTGTGCGGCTGTGTAGGCGTCCGCAGAGTCAAAGGCTCTGCTTCAGTTCAATAAACAACGCAGTTCAAATGCTACACCATCAGGGACACAGCCTACACAGGCAGACGCGTGGCCAGGGTTTGTGATGTCGGTTGGCCTTTCTGCTCATGTTTTGTGTGTGTGTATTCCTAGGTGTGTCTTCTAAGCCTTCCAAAGGTCACCCAGAACTATCTGACCAGATGGCGCCAGGTCTGTCTGAAAGGCACGGTATTAAAAATAGTATATTAAAGGACTCGTGTTATATACATGTTGTGCCTTTTATATATATATATATATATATATATATATATATATATATATATATATATATATATATATATATATATATATATATATATAGTGAGTGACAATGTATCACCGCTACAAGGCCACATGAACCAGACGCCTATTTGATACTACGTTGCAGCTATGAAGGTGGCTGGCCTGGTGGTGAACAGCTGCAGCATGAACAGTGCAATGCTGAAGATGGCTGCCTGCCTGACTACCAGGGCCGGCCGTTTGGGTGACACTGCCTATGAAGCTGTCTGGACTGGTGGTCCTCTATTCTACTCTATTCTACTGTCTGGAGAATCCAGTGGTGGAGCTGTGTTGTTTTATTTACTGTTGATTATGTATTTTACTACTTTTGTGAAGCGTGTGATGGTAAAGCGTCCCAGAGCACTAAAAAGGCAGCATGTAAATAAAAGTGATGATGAAATAAACAAAGTCTGCTTTCTGTGCTATGTGCCCTTAACTCTGCACTACTGAGGAACTTGTTACAGCTTTTATCATCACCTGCAACTAAAGAGCCATTTACAACATCAGCACCACAGGAAGTGCGCTCTGATGACTGTCTCTTTTTTAATCAAGCGAAAAAGGAAATCACCAATTACACCATATCAGGCTCTTCTTGCACGACTGCACCGGATTAAAAGCGGCAGTGAACTGAGTCACACTGTGGAAAATACCATGAGCTACAACCGCAGACTGACTACAAAAGCACTCTCTGTCTAAGCAGGCCTCTCTCTCTCTCTCTCTCTCTCTCTCTCTCTCTCTCTCTCTCTCTCTCTGCACTGTCAGTAATTTTGCTCTTCGCGTATCTTTTTCTGCTGAGTCCAAAATTCCCCTCTGCTAGCCACCTTGGAAGCCGAGGTGTGTTTTATTACCGATCCAATGATTTTTAAATGAAATTTATACACTTTTAATGCACTGTTTGGCCGGGCTCCTGCGTGTGGGCGGATCGGGATTAAACGCTTGCTCAGGCGCAGAGACCACCTTCTGCTGAGGCCCTGACAACTCTGAAGAGAAAGAGCGAGACGAAAAAGAAGAAGGAGAGAGAGAGAGAGAGGCCGAAGTGAGGTAGAAGGGACAGGGTTTTCAGTGCAATAGCGCTCAGTCGCGCACACACGCTACACACGCATACCCCCCCCTCCTTGCACACGCTCATGCAGCTCAGCTCTACGCCCCATACCTGCCAGAAGTCCTGCAGAGAAGGAGGGGCATAAGGGGTGGGTGGGGAGGAAAAGGGGAAGGGGCAAAACGAGGGGGAGGGGGGCGACAGCAAGGATGGAGGATGGAGGGATGAGAGGATGGAGAGACAAGGAGGAGAGAGAATGGAGGGTTTTTATTGGTTACATGGATGGAGAGAGAGAAAGAGAGGGAGAGTTGCGAGAGCACAAGATAATACCAGAACAACAGGACAACAGCAAAACATTACAACATCATGTTATTACACCACTGTGAGAGTGATCAGGCAGAGAGAGAGAGAGAGAGAGAGAGAGAGAGAGGCAGAGAGAGAGAGAGAGAGAGAGAGAGAGAGAGAGAGAGAGACTATACTGAGAAGTCTACAGGAACAATGAAACAATGTTGTGTGTGTTAACCCTTAGAAGACTACTTCTCTAAATGTTTTTAAAGTAATAATTATGTAAATAATTGTAAATAAATGTAAATAATTACATTGAACTACACAAAATACACACAGCCTCTTCCAAACTTTTGTAGAACCTGGGACAAAATGATTACTTTTTTGTAACTAAAAACTATGGGGACAGTTTCAGTATAATATAATAATTCAGTATACAGCAACAGCAAGTGGAACCCCTCATACTTGTCAGCTGAATGGGCTAGTAAAATGAAAATTCCTGCCTCAACAGTAAAGCCTCATCAGTGGGCCGTAGACCAAAAACAGAAAACTGAGGATTTTATTTACTGCAAATAATAAACATTCTAAACATGAACCCATAATGAAAACACACATATTACTGATAAAGTCTGCTTTCAGCCGCACTAAACTGAGCTAAACTGAGCACGAGTGGACGACGAATAGAAACAGCTTCGCTAAGCTGTCTTTGCTACTTTCTGGCTCTCCCTCTTAGTGAGGCTGTAACAGCTCCACCTGCCAGAATCTGTACACTATATTCTGTTTTCAGTCCTACTAACAGATCTCACTGTCTGCCTTCTGGATCAGTTTCACCACTAAGGAGAGCCCTGGTGTTCAACGCTGTAAGCTTCACCTGCTTTGCCTGCGCAGAGCACAACGTTTCACCAGTCATCAGCTATCATAATCTAAATTCTTCAGCCTAATGACTAGCTGCTTATCCTTCAGATTCAGATTCAGAGACAGAGAGAGAGAGAGAGACAGAGAGAGAGAGAGAGAGAGAGAGAGACAGAGAGAGAGAGAGACAGAGAGAGAGAGAGAGAGACAGAGAGAGAGAGAGAGAGAGAGAGAGAGAGACAGAGAGAGAGAGACAGAGAGAGAGAGACAGAGAGAGAGAGAGAGACAGAGAGACAGAGAGAGAGAGAGAGACAGAGAGAGAGACAGAGAGAGAGAGAGAGAGAGAGACAGAGGGAGACAGAGAGAGAGAGAGACAGAGAGAGAGAGAGACAGAGAGAGAGACAGAGAGAGACAGAGAGAGAGAGAGACAGAGAGAGAGAGAGAGAGAGAGAGAGAGACAGAGAGGGAGACAGAGAGGGAGACAGAGAGAGAGAGAGAGAGAGAGAGAGAGAGAGAGAGAGAGAGAGAGAGAGAGAGAGAGAGAGCACAAGAGTGGATATGCAGTTTCATGTCAGTATACACACTGCAGGTAAACATGAACTGGGTTTTGTATAAAGCTGCAGAGACAATCACAGAGTTGGAGACACTTTGTCTGATTCGCAACCCACACACACACACACACACACACACACACACACACACACACACACACACACACGCAGACAGGCGGTTTAATACAATATTGAGACCCGGCCTTGCTCGGCACCTGCAGGGCTGTAAACGGTGTTAAGTGAGAGATGAAAAGGTTAAAACAAGACGCAGTACGTTCATAAAGCACAACCCACTACAAACCCAGATACACTTCATTACAGCATCCCATTACACCCTTTAATAGGAGAGAGAGAGAGAGAGAGAGAGAGAGAGAGAAATACAGAGAGGGAGAGAGATAAAGAAAGAAATACAGATACAGAGAGAGACAGCGAGCGAGCCAGAGAGCGACAGAGAGAGAGAGTGAGAGGGAGAGAGAGAAAGAGTGAGAAACAGACAGAGACAGAGAGTGAGAGACAGAGAGAGAAAGAGACAGAGAGAGAGTGAGAGACAGAGAGAGAAAGAGACAGAGAGAGACAGAACGAGTGAGAGTGAGAGACAGAGAGAGTAAGCGAGAGAGAGAGACAGAACGAGTGAGAGAGAGAGACGGAGAGAGTGACAGAGAGAGAGTCTATGCAAAAACTGTGGAGTGTAATCGTGGAAGGGAGATGATGCAACCTCAGAGGGTCCTGGTATGCAAGGTGTTTGTCTGAGCTGAGAGAGGTGATAAATTTCGCCCCCCCAGAGAGACTGAATCACTCGTTTCTCCAGTGCACTGATTTTCTTACTGTGTACTGCGCATGTACTTGGACGCATACAAACATAAGCTAACTGGAGAAATGCTCAAGGACAAAGTGTTCTGCATGCAGGTGTGCAGAAACCTGAAACAGAGCAAGAACAGGGAGATGAGGAAAGAAAAAAACTAAAGAAGGGGGAGAGAGAGGGAGAGAGAGACGGTGATCAGATGTCCTCTTCATGGGCCATTTCCACTGGAAACAGTGTCGAGGCACCTTTCTCTTACCTTTACCTGATGAGGAGGAGAATAACACAGTACCTATCGATCGCCTGCGTTTCACTCACGTTTCTCATTACGGGGCGAGCAGCTGGAGCATTAGAGGTCTGCTCCATCCTTCAGCCTGCTTTTTAACCGTCGCACAGCAGGACAGCACAGAGCTGTCACTGCCGCTTATATTAGTGAGTAATCTACTGCCCGCTTTACGACTCGTGTGAAAGGGGATAGCCTTTTATCACGTACAGCCTTTTAACACTGCTGAAAAAGAGGAGATGAACTGGGATGAGCCCTCACAGGATCTAAACTGAGACAGATCTCAGTACATATATGCTACGTGATGATCATATGCTGGAAATGTGTGTGTCCATATAGGAGGAGACAGCAGGAGAATTTAAAAACGTAAAAACTGGCAATTAATTATTTGGGATTGGATTATTTGGAATCTGATATCTATCGTTGAGTAGTTAAAGCTGATCCCCAAACCAAAAAACATGCCAGTGAGTTTTTTCCACAGCAGTGATGCGATCAAATTTAAGATAAGATAAAATAAGCAGTACAGTATAAACAATATAAATAATATATAATATATAATATATACTATATATATACTCTATATACAATATGTATATATGATAGTGCTCCTTCACACACTTGGGGTGAAGCAGCCCGTCGCTGAAGGAGCTGCCCAGTGCTGCCAGAGTCTTATGCATGGGGTGGGAATCATTCTCCAGCATAGATGCCAGCTTGGCTAGCATCCTCCTGTCTCCCACCACCTGCACTGGCTCTAGGGGGCTTCCCAGGACAGAATTTTTATCATTTTAAACAGGTAGCTAAATATTGAGTGCAATTACAGGGACATATCTTAATCAGCTTTCTGCAGTTATCTGATTATTTAAGTGCTCGGATAAACTATTTTTTAGATCTGATTAAGCTCTAGAACTCCAATAAAGAGCCGGACATCAGCTCAGTAATCAAGTTTCTCAGTACATGTACACTCTTACTCTGATTTCTTTCTAATGTCTCAGTCTGTGCGTGTGTTAAACAGAGCTCAGTACTGGAATTAAACAAGGAGCGTCTAACACAGCAACGGCGAGACCACTAAACTACATGCGCGACGAAAGGATGTAAATATTCTACAAAAAATCTATTAGGTTCATATTTTCTACTAAAGTGACTCAATGTTTTCCTGAAAAAGCAGTGTTTAAAATTTAAGTATGTTGATGCCGTGACCTAAAGAAGAACTCTTGAGCTACTGCTCAACTTAGCCCAGTGCATAATCAGTAAACAGGATTACTCACACCATTAATCAGACCTTCTGCTGTTATCAGATTATATTAAGTGCATGTAAATGATGAGGCAGCTCCAACCTTGTCTGTTTTCTAGTACCCTGTTTTTATATTACATCACAGAGATTTGATTACTCGATTTGAGCACGACTATTATTACAGGGGGAGCTCTGTGTTCACTCGGGAATTCTTACTCAGCAGACTTGTGAAAATCACGTACGTGGCACATTTGTACTTGATTAAAATCACAGAGGTCGTCCATGGAACCAATTATACAGGACTACAGAGCATCACGCCCCTCTTCAACCACACACGACTTTTAATGGCAGTCTCTGGGAAGCTGGACATAATGTTAATAATATTAGAATGCTTCCCAACCAATCAGATTGTGCCAATCAGAAGGGTGTATGAAGTTCAGATGCCAATATGCTTTTTAGGATCGTCCATATTTTTAAATGACACTGTTAATGTCAATAAAACTGCAACTGAGCCCACAACAAAGAAACAGTAGGTGTTAATCGATCCATTCAATATAAATATAGCTGCTTAAGTGATTTCACCATTGCGGCCGTGCCACTGGAGTGAACGAAAGACGGAGCACTGTGTGCTGAAGGTGTTGAGCTGATCACGGTGGAGAATGCTGACTGTAGTGGCTGATGCACTATAAACAGTGCTAAAAACACTCATTATTATTAATGTGTTAGCAAAGTCTGTGCAAACAGCGAGTGACAAGGCAAATTCTACCAGCGCAAATACTGTAAGAAAAAGAGATAAAACAGTCGAGGCAGACGAGGAAAGAGTGAGATAAGGCTGGGCAAGGTTAACCATGACACCTAAATCTTAAACACACGTGATTTATGGCTCTTATCGTATCTCACACAAGCTAATCAGTGGGTGGGTGGCACAGCCAGGCCCGGCCCTGGCCAAAGACGAGTCCGCCGATCAAGGTCCAGTTAATACAGAGCCACTCCATCTCCACCTGCGCCTGTACTGACTGTCCCCAATAGCGGAAGAGGGGAAAAGAGGGCGACGCCTCAGATTAGTCTGCGTTCTGGGGATGCAGGGAGTACAAATCAAGCTGAAGGGAAAACCTCTCTCCGTTTACAAAGCCAGCAGTTCCCCTGCGGGCTAGAAGGCTGCTGGTGCTGTAAAGTCAGCTCTGAAATGAACTTTCTTGATAAAGGAAGTTGTTTTTGGAAAAGAGCTTCAAACACAAAATGATGTATTGCTATCTGATCCAGGGGCGCAGCAGGGCGACCTCCATGAATCCATAACAAAACATCCTCCACTAGAGCTTGAAATAGTTATCCCGACTGGATGGGACCCACCAGTTCATGTTTCTCACTTCTCATATTTATGGGCTCGATTCCGGTGCTATTTTGTGTTCTGCTGTGCTCTCAAATTTAAGAGATCTGGCCGGCACTTACTTCATGTACTTTCTACTTTATTTTAATACCTTATTTTTCAATATCGCATGCTGGAATAACAGCAGCTGAGGCAGCGAGGCAGCAAGGCAGCATGGAAAACGACGCATTAGTCGGCAAAAAGCTTTTTTAGAAACACCTTTGGGATGTTGTTCAGAAGCATTGATCAATTAACACTCCTAAAACTTTCAACAGTTTATATCTGTTGATGGCCACCGCACTGTTGCTGGCATGGCAAGTCATTTTTATTAGGAATGCAGAGATTTACTGGATCTCCAGCTGGTGGTCAGATTCTGGATGGACTGGGACAGAACCTTGTCAGGCTACTGTTGACTTTGGATTCGAACATTGATGCTGTGGGCGATGTTACATGTTGTTAAGTTGGTTCTTGAGTTACACTCAAGGTCAGAACTCAGCCTTTTAGGCCTGATAGAAGGTCTACAACTGAACAGCTGCAATGGACACTGAACTGCAAACAAGCAAATATAATTTTTGCTGGAAAAGTTCTGAGTGCAGGTCATATTTGGTAGTTTCCCACAATTTAGGACAACAGACAGAACTTCAGTGCTGCTAGTGCTGTTAATGCTTCTCTCCACGTTTGCGTTGTGAGGTTTTTCTTGCATGTCGAGCTAACTCTCCAGACAGGCCATGGATTAGATTCACCTGCTCCACACACCGCTTGCTCCACCTGCTCCACAAACATCAATACTCCCACACGCTTGTGCTAACAAATGGCGGGTGTGGCCAAGTATCACTCTAATCATAACTGGCCTCTCAGCAGACCTTGCTCAAGAGATATAGACCTTATCTGTGGGTTTAGTTATCAGTTCATTACTGTTTGTCAGGTGCAATTTCTTGTCAAGTTTATTTATTTATTGGCGTCAATTATGGATTGTTTTTTTTATTGTTTTCCAGGGAACCGTATTTTAAAGTTTAAAATTTTTTAAATTAAGTTTTTAATTTTTAAAGTTTATTTTATTGTTTTTTAACACATTTACAGTGTGCTGTATTCACCAAAGTTCCATTATAAACACCATTATTTAATCTTTAGTGAACCAAAGAGATCCTTAATTGAAAAACCTGTTAAAATATGAATCAATTAAAGTGTTACACTGAAAGAAAGAGGTGATTGAACACAATCCTGACACTGATCGACATATTGATAAAGGTGCAGTATTATTTACATATAGTGTGCGTGTGCATGCCCTGTTTAACTGTCAAAAGACTAAGTTATCCAACTGTTAGCTGTGTTTGCAGCTTCCGATCGTGTGTCCATTGAGCAGAGTATGGAATAAAATGAAGGCTCACGGCTTTAACACAGTCACTAACCCACAGACGCCACCGTGTTCAGCTCAACACTGCACCGGTGAAACACTTCACAGAGAATCTGTTGGGAAAGAGAGGAGGAGAGAAAGAAAAGGAGGAGCACACTCCTGTCACCAGTTTGTACAGTTGTTATGTTTGGTGGGAGAGAACTTCGGTGGCGGTGTGATTTTTCTCTGAGGTTTGATGAACAAAGCAAACAGAGCAAGTGAGAGAAAAGTGCCTCGAGAGATCCAAGGCCCGGGCGAGCTTCTACAGGGAGAGAACTGGGTTTATAAGAAGCAGCTTTACAAAGACACGTCCTCTGGCGTCATCCTGCTGGGCCACACAATAGCTAGGTAACCGCTTCGCTTCCACTCATTCACCCACGCACGCCACCCACTGCTTACCTTTCCATCATAGCGCTTCACCACGAACTGATCCAGACCCAGGTCTGAGACGGAGAGAAAAGAGAGAGAACAGAGAGACAGAAGGTTAATTCATCTGAAGGTATGCACTGTTCTCTCAGCCCACACACGCCGTTTATGCATGGATCTCAGGAGGAAAGCATTTCTGTAAAAGCAATGCTGTAATGGTAACTATGGCGATTACAGACGTGTCCCCGTGATTAATATTTGTCATTAAGGGGCCATTTCCATTCTCCTTCGCTTCCAAACAAACGCCAGCATCGCTCTTTTAAGTCATTCCTTCATTAAATCATCTGCGAGGTTGGAGAGCCTGGCCCACCGAGACTCAGGCGTGAATTAGGGGTGGGAGGTAAACTGGTATTAAAGCACGGGACAGTGGGGCACGCTAGGAACGACTGTATTTATTAACATAATTCAGATTTTAGCAGCTATTGGCCACGTGTTAGGGTGATTTTATCAGGACTAAGAGTGATAATAAACCTGTACCGCATGACTGAGGGGCTTACTGACTTTATGAAACAGGAAACAGGTAAATAAATATCACAGCTCACACTTGCTCACACAGTAAGTCCTGTAATTATTACTAATAGTCACAAAAACAACAACGGTTCTGCCAAGACCAAAATCAGTTACAGTATGTCATTGTTACCAAGCAACCGTGGACTGGTAAAAGAAGTGTATTGCAGCAGCTTAATGACCTTTTTTTTTTTTTTTTAACTCACACTCCTAATAAAGCTGTTTAATGTGAAAACCTGCTGTTTCCACTCGCTGGTTTTCCAGCACAACAACAATGCCAACTTCCATTCGCACCTCTGAGCAATCTCCTGTCCTATATTAGCAACAAACTAATGCTCTCTTGGCTGAATGCAATCAAACCCTCACATGAAAAGTTCCAACAACTAGTGTAAAGCCTTCCCAGAGGAGTTAGAGGCTGTTACTGCAGCAAATGAGGGGAGAACGAGCAAAACCTCAAACTGCTGGACATACAGTGCAGTATCCAGGGAATACATGGGCAAAGCTTTGTGAGCACGTCTCATTACTGAGTTTTACTAAAAGGACCATAGAACCCAGCACAGGGCCGAGCAGCCTCCACAGACTGGCTGAATGGGTGGTACTGAAGAGCTCAGTCGCGTGAAAAATCATGGCATGTCAGGAGCAACAGCAGTTCAGTCACAAAGTGGAGGATCATGAAGTGTGTAACATGTAAAACTGCCTGTCCCAGGTTGCTTACTACAGAAATCCTGTCCTCTGCTGCATCCTTACAGTACAGTCCCTTGTTCCCTGCACTGAGGCTGAATCTCAAACGCCTCCAACAGAGCATAATATGTTCACAAATAGTCGTATGGGATTCAGCAACATATGCACAGTCCTGGAGAAATGGCGTAGTGTTGAAGATACACAGCACACTAGATAGGAAGCAGTAGTGTAGTTTAATGTAGAACCGAAACACAGACATCTGAAGCATGTCAGACATTAAACAGACATATTATTTAGTTTTTACACTATAGTTTATACTGAATCATTCAGCAAGTTCTTTAACTCCAAAGCAGTTAAATAGAGGAGTTGCTTGGTCTGCTCTCTGTCAGCCTGTCAGCTAACTGATCAGTCTAGTTCCAATAGCATGTTTTTAATCCACATTTACTGAACAATGGCAGTTACTAACATGAGAAGAACTCTGTGACAACTATTAAATAGCTCATACTGTTTTAATTATAAAATGTATATTATTTATTTTGTATATGCTATCAACGTTGGTACACTATAATTAGGGCTGGGCGATAAAACGATAACGATAATTATTGCAAAATAGCGTTTCCTCGATAGAACTAAATTACGTAGTCGATAGAAAGTCAACAGAATCAAGTTCAGCCCGTGTTTTGAGAGACAACACGAACATCCAATGAGAATGAGAATAGCGCCGCCCCAAAACCAATCAGGTGGCTGAACTAGAGTTCCAGCCACTTCATGTTTGGTTGAAGAACACAGCGCACAGTGTAGACGTAGCGGCAGCTTAACCCACTTGTTAGTAGTTTGGTTACTGTAGTTTGGTACATTTGTCTATCTTCTGATAGAAAATAAATCAGAAGATAAAAAAACAATAACAAAATTTTGAGATTTTGATATCTTCACTTCTCACTTAAAGTAAAAAGGCAATAGTGATTTAATTTATATAGTGATATATATCGATATCGACTAATATGAAAAATAAAATATCATGATTTTCCCATATCGCCCAGCTCTAACTATTATATCATATTTCTTCTGTAGGAGACTGGAAAACATCATTTAATAGAAATTTGATTTTACACTGTCCATCACCCAGCACAGAGGAAAGTGGCCCAGCCTGCCATGGAACCTTCATTTTACTCAGTGGCCTCTGTAAGTGCTCTTTATCCTGTAAGCCTGAAGCACATGATTGACAGATCAGGTTCAAAGTGGAGATGCTCCCGGAAAGCTAAACAGGCGCAGTCGGCGGAGGAAAGGCTGCAGGACCGTCCGGCCCTTTGAGCCCGAAATCAATGTAATTCTGAGCAAAGAGAGATGAATTATGGAGCAGCCTTTCCGGCAGCTGGATGAATAATGAATCATGTATTTACTTTAGCTTTTTTGTCAGTCTTCCTGTCGTTCCCTCTGTCTTTTCCCCGTCCAGATCATGCAGATAAGCATCCGACGCCCTGCGACCACATCACTTCCTCTCTGGGTGAGAGGTCAGGTAAGCTCCCGCAACTGCTGTCAGTTACAGAGTGCTCTATGGCCTCTCTGAATTCCTTTCTTCCTCTGTTTCACACCGTTCATACCAAATCTAAACACCAGTCAGAAGATGGTGTGTGTTCCTGCGGCATCAGTCAAAAGTTTGGGTTCAGTGAATTAATAATTTATGTTCATAACGCTAAACATGTTCAGATGTGAAGACTTATGTTTAGAGGTTTTCTACTTATGTAAGTATATATAGTTGAACAAAGAGAAATAGATCTATATCTGTAGTGGAAAATGAAGTAGTCGGTAGAGTCCAGTTCAGCTGAGCTATAACATGCGGTGGAAGAGCAGCTTATGTGACTTGATGATACCTAAAATTAGATTCTAACTCATTTTCACCTGATCAGGGGACATTCCACAAAGCAAGAGTTCTCAGTTAGCCAAATAACTCGACCAAAGACGAGGATTGTCCAATAACGAACCTCAGCTCTTGTCCTAATGGATCTTGGGCTTTATCTATCTGGCTATTAGGCTTTTATTTTCTGGCAGAAACTGGACTTTAAATCTGTAGCATGTATGGTATTACAGAGAACGGTAGCGTGTAAGTCAATGCCTACATCATTTTTTAAAAATATCTGGGCGGAAGCACAGCTGAGCTGAACATTTATTTATAAACTGAAACTAACTACCCATGCATGGGGAGCTGCTTGTTTAGTTTTAGAATATCCCGGGTAAAATCTAATGTTTGATGGTTAAGAACTCACTATTTATAACACCCACCTGTTTTTTGGGACGTCCCCCCCGCTCCGAACCTACTGGCCTGTAAGAACCATCCCTACCCAGTGTCCTGAGACATCGCCAAGCCCTGGGTGGATTTATTGTAAAGATTAGACTACCCAATGTTTTTGTCTTTTACTATATCAGACTAGCAGCATAAATTCTTGGTTGGAAGACTGGCAACGCTACACATTTGACATTGACCAATCATGTCCTTGCGTAAGTTCATAGGTTGTCAGGGAGGAGGGTCAAGAAATCATTAGTAACATGTTTACATGTGGGCACCAAACAGCACTCTGTCCTATACATCAACGTCAAGGAGCTCAATATAAGATCAGTCCAACCAAACAAGACAATACTACCATTTTCCTACCATGCTACACTTTTCATTGGGGTGTCATAGAGGGCGCCACATCACTGCTTATCCAATTATGTCACACTGTATGGCCCATTCCTGGTTCCGGATATTCAGGCCAGACGCTGGAAATTTGTCGATTACGACAAATTAGTGTTAAAACTGGGCAGAAATGATGTCGTCTAATCCTGACATTAGACTTTCATTCTGAAATTCTACGACTTTTATTGTAAAATGTGAAAAAAACCTGGAAACTCCCTCCTGCTGTGAACGGTACTGTATCAGCGCTGGATGTCACACCGCTGTTTGCTCCTGATATGAGCCGTGTGCCAGATAGCTATCGACTGCTGAAATCTCCTCAGCGGCTTTCTGCTTACACCCTCGCGCTTCGCTTTTAATTAAAGAGCAGACAGTTCGGACAGAATCCCGATGGCGAAAGGGGCTTCAATGGATCCGGTCTATTGAGCTTTTGATACGTTGAAACCTGTGTCACCTATCTGCAGCCAGCGCCACGGAAACTCGGGATTAAGCAGCCATGCCTCATGGAGGATTTAGTGGGGAGTCCGTCCTGTGAGCCGCCCTTACAATTCACAAAATCAAAATCTTTCAAAGTGAAGCTTCATCGGTTATTCAATCAGATTCATATCTGTGGGAATAGAGAGCTTGTCGCCGGCGAGATGAAAAGGCTTCCCCTGTGTAGCGTGGTGAGACAATGAGGTCCAGTAATGACGGTGATGCTGTGCTGGGTAATTGGAATGATGAGGCTTTGGGCTTGGAGGGAAAAGGCAGGAGCGCCCGTGCGTTTCACACCAACACATGCCATATCTGCCTCTTTCTGCTCCTGACAGTCGGTGTTAAATCCTCGTGTTCACACCCACGCGCTCCGCGCCCTCGTGCTCCGAGCTTTATTTCTATTCAGAGAAGGAGCGAGGGAAAGACTGAGTGGTTCTGGAGATGTGTGGACAGGAGGCCAGTGCGGGTCAGTGTGTTGAGAGTGGTGAGCAAAATGCTAAAGTGGTCACAGGGCTTCTTAGCAGAGTCGGGTTAACCAGTAAAGGTGGGCCATATGGCCATACCTGAAGATGCTCTCACAACACAATATGTAAAGACTGGAACAAACCACATGCATCAGCAAAATAGTGCAATAGTAGTGCTACAATAACAAAAACACTATGAAAAGCTATGATTTACATTGTTTTGCCTGACAAACTCGTTTGTTTGTGTTCCTGTGTAAGCACACTGGCACATATAGCTGCCGCTCTACATTGTTTTTTCCTTTTTTCAAACTTTTTTACAAGTTTGCCTTCGTATCCACCAACACAGCGGTCAAGAGTATTTTTCACCTGTGCGTCAGAGGCTTCTCGGGCTGACCGTCTGAACAATGCTACATGGGGCAGCTGTTTGACGACCCTGCACTCCAGCTGTGAGCTCTGAACTGGTGATGTTCAGCTGCATGAAAACACTACCTCTTCACAACTAAGGACGTTTGTGGTCTTGGAGGCTTCCCGACCGGCCACCTGTGTGACGCGCTGTAATCTCGGATCTTCTCTGCAGTAAGGAATCTTGCTAAGTGACAGTGGTCTGAGGAATCTTCCCTGCGAGCTGTCGACTGTTTGTGAGCTGTGTGATATTTTATGTATTGTTGGTTATGAATGTTTTGTAAAATGCTTTGGGTAAAAATAAAAGTGGTACTCCACCAAGTACTACCTCAGTAACTGCTGTTATGTATGTTATCGGAGTCACAGTTTGTTAAATATCTCTGCACTTTATTCCTCTGTTCAGTAACAAGTGCTGTGTCTGTGCTGCACTGTCCTGTCTGTTTACTGTCTCTAATATCTGTTTAATTTATCATATTTATTGTTTCTAGTTAGATATTTTGTTGTACACTTATGTCTGCATGTTTGCACTTCCTACTCTTTGTTCTGTGTTGCACTATATTGTTCCTGGAGGAACCTAATTTCACTCCACTGTGTACTTGTACATAGATAGAAATGACAATAAAAGCCTCTTGACTTGACTTTAAATTATATACGAAAGCAATTTTGAGGTTGAAAGCAATAATTTACCTCCGTTTTGTTCAATTTTAGGTGTGGAAGATGTTTAGAGTCTAGAGAGCTCTGAGTATATATTATACAGACTGTGGTGCCAAATAACTAAAGAAACCCCGGAACTGCAAATCCCCAGATTTATACGAGACAAGCAGGAGGTCATTTCATAGCATGGTCGCTATTGTACACCTCCCTTCAAGCTTGGCACCAACCTAACATTAACCAATAAAACCAATAAAACCAAAAAAACCAATAAAACCAATAAAACCAATCACAGTTTAACCAAAAAGCAGAACTGGAAGACAAAGCTACAGTTTTTTAGCTGAGATAAGATGCACATGCACATCTCACAGGATTAGATAAACACTAAATATGGTTATCCAGATCTGAACGAAGCACATGATCATCCACCAGATCATGCATTCCTGCTCCTGTGTGCAAAGAATGATATCATGCTGTCAATGCTGAACAGGTCAACTAGAGCTGTGTAATGGCAAGAATCTGGAGATACAATACGTATTGTGATACAGCGGTCACGATTCAATATACTGCAATATCACAAGCCAAGTGATATATTGCAATTTTTAGATCCTACTATAAAAAACACACCACTATATGCACACATGCATACACCAGCACTGCGTCCTTGTGCTACTTGTTAATGTTGGAGTGGAGCTGAAAATGGATTACAAATGGATTTCTAGTGGTCTGAGGTTTAAACACTTAACATAATGATTCACTGTCTGCCAGGAATCTTTGCATCGATACTGTGGTTTTGAGTATCAATAAAGTATCACTAAGCATAATATACCGATACTCGATATTTCCCTACACCCCTAAGGTCAATGTAATCAGAATTTTTTCAAAGCTCTTTTGAAGCATTTCTATTGGTCCACTCTTCATGACATTTTCACACAATGCTAGCATCAGCTGCTGCAGACAAAATACAAATCTACAAAAATGGAAGTACATGTTTTTCTTTGTGTTGATTACAAGTTTTGATATTTCTTCCTGTAATAAGTTTCCTGGGTTCTGGTTTAATAGTAGGACAGAGTCCCCTACCGCACTTTTTCATACTGTAGTGTTTCAACAACACTTAGCAAACGCTCCAGTTACAGATTGTGCTCTTCTGTCCAGACGAGTGAGATCTGGCCGACCTGTGAATTTGCTGTGCCTGTTCAAAACGGCAGTCCTGGCAGCACTATTGCTGGTGATATGATCAGTGCATCCAGCCGTGATTCATCACAATAACAGTAACAGCTCAGCCTACTTCTGCTGCACGGGGCACTCCTGTCCCTCCAGTGTGGAGAGAAATGAAGAAATGAAGTAGATTTTATTTCAAGCCTGAAGTAATGAAAGCAACCCTGCTGGGTGTGAAGGCTCAGAAGCACCCTTGCTCACAAACACACACACACACACACACACATACACACACGCATCAGTAATTGCAGGCCGGAGATCAAATCTCCCTTGTCAGCTCTCTCAGCTTGTGAGGGTTCCTCATTCGGAGCTGCTAATTCATTTCTCCGCTGCATAGTAGCAAAGTCACCCTGACGCCCCGCCCCTCTGGCCCCAATCTGCCAATCAGCGCTGCTGCCCGTGCCACATCCTTTTAGAACCGGTCTCTGGTCTGATCACAGCACCTCTGTTCAGTCTGAAAGGTGCACATCAATGCTATCTGGTGCGGCCCATAAGAGAATGCGTTTCCCCTCTGCACTCTCAGGGAGTTCTCCCAGCCTCCATTACCCTCGACTTGATCATTACTGGAATTCTCCAAACGCTGCCCCACATAAACGTCCGAGTAAATGTGCAGGGCAAATAAAACTGCAGACTGATGGTCTCTAAGGCCTCCACAGGCTGAGGCAGCAGAATCCAAAAGGAAGCAGCTGCCTTCCTGCCTCAGTTGTCACCCTCCCTGTCAACCATGGGAAAAGCAGGAATGGGTCGCAGGAGCCTCAGTGAGGTCAGGTTCCCTTTCCTTAAACATCGCACCCCAGCACCGTGAGCTGTTTGATTGGACTCTGACTAATAGATGCACATAATGTAAGCGGACTCCTGCAGGTACATGACAAAAGCATGAAGCAAACAAAGATAGAAACCAACGCAACATGTTTACTGACGTCTAGCTTAAACACTTTCTCAAATCACTGGTTTTCATGCACTCATATGCTAACATATAATACACACATAGTGGTCTTTCCTAAAACCAGCCCCTTACATCAACCAATATGGGACGATACATATCGCCATATGCTGTCTAATTAATCATAAGTCTAATCTTTATTTTAGTAAAAAACAAAAAAAGCAAACAAAATACAAAATTACAAATGCATCATTTACTACTGAGCACGCTGCAAAAACTCAACAGATGTGCTGACAAACTGACAAACTAACAGATGGACGGACGAGGCAACGCGCAAATGAAGGAACAGATGAAGAAAGAATGTTGGTGTAGGGCTGAAGGAATGAACTGGAGGGGTAGGCAGCTATAGACAGATGGTCTAGCTTGTTACATTCGGGTTATGCTGGGTTAGTTTAAGTTTGCTAAGTTTCGCTGACTCTGAAACTGTTTTGTGTGGGCGGGCCAAAAGACGCCAGCTTTGTGGATGACATGGAATCATTTACGGAAGCGGTCCCCAAGATATTGGTGAAATACATCGGCCATTTATTAGCCATTGGAACATTATTCAAAGGGATTTAGGCTCCCTGGGTCCTTAACTGCCTAAATCATTTCTACAGGAGTCTTGAGTCACAGCACTACTCAGGTATTAGGCAGGACTCCTGTCTTCGCATCTCATAACATGTCAGAGAAATTCGTACTGTGATACCAATAAAAACAGGATTAATTGTGCAGCCCCATATTACTGATCAGGTTATAGCAGTAAACATGCATTATCTTCACCAGCAGGAGGCTATTTACTTCCACCACTCCACTTACTGGAATGATCAGAACTGACAGTATGATTATCATTGGGTTTTATACCACGGCATATTCTATATTATAGATTACATATTCAAACTGGTGATATCCCCACTCCTAATTTAATCAGACGGATATCATTACAGCCTGCAATAAAAAACTCTGCAGGAGAATCACCAGCAGCAACACAACTTAACACTCGGGACAATACCGCTGCACACATTTCGACAGACCCTGTCGTTTAACTGTTCACTATCTGTTCATTAAGCAACACTTAAACTTTTATTTCCACAAAGTTAGAGTTACTTCTAAACCTTTGGTAATGAATTACGTTGGACTGTGTCCTAAATCCTGGCTTTACAAAGGAAACTGACATTGAAAAAAAAGATAATAAACTCTGGAAGCACAACCCAGTGATGAAAGTGGTCCTTCAAATCGTACATATACTGGAAGTAACTGATGAATGGGGGTGAAACTCTGAAAAATAAGAACCTTTCCTTAAACTTGTTTTTTAAGCACCAGCAACGGAAGACCGTGGCTGACTGACCCTACAGAGCAAGGCCATGTAGACGGAGAAGACTGTGGATCTGTATTTATGAGCATGCCTTGCTTCATAGCTACTCACAGATATAGCAACAGGGAGGAACATTACTGGAACATTCCTAGAGGGAAGGTGGAGGGAAGACGGAGAGAACACTCACTCTCTGGCTGTTTCTCGTTCGGAGTGATGGAACGGATGAAGTCCTGCGGAGTCATGTACACTTCAGCGTCTCCGTGCTCGCTGATGATCTTCAGCGTGGCGAAGTAGCGGAAGATCTTATCTGGGGTGGAATAGGCTCTGATACGGTTCTCGTACTCCATCACCTGCCACAAAGAAAGACACGTTCTGCATCAGTTAGCACTCCTAACACTTTCTGAAGACTTTAAAAGTAGAAGTCTGGGTGTCAGTGATGGGGAATCTTAGCATTAAAGTGGACATTTACAATGTCTTTTACAATAATATCTTAATTGCTGTGTTAACGATGTGCAAGCTGACATTAAGTACACTACTGACTGGGAAAAAAAGAACAATCAGAACTCCTCGACTCCACACACTTTAAAACAGCATAGGCTAGCATAGGCTAAAGCTATGAACAAACCACTGTACAGAGTATGAGGAGTATAAAGCGCTTTGGGAGCCTGCTGTCCAAGACTGACCTAAATCAGCTAAGGTCTCTAAACACACTCTGCAAACTTCAGCGGAGCCATTCACTAAAAAACCAACTTCACCCAATGAAGCTGGGATTGGCTCCAGCCCCATTCCTGTTATGGTTTATTACTGTTAGACAAAATTATAGAAAATATCGAGATTATCAATGAATTTTTCTCAATATCGCAGAACCCTGGGTATAATTATGCTGTGGGTTGTTTTCATAGTCCTACGTTGGTCTTATTTTAATGGGTATGACACTATGGAGACAGCACATACACCCCGCCCTCCTCACCACCCACCTTATTACCCCTTCTCCAACAAACTTTACTGTTGTCACTATGCTTTCCACTAGGTAAACTCAATCTGTTCATCCGTCAGGCTGCCAGATAGTGAAGAGTGATTCATCAGATAACATGTTTACACAGTTCCAGAGTCCAGGGCGGCACACTTTAGGCCACTCCAGCCGACACTTGGCATTGCACATAGTGACTCTAGGCTTGTGCGCCATTGTTAAAGTTGCTTCTGGAGGCAGTTTGGGGCGTGATGCAACAGAGGACAGGCAGTTTTACATGCATCAGCGGCCCCACTCAGTGTATAGAGACTGAACTGTTGTTGCTCATGGACGCAACTGTTTCAGAAGAGTTGATGGAGGCAGATCTAGTGGAGCAGGGTTTGCTCCAGTTCCTCTGTTAAAACTCCCCCTCTGAGTGCACTTACCATAACACACGCCTCCGCATTTTAGTAGGTTATTAAAAGATAATTCTATTATATTTCCTATATTTAGTTAATGTAGGAAAGTGTTTTAATTAACTTAATTAAACTTAAAAGATGCAATCAAAGTCAATCTGAGTGGTTTGGCATGAAACAATTGGTTCTAGAGAAACTTAACAAGTCACAATTGCGGACAAGTACTGACAAGAACCAAACATCTGCCTCACAGCAAAGTATTATATGCACTGGTTATGAATGTGTTGTCTGGTGTATGAGATATTGTTTGATATGTAGGATTTTGAGCCATTTGTAGCAAAGTGTTACACACTGGCAAAACAGTCCCAGCACCGTAGCATTACCAACATACACATAAACACATAAAAAACTTCCTGTAATAATTAAGAACTTGCAACCACCTAAAGTCCTGTTTATGTTATTCAGATAAAACACCAGTTTACAGCTTCATCTTTCTTTTCGAGCCAGCGTGTGCAGTGTAGCTCTTTGGCTCTCATAATTTCAAAGACAACAGTGACTCATTAATCATGTCAATCTCTTCTATTCCTCTAAATAAGGCCTAGCCCGCCAGACAAACTGATGTCTGCACCTGTTCAGTGAGATATTTTTGATATAAATACACGGCTAATAAAAACGTTAATGCTGTCTTTTATTGTGCAGGTAACCAATGGAGACATGCAGCTGTTCATATTCATATTATTTATAGGTCTTTGCCATTTAATGGTCTTTTACATCCGAAGACAACACAGACTACGGCTTAAAGCCCTGCTGGTTCAGAGGCTCATGAGCATCACCTTTGTCTACCCCAATCATAATGTGTGCAGGTGTTTCTGCCCATCCTTCCACTGTGAACTCAACGCTATGGGTCTGAAAGACTGTGTAGCTGGTAAGAGGCTCCTCACTGAGAAAAGGAGGGAGCCCTCATACTTCTCTGCATCAGCTCCACTGACATGAGCAACACTTCCAGTAGAGGGCAGTTCAGAGTAAATCAAACATGGTGGCGGTGGATGAGCTCGTAGTTCTGGATTTACTTCAAAAACAACAAAAACAACAAAAACATCGGTTTGTCTCTGCACTGCAGTGAAGTTACATCATGGTTAAAATTTCTAACCATCGTCCGGTAGGTATCATTAAGCTTCCCAAAAAACATGCAAATGAAACATGAAATGAACACAGAGTACAGACAGAAAGCTTCATGCGTATCCAAATTTAACGTTGAGTATAAATGATCCTTTAGCTGGTTTAGGTCGGTCTTGGACAGCGGGCTCCCGAAGCGCTTCATACTCCTCATACTCTGTGCGGTGGTTTGTTTGGAGATGATGGAACTGACGTCTTCTGAGCAACGTCAATCGTTTCAAATCCAAACCACAGAGATAATCACTTGTCTAGGAGTTAGATCTAAGGCGGTAGACTGGGAAGCTGGCTTTGTCAGAGTTTTTCTCTGGCACAGTGTGTTCACTCATTTTCAGCTGTAGGTGTGTTGTTTAGCTTTAGCTGATGCTAGCACACAGTATGAGCACTCTCAGCCTGTACTTAAGTGTGTGGAGTCGAGGAGTTCTGATTGTTGTTTTTTCCCAGTCAGTAGTGTAGTTAACGTCAGCTCACACATCAGTAACACAGCAATTAAGATATTATTGTAAACAATATATCACACACCACACATTCTCCATATTCTGCAGGTTTTAATGCATAATTATTGTTTATTTACTGTAAATTTAATACACTGGGAAAAAAAACAATTGTAGTTTTTATGATTTTCCAATATGTTAAACAGAATGTGTAAAGTTTTTTCCCCACCAAATTAATAAAATGTTTGTGTATGACTGTACATAACACTGCAACACATTCATCTGATTCTATCTGCTGAGAGAAATAAAGCAGTAATGTTAATGTTATTACTAGTTTCATTATTTCTGCTACTGTTACATCTATTATTATTATTATTATTATTATTTTAGCAGCAACTATAAAGTATTCGTCATGGTGTAAATACTACTATATAATCTAGTAGCCAATCTATTGAATCAGTCTGTTTTCAGTTGTTTTCTCCTGCAGCCTCTTCTCATGTTAGTATTTGTGTGTCTTCATTAATACTCAATTTTAGTTCACACCTTGTAGATGGAGTCTATAATAATATTTCACTGCTCGCTAAATCAAACAGAGAGCGCTCACTACTCCAGGCTTGTTCAGTTAATCACATTAAGTTTACACAGCGCCCACTGGATGTGCTTTACGAGCTGATTCGTTCTTATTCATGCTTAACAGCTTCCTGCCCCACCAGACTTGACATAATTATTCAATCACAGTCAGAACGCTGTTCAGGGTGAGCAGATGTACAGAGCTTCTTTAACTAGGACATTTTTTGTTGAGTGAAGTTACAAATTTGACTGTTGTAACCCTAACCCTGACTCTAACCCCAACCCTGACCCTAACCCCAACCCTAACCCTCACCCTGACCCTAACCCCAACCCTGACCCCAACCCCAACCCTGACCCCAACCCTAACCCTGACCCTGACGCTGACCCTGACCCCGACGCCTAACCCCAACCCTAACCCCAACCCTGACCCCAACCCTAACCTCTAACCCTGATCCTGACCCCAACCCTAACCCCGACCCTTACCCTGACCCAAACCCCAACCCTGACCCAAACCCTAACCCCTAAACCCCAACCCCCTAAACCCCAACCCTAACCCTAAACCTAAACTTAACCCTAACTTTGACCCCAACCCTAACACCAACCCCAACCCCGACCCTGACCCTAACCTTGACCCTAACCTTGACCATGACCCCAACCCTAACCCTATTTGTTCAGTAGAAGTACTATTGTGCTGCTCAAACAGAGAGAAACAAAACACTTACAGTGTTAGAAACCGAACGTGTTCATGATGCTTAGTGCTCATGGCACATGCCCAGCAACACACTTGCATTGTGTGCGCACACTGGTTATACACTTAAGAGTCTCTCTGTAAAATACCATAGAGTTCTCATATACTCGCCTGTAGAGGCTCAGAGACTCAGCAAATCTCCTTTCACCTGCAGTCATTCTGAAATGCCCAGATTGCATTATGTTTGGCGGGCGCATCCTCGCACCACTTACAATACACCCCACACGGGCGGCTGCACACAGCACTGCTGTCTAACATACCATGCTGCTGAGCTTATAAGAGTAATACAAGCTGCTCGTGCTCATGTTTGGTTTGTCTCGGGGTGGATTGGCTGTGTTCGGGTTTATCACAATATCCAAAGTAAAGCAATATAGAGAACACCAGACCAGTATTCACCTTTATACCCACCGGGCTGTAAAAATGGGACAGAAAGTCACGGGGGTCCCACTTCCAACTGACACGATCAAGGGCCTGTAGCCTGAGGGTGCTGGCAGCGACTGTGTGGAAGTGTTCCTTTTAATGGGTGTGTTTGAAGGAAGAGAGTGGACATGACGAACGAGAGGTTTGTCAGGAAATGGCTGCACTGCTGTCAGTCAGAAGGCAGGCCGTCGGGAACCGGAGCCGCCGCCCAGACAGTGGGCCTCAGCTACGCTGTTCTGAACACAGGGGGGTTGTGTGCGCATCACTGCCACTAATGTGAGCTACAGGGAGGAAGGAGCTGGATCAAACTCTGACAGGTTGGCATCCAACTGGCAGCAACGCCAGCTGCCACTGGAACATCCTGATGCCCGAGAGAAATCCCACAAAGCAGAGAGCACACAGAGGAAATTCCTCGGTTCGGCCGCACACATGCACAGAGGCACGAGAACGTTCACCACAGTTCTGGAGTCTGAGCGGATAAAAGATCCTCAACTTCTCCACATACTGGAAATTCACTTACACACATATTTTGCAATATGATATATTTTAATTGGCAAAAAACATTCTGATAACCAACATTAGACCATATACAGTCATATGCAGAGGTCTGAACACCCACTGGTCAAGTGACATGTTAGATTTTCTATATAAAACACATCCTCTAGAGACACACACTGTGAACTGTGTAGTAAAAGTGTGTGCAGAAGTGTGTGCAGAAGTGTGTCTCTGTAGAGAACGTGTTTACACTTAGGATATCAACAAAACATATCGTTTGACTAGGGGCACCAAAACTTTTGCATATGACCTTAATGTTATATTTAAGCAGTAGACAACCAGAGAGCTAACATAAGAACTACCTGCTGAATGATTTAAACTTAGATTTAATATTGTAACTGTAAACTCAAAAATGTCTCAGGCACTTTATATTTATGTAAGTAGAATACTAAAAATGTTAATATAATACTATTAACCAGCAAAGGTCGAATGAAAAAATGAAAAGTTATAAATTTATAGCTTAAAAACTATTGTTAAGAACTATCTGGGAACTGTGTGGGTGTGGCTAATGACCAGATTGATTGACAGCTCTATGTCCAACATTTCTAGCTTACACCTCTACTCATAAACTAAAATCTTTACCCAGCGAATTGATGAACGAATGAACAAGCAAAGCAACAAACACCCAGACGTGCAGACAGACAAGTGGGCAAACAAAGCAATGCAAAAAAGAATGAATGTACAGACGTGCAGACAAACTGAGAACAAACAGACGGACAGACAAAGCCCCACGTGAATGACAGAGCAGCTGAAAGAAGAAGAATACTGGTTTTGGATAAAGGAATGAACGAGGGACAGGCAGCAGCAGATAGATGGTCAAGATCGCTAGCTTTGGGTTTTGCTGGGTTAGCTTTAATTCCACAAGTTTCTCAGACTCTGCAACAGTTTTGTGTGGGCGGGGCCACAAACATCAGCCTTGTGATTGGTCAGGAAATGCTAACGGAAGGGTTACCAAAGATTAGGATTGGCCAGTTTACATGAAGAGGATCCCGCAAACGTTTATTAGACCAGGACGATACTCATAAGAGGTTCTTGTACGTGTATGAGATTAAGTTGGTTGGAAAGAAAAGCACAGATTTAGCTTCCCCGAGGCTTCGACCTTTACTGGCAGTTCTAAATGCTGCACTGGGAAGCTGTGGTTTAGCCCACTGGCTCATCTGACTAAGCAGTCTCTGTATTCCTAAAACGGTTAATGGTAATGGTAACTATAGTCCTACATTTTCATGTATTTCTTCCTTTCCTGCCATCAACCGAATATCTTACAAACACTTAAACATCAAGACACATTAGTATCCTAACACTAAAAGTGAGTACCAAACGTCAAACATACCAGTACAGCATATCACCTGGGCAGATCAGAGCACTGTCAAATCAGCAAGACTCGATATACACCTAAAAAAAATCATTATATCCCAAATTACTTACTATTTGAGGATATTTTCACTTCTGAAGGATATTATCACTGTTATTATTATTATTAAATTATTATGATATTATCAGCCAACTGATATATCGGTTGGTCTATAATACATGCTGGAAATATGACTCAAACTAAAACATCACTGCTGATAATTATTTTTTTTTCAGTTCAGAAGCCAACCACAGGCCAGGCCCGGAGTGCACCAACAGGTTACAGCTATAGCCATGGCTCATCAGCGGGCAGCCTGAATTAGTTATGCTTCGGCACCAGGTCACCTTTAACAGCTGTTACTGGGGATCGCACTCACAACTCTCTGATTATAGACCTCCAAGGACACGTCATCATTGTGTAGTTCTCTATTAGCATCCATACGAGCACCAGGTGAGCTCTGTCACTGAATGCTCTTCTCAGAAATCAACTCTATCACGCTCTATAGTGAACCCACGTGCTGCAAAGCTACTTAGTTTCATCCTGCACATCCACATTTCCTGAAATATGCCTTCGTCGTGTGAACTGTGAGGTCAGTAAGTAGAAATGTCAATAAAACACACAGGTGTGTTAACCTACTGCACTTCTGTAGCAATATCCATATTTTATTTAGTGGACTTTCAGTCTTTGGACCAAAATGCATGAGCATTGCCCCCCAATAGTCTACAGCAAACAAATCCCCTGAAGAACATTTGTCAGCAGAGAAGTTATTGGTAATTAAGCAGCGGTTGGCCCGAGAGCCCTGCGAGAAGATGAGCAGGGTCCTTTAATTTACTTTACCCTGTTAATATTGGCAGCACTGAGGGAATTTAGAGCTATGGCACACGGATCTCATCATATATCAGTACTACTAAAATCATTGTGCAGTCCAAATGATGCTCCTATTTCAAAGACTTCATAAAGACAGGCCAATATAAACATCCAGCCATTCATAAAAACAAGTCACGGAGGCTGACGAATCGATAGTTATGTCCATGGAAACAGCTCCAGCTCCGAGTCTTTCCGCTGACTAGCTCAGAGTCTGAAGTGTCTGACAGAGTGAGAGGGCAGCAGGTTCGGGAGATATTAAACGATTCCATCATTCCATCAGTCCTGAGATATTCAGAGAAATTGGAAACATGTTCCAGGAACAGTTTGATTACCAAAAAAATCAAGTTTCCACCATGTAGTCAGCCAGCCAGACATATTCACTTCTTTAGAGTTACTGTGGAGCTACAGGCAAACACATGCGGAGGCTTCGAACAAATTTAGAAACAGTTTACAAACACCGTACACAGCGCAGCACTAAAACAGAGAAAAGCATCAGCACTGAAGTCAAGGTGTCTGTACTGGTATCTAAATACTTTGAAATATTTATGGTACGCATCGCTAGTGTTAGTAGCAAACCATCATATCGTCACTGTCCAATGAAAAACAAGTATCTCCAAAATAGCAACTTTACAGGAGAGGCCAAAAACTGTCTTTACTTTTAGTGCAAGTCAATGAAACCAGAAGGTCTTTCAAGTGATTGACCATCATCACACAATGTAAATGGCAGCTGATCAATTAAAATAGAGCAGAAAAATAAAAATCGACAAAAAGGTAAATACATGTCGTTCTTTGGACGGCTCCAAAATGGCAACTTTACAGGAAAGAACAAAAACATACTTTACCTCCCATGTAAGTCAATGGAACCAGAAGTTTTTCCAAGCTATTTTGGAGCACTTCTATTGGTCCATTCATCATGAAACGACCACTGGTGTGTTCAAATGATGTAGACAACTCTAAATAGACAAAAATGGAGATACATGTCTTTCTTTGGACGGCGACGATATACTGGATATAAACTACAAGTAATAGACCTGCTTTTTTACCATTACTGTGAGAAGTTATGTCACAATATGTCACTTTTCTGAGCACACTGTGGAAATCAGAAGTACCTAAACTTGCTTCCTTACTGCACGCTTGATTACAAATTAGCATAATCACTACAGCAGGGAAATGTTGAATATTAATAATCGTACTCATAGGTTTTGAGTTTCTGCATCTTCAGCACCCCACATACTGCATTCCTGTGCTGTAGGACATCTACAGGACTCCAGACAATATAGGCATTACGCAGCTGCTACTGTTCATAGCTATGTTTGATTTCTTGATTAAAATTAATAGCATTAAAGAAAAAAAAAAACACTGGCTAAAATATGATGCTTAGAGTTGCCGTGCAACACGCGGGTCAGACTTCACAGTTTGTCTGAGTGCAACATGTGTACATATGAAAGTGACCTGCACAGCCTCAAAAACAAGCTTGATGTTTCAAACACAAAATCAACATTACACTGATCAGGATCTGATAACAGTAGATCATTCTCTCACATCCTCAGAAGACGCACACAATATTTACTGACTGCAACAGACAGGCGCACTCACTGGCTCACTGATGCTGAAAAGACTGACTAATTAAGCATTTGATACTAAATGAAATATTTTTTGTAATTAGCCATTGAAAGAACTGAAGCACTGAGGTCTAGCTGTATCTGTACAATGGTAAACTGGTGGCTATGCACTTTTGTTATTTACTCCTTGACCAGCAAAACTAAACTTTGGGCTCCAGCTCTTTCATGTTCTTTCTACAGAAACCTGAAAGTGACACTGCACAAACATAATTATATTAAGATGAAGATTATTTCATTGAGCGTTATAAGCTGGAACAGCCAAAAAGAAAGCAGTAGTGCCAAATCAAAAACTAAGAATAAACTTAACCGCTTGTCCACCACATTACGACCCGTTCAGACAAAGCTTAACTCTAAAAGAGCAGAGAGAGGGTGAACAGAGTGACTCTACTGCAGCATATCGGCAAAGCAGCCTCTCCAGCTGTAGCCATTTATTTGACCAGCTAATAGTTCACAGCAACTGGAGATGGAGAATTATCATCATCACACAAAAGTTATTCAGTATATTGGCTCTCTATTTTAAGAGTCCAATCCGCGACTGCGCTAAGAAGATTATCCGTGTGTCAGTTTCATAACTGCAGCCACACAGTTCTAAGATTGACGCACTCTACAATCCATCAAGAGGAAACGTTCCAGCAGACGTGCAAGTAAATACACATATTTACAAACGTAGAGCTGTGTGCAGATGTAGCAGCTGAACGAGAGGAATTATTGACTTAAGGGCTATATTTACAGACTGCTGGGCTCGGGCTTACAGCGTTCTCATTTTTCAGCCTTACGCGCCCAGTGAGTAAAATTAGAGAGCAGAGAGGAGTTTGTGAGGACGAGGTTTATATTTGTTTCAGTATTTAAGAGTTGTTGTTTGCGTGTGAGAAAAAGGGAGAGTCTTGGTGTCAGTAAGGAGCTGATCTGCATTTACTCCCCATCTGATGAGCTGATCTGCTCCATCATTACTTCTACTGTTATTACTGTTATATTTTTATTTGGAGATTGTATTGCTATATTCTGCTGGTAGATTTGTATTGGGTTTTTTTTGGTAAAGTATATTGAGATTCCCCCTTCTCTACATTTGTCCTTATTAAGTCCACTGATTTATTGTACATGGGTTTATCTGATTTATTTATAAGTCAGGCTTTATTTTTATATGATTCTACATGAACTCTCCGAAGCTCTGTTTATCCTCCAGAAAGAAACAGACTGTTTTTGATCCTGTGTTTCTGACTGGCTGCTGTGTATTGTGCCTCATTAAAAACTGAAACACACCTTATAGACTCAGTATGAACGGTCACTGTTGGACTGATTCAGACCCAAAAGGCATATATAACTAAATGAGGTGTATTTTGTGATATCACATCAATTCAATACCGGCTGCTCAATTTCTACAAATGGACCACACGGGCAAAATAGTGAACATCATGCTCAGAAACCTGAAACGCTTGGGAATGTTTACATACTAGATTTTATTCCCAGAAAGGAGAAATCTTTTCTATGATGTGGGCTATAAAAGCACCGGTATTCATTAGTGGTAATACACTGCTTTACATTCTAGTTATTTGTTATGTCTCCTTATTCTTCTTTTGTCTTCCTCTTCGTTTATTTGCTTCTTCTTGCTCCAGACTGCTGCCCTCTAACACGTCCTGTAAGTTTCGAGATGTTGACTCTGCTGTAACTACAGAGTGGTGGGGCAGATCGGGAAAGGTGGGCTTGTGTACAGCTGTTTAACTGGACGTTGGTTTAGTCCTCCTCAGGAATAAATGATGGAACTATACGACCAAAAGTTTGTGTACACGTCATAACATCATAACAAGTGGGATACCACAGCAACTGCCTAGCAACTTCCTAACAATACCCATGATACATCATAGCAACCACCAAACAACACTCTAGCAACCACCAGAGGTATTACATCAACCATCTAACAACACCATAGCAGCCACATATCACCCTAAAACCCGACACACTTACCACAGCAACCACTTAACACGTTAACAACTATATCAACCACATAACAACACCCTAGCAACCACCAGACTTACTACAGCAAACACCTACCAACTTATTAGCAACTACCAGACTTACTATAGCAACCACCAGACTTACTACAGCGACCACCTACCAACATGCTAGCAACTACCAGACTTCCTATAGCAACCACCTAACATGCTAACAACCACAAGACTTACTCAAGAAACCATCTAAAAACACTGTAGCAACCACCTGACTTACTACACCAACCACCTAAAAACACCCTAGCACCATCAGACTTACTACAGCGACCACCTACCAATATATTAGCAACTACCAGACTTACTATAGCAACCATCTAACATGCTAACAACCACCAGACTTACTACACCAACCACCTAAAAACACCCTAGCACCATCAGACTTACTACAGCGACCACCTACCAATATATTAGCAACTACCAGACTTACTATAGCAACCATCTAACATGCTAACAACCACCAGACTTACTACACCAGCCACCTAAAAACACTCTAGCAACCACCAGACTTACTATAGCAACCACCTTACAACATGCTAGTAACCACCAGACTTACTCTAGAAACAATCTAAAAACACCATAGCAACCACCAGACTTACTATAGCAACCACCTTACAACATGCTAATAACCACCAGAGTTACTTTAGCAACCATCTAAAAACACCCTAGGAACCACCTAACATGCTAGCAACCACCAGACCTACTCTAGAACCCGTCTAAAAATACCTTAGCAACCACGAGACTCACTGTAGCAACCACAGACACAGTGGTGTTCCAACCACCTGGGAATACCAGTTACCGTCTGATAACACTCTAGCAACCACCTAGGAATACCATAGTAGAATACAATAGCATAGTAATGGCTGTTGTTGTTGTTATCAACTGAGGGAGGGAGAAGACGACAGTTGAGTATCTCATCTGAGCCACTTCATCTCCCACTCACATGCACTGAGCTCCCTACAGCGCAAACACACTCACACATACAGCAGTCGCTTGCTTGTTGGCTGATGAATGACCTCATCAGTCACTGACAGACTGATGCCAGAATCCAACATCATGCCGTGCGATCAGAATTTCATTAAACAGCTGTCGGTTATACTTGCAAACATTTCAACATGACGGCTGTAATTCAGAGCTGAATAAGTAAATTGTGCTGTTCAGAGCAGCTGATGAATGAAGAGAAGTGAAAGAGTAGAAGACCCTCCCCCCCGCTCCCCACCATGCAAGCAGCACAGGAAGAAATCATTACTTTGAGCCTGGACTTCTACATCACTGTTCCACTGTTCCACCCAACTGCAAGACTCAGAGCAACTAAACAAATCAAACTGAGATCCAACAAACACACACAAACACACACACACACACAGAGCCTCCTACAGTGTAACACACACACACACACACAGTGAAAGCAGTCATGTTGAGAAATCCTATCAGCTGCCCCCCAGGGACTCCCAGGGACACGCAAAAGAACAATACAATTACACTCAGAAATTGCCTCTGCTTTTCTGACAGGGCAGCTTATAGCACACAAATCCCAGCCTAAAAAAATACTCCACAAAAGTCTCATAACCGTGTACATTCGTCTACAGCGGGCCTAAGAGCTGGCAGAGTCAGCAAGTTAACCGATACAAGTCACACCAGCAATAACAAAAGCAGGTCGTAATTTTTCATTCATTACTTACATCTCATTCACGAGAAGATCTCACACCTTCAATCCATACAACCATTGTGTTTGTGAGTCAAGCACTAGATACTTTATTTTGATTTGATGAAGACTTGTCATGCACAATAAAAAAAAAATAAGGCTGCTCCATGATATTGGACTGAATTCATATCTGCACCTGCAGATTATTAAAAATAAAATAGGAGCATCATTCAGATTATTGGCAAAGCAGGACTAGAAACAGCGTTTTTACTCTGAGCTCCAGACTAGCCCATTTATTATTTTCCTTTTGGCTGTTCTATGATGTAAAAGATTAAAGAGCAAATGATGTTGTTTATATTGCGACTTTGACTAACAAAGTACAGGAAATGTGATACCTTTATGTGCACAATTAGTCCACATAGGCTGAGCTTAAAAAAAACAAAGGCCAGAAACACACCCATCAGCCTGTAAAGAACAGAATTAAACTGGTGCATCCCTAGTTTAGATTTGATCCTAGTTCATTTTTCACACTAATATTTAATGTTATCGTACTCCAGATTACAATGACGTTGGGTTACTACGCTAAAATATCTCCAATTTATTTACTTCACTGTATTCTAACCTTATAGTTATATTTCTCAGCAAGGCTAATCCAACCAGCTGTTCCAGTTTCTACATTTTATAAATGTTTGTGTCTGTATTGGCAGATATGGACATAAAATACTGCATATTGGCCTTAGTTTCAATTTTACTAAAGAAAAAAAAACATACTTCAAGTACTCCGATGTGCCATTTATTTCATGCTGAAGTAAACAGGAATAAGTCTGAGGTTGTGTGTGTAATCAACCATGTAATTAATTATGCAATCCCATAACTACCTTTAATTAATTATGCAAAGTCAACATGGGACTATAAATGCAGGCCAGTGAGCGCGAAACAGGTAAACAACAGACCACTGATTAGTTTAACACAGCCATGCCATAAGAAAACAGACATGTATTTATTGTAAACGTTTATATTTGATCTAATTATGTAATATTATTGACTTCGGGACACTTGTATGGTACATAAACTGGTGATGTGGAATTGTGTATTGGCAAGAACCTGGCGATACAATACGTATCATGATACAGCAGTCACGATTCAATATATCTCGATATATACTGCGATATTGCAAGCATAGTAATAAATTGCGATTTTTCAAATACTATTATTGTGACACACCACTATATGAACAGGTCTGCCAACACTTTTAATAGCACTGCGTCCTTGTGCTGCTTGTTAATGTTGGAGTGGAGCTGAAAATGGATTACAACACTGCCATCTAGTGATCAGAGGTTTAAACACAACACACAATGATTCACTGTCTGCCAGGAATCTGTGTATCGATACTGTGTTTTAGAGAATCGATACAGTATCACAAAATATAATATCCCCATATTCAATATTTTCTTACAATACACAATACGCTGAGCTTTAATACGTTACAAAAGACAAAACTGAATGTGTCCCATATAAAAACACTCTAATGATAATAACGAATGTACAAATACAATGATTTCCAACTAAACGGCCAATTATGTTTACTTTCTAATACAACTTGTAGTTGGTCTGTGTTCTTTAAGTACTGAAGATATCCAGAACATTCTCAGAAAGACGTATGTTGCTGTATTTTATCACAATATGATATGAACGGAAAACTAGGAGTCAAGTACAAGGACTGTTTTATCTATGTGGGACAGAACCCCGGTCTCGTGTGGGGCAGTGGTGTAATCCACTCTGCTCTATTAGACTAAGCTAAAAAGAATAAAAAGGCCCACCTATAGTGACCACACATGAGATGCTATACAAATTCTATATTGACTGTTAATATGTGATGGAAAATGACAATACTAATTCTGGTCCACTGTGTCCGGGAATCCCCTGTATAAGCCCGCTGTAAGAGAACAGGCCCCTCTCAGCTCTTTTGCTCTCCTCGTCTTGTCGCCTGCTTCCTCACACCCACAGGCAAGCTGGCCCATTTGTTCAGGCTGCTGTCTCCAAATCGCATTTTCCATTGCTCCCAACGTCGATTCTAATCCCTATTCTTTACCACGGCTATTGTGTTAACGCAACGTGGGCCCGCTGGCCAGCCCATCTGAACCGGACGCCTCTCTGATAATGCTGCGGAAAATGAAACTCAATTTAGGCAGGGGGGACGAGATACAGGCAGGTCGTGTTGTGGGAGTGGCAGGCAGGGGAGGGAGCTATGCGTTGCTAAAGAGCAAAGCTGTGCTACCGAAGGTTGTGTGATAATTATCATGATGTGCTCTTGCTATAAATGAGTACTAATAGCTCCCCCTTGTGGAGACTCTGCACCCCAGCCTGCTAAACATGAGTGAGCAAGTATGTAAATTAAAAGTCAAGACAATAAGGTGCTTTGCAAAAAGTATTGATCATTATAATGCAGGAATTCTGGATTTGTCTGTCCAATTCGTCCAAACCATCTGGACGCGTCTGGACAAAGCTTAGAAATCACCATAGAACACAGAACACATATCAGATGCTGAAAGTGAGAGCTTTCGTAACCATTTCATCAAAAATTATTAACTCATTTAGAACTTGGCAGCAATGCATCTCAAAAAAGTTGGGACGGGGCAACAAATAGCTGGAGGAGCTTCTGCAGGAGCAACCTGCAACCTAGTCACATGACTAGATATAAAAGAGTATTCTATACATAATATCATCAAAAGATTCATAGAATCTGGAGAAATCCCTGAGCACGAGGGACAATCGGTCAATATTGGATGCTGGTAATCTTCAGGGTCTGATGTGGCACTGCATTAATAAGGCTGTATCATGCAAGGAAGTCATTGGTCAGCACGATCCAGGAGCGCTGCCGTTTTCTCTGAGCCCAAGCTCATTTGAAATAAACTAAGTTCAGAGGACTCAAAATGTGAAATTCTTTTTGAAAACCATGGACGCGTGTCCAGCAGATTCAAGAGAAGAGAGACCAGCGCACAGCTGCCTGCATCTCTCATGGTACAGGGTTGCACTAGTGACTATGGCGTGGGCAGATTACACATCTGGAGGGGATCCATCATTGCTGAACAGTATACAGAGGCTTTAGAACAACATAAGCTCCCATCCAGACAAACGTCTCTTTCAGGGAAGGCCTTGCATCTTCCAACAAGACAATGATAAACCACATACTGCAGCCATCACAACAGCATGGCTTTGCAGAAGAAGAGTCGCGGTGCTGAACTGACCAGACATTTCACCAATAGAAACGTTTGGGTAGAACCCTACATTTCACCAATAGAAACGTTTGGCTCGAACCCTACATCAGACAAGACTGGGAACACATTCAACTTCAGCAACTGGTCACCTCAATTCCCAGATGTTTTCAGACTGTTGTTAAAAGGAGATGCTACACAATGGTGGACGTGGTCCTGTCCCAACTTTTTTTTAGATACGTTACTGCCATCAAGTTCTAATTGAGTTAATAATTTTCATTAAATTGTAAAATGTCTCACTCTTAACATCAGATGTGTGTTCTATGTTCTACCGTGAATAAAATATGCAATTAAAAATATTCTGTCCCAACATTTTTAGAATCGGGGTTGAACATCAAAGAGTATATCAGGTGTCCAATTATGCAAGTGATCATGTAAACACTCAACAATTTGATAGATTAGGCCTCAGTCTTAGATTTACAGATTTAGCTCAGTAAACAGGTTTCTCAGTTCATGTATAGCCTCACTCTGATTTCTTTCAGGTTTCTTAGTCTGTGCATATGTGAAAGCTCAGTCTATTATCGCTGTTGTGGTCAGGTTAGGGAACCAGCCTTGTGCCTAAATGGTCTCTGGTTTGATCCACTAAACCGACAGGACATGACTGAAACACCCTTGAGCAAGGAACCTAACCCCCAGCTGCTCCCCGGCACTGTGGATAGGGTGACCACTGCTTTGGGTAAGTGTGCAGTAAGCCCTCTAGAGTGTGTGTATGCAGGTGTTTCACTGTATGGATGGTTAAATGTGGAGGTCAAATCTCTCTGTGTACAAACACAAACAGCAAAGAGTTCTAAATTCGAAACTGTAAACTCTGCTGAAATAAAGCAAAACAGCTTTTAACACAGAAACTGCGTGTTAGAGATATAAACAATTTAAATGTTCATGTAGAATTTCCTGCAAAATAGCTTGTTAGTTTCTTCTGTTTGTTTCTTGGTGGCTGCAAACAGAAATCTGATTACTGTCTGACCCATACAGACCTGGAGTTTCTCGTTATGTGATTAGCAAAGCGCACATACTCGCGTTGAAAGGATTACTGACAGAACTGGATTATTAAGTGCATGTACAAGCGCTAATTGGCAAACTGTTTGCACTATAGGTTAATACCTCATTACTGTCAAGCAACAATTAGACCTGTCACGACTATTACACAACTGTCTCGTTGTAATTATTGGAGCTGATGGCAACAAAACGACTGCAGTTTGTGTTCATCAGTTGGTTCAAGGCCCTCACACACACACACACACACACACACACACACACATACATCTCTTGTCTTTTTCCCTTCTACAGGGGTCGCCACAGCGTCAACACGTATGCTAGATTGGAACTCGAATGCCCTTCCTCACACAACCCTCGCCACCTACCCAGGCTTGAGACAACACACACTGGACTGTGGGAGGAAACCCACTCAAGCATGAGGAGAACATACAAACCCACACAGAGCGGCCCGGACCAGGAATCCAACCCTGATCGCCTTGCCATGAGGCAACAGTGCGAACCACTACACTACTGTGTCTCTGATCAGATGGTTCGAGGCAAATACGCTTAAATAAGAAAGTCAAATATGCATTTATTCACAATTACAATCAGTAAAACAACAAAGAAGCTGAGTTGGTGCGATGACACCTTCATAGGGCAGCAGAGTGGAGTATTTGATTAATTTGAACTTAAGCCATTTCTGAAGTCAGAATGCTACTGAATCTCAATTCTGAGGGTGCAAAATAGATAAATAGCCAATTTGGGACTTTTAGGCTTTTACTTCACTCATTCCATATAACTGGCAAAACACAATCATATGCTAATCACAATTATTTATATGGCAATTAATAATCAGCTAAAATTTCATAATCGTGACAGGCCTAATAACAATCTCTTGTTTTAACCAGTCAGAACTGCTCACTGGGTTCCATAAGAAGAGCTTTAAGTTCTTTTTCCAAGTACAGAGCAATGGGCTGAAGTTAGACAGGAGTATGTTGATGTTTGTTACAGACACGGCACATTACTTTATCTTTTTCTTTAGTATTATTTGGCAAGCTGTTTAAATAGAACAGAGCTATCCGGTTCTTTATCATTCCCTTTTCTGACCAGTCTAGAATCAGTGCCGGGTTACTTGTCAATCACTATCGATGTGTGATTAAATCGCTTTATCACGCAGCGCTACTGCTGACTCATTATTATTGGCCTGGATGTGACTGGTGACGAGGTGCCTGGATGACACTTCATCGATCACCTTGCGGTCGCGGAAGCCGACTCTCGGTTTCTTTTTCTTCCCCTCGGAGTTCGCCTCCTCCTCCTCCTCCCCACTGCTGCTGGACTCCACCGCGCTGTCTGCATCCGCCTCCGACGCAACATCCTTCAGAGGCTCGTCCTCCCGCAGCTCCTCCTCATGCTTTACAGATGAGCCGGCCTCCGCGTGTGCCCTGCCAATCAAAAGACAGAGTTCATCCAAAAATCAGTGACTCTAAACAACAGTAGCTGAGCATACAGGATAATCAGGTTCGGAAGAGAAACCATAAGCACTGAAACATCAGTCACGGCTGAGAACTTGTTGACAGCTGCAGATACACAGATTGTATCTACGCTAGCAGTGTATCTAGAGAACCTGCTCGAATTGTAGCTCGCCGTCTGCTTTGTGGTTGGATTAGGTTTCAATCCAACCTCACACTGAACATCTGATGTTGTTAAAAGACACAATCATTGATCTCCAAAGCCATATGTGTGTGTTTTTATCAAACTTTATCAATTTTAGAAAGCTTTCAAACAGATTCTTAGAATTTAAACCTTTTTAAATACCTTGTTTGCCCAATTAGTAACCCAGAACTCATCACTGTGCTGTTTATAAGGAGGGTGGATAAAGTTTTTTAAGTTTTAAGCTTAATTCTCCAAAATGTTGTTTCTAAAAAAAAAGAAAAGAAAACATCTTCATTGGAAAGTTGTGGTTTCTGAAAGTAACTTTGGGCCTTTTCTGTTGTTCCATGCTCTGCAGAATGTTCTCACATCAGCGTTTAAAGAGGTGTGAGGTACAGCTAGGATGATATGATGTATAACGTTTGCTTCACAGCATTTGATTTGTTTTATGTGGTATGTGCTCAGAATGCGGTCGCACCTCCACCATCCTTATACCAGCAACCAAGGATGGATTAAGGATAGTCTGGGCCCCTAGGCAACTCTTTGGGTAACCCCCCCCAACCCGCACCCCTTGTGATCAAGGGCCCTCTAGTGGTATGTCCTGTTCTTCTCTAGGGCCCCCGGGTAGGGGCTCTCATAACCAGGGCCCTAAAAATTATGCCTCCCTCTTTCCTAGGACTCCTAATAGCCAGAAGTCGAAGTCATAGCAGTGCCACAACGCCTCGTCCATTTTCATAAATGGCCCAAAAGCATGGCTAGGGCCCCCAAAGGCATGGCTAGGGCCCAGAAGCATGGCTAGGGCACCCTAAAGCATGGCTAGGATCCCCAAAAGGCCCTGGGGTCAAAGTCCCTAAAAAGTCAGAGGATCCTTAAAATAGAGAGTCCTCGGAAATAAAAATATATTGTATCATAAATGTTGATAGGCATTGCAAAATGTTTTGTGCCAGGGCCCCCTGACTTCAAGGGCCCCTGGGTGCTGGCCCTATTGGCCCGGCCAGTAATCCAGCCATACCAGCAACATGTAGATGAAGCATTAGCATCTACTCTTCAGGATGTCTTTCTCTTGGTTGACTTGGTTGGTACTGAAGTCAACTCCAAAAAACTCAAACAGCGTTCTGCCATCAGTAGTTCTGGATGTTTTTCATGTAAAACTAGAGTAACTCAGTATGAAGTGCTGCTTAAAGCCACTCGCATTAAGCAATGTTCTTATACATTCCTATAATAATAATAAAGGCAAATCATTCTTTGGCGAAGTAGGAAATATAAAGCATTCAGCTTATTTTATTAAAACACATCTGCACAGCGATGTTACTGATATTATCCTGAAATTATTATCAGCTGAAATTTATTTGAGTGTGTAAACTCTTTCTTGCATAAAATGCCTGCTATCAAATTACTCATGATGAACCAAACGCAATAACTTACTGGGTTTTTGTATCATGAGAATACTTAAGCGTATGCGACACAGAAACACTAGAAGCTTGATTAAAAGTGCTGGTGACTATGAAAAGTCCCCAAAGAGAGCCAGGACAAACTAAGAGCCCAAGCAGCTGTCGTTTACCGTGTGCTCGCTCGCCTTCTGGAGCTGCGCTACTTGTTAAGCCGTTTCTCTGCCAAAATGCTGTAAATCTCTGAATAAAGTCAACAAATTAATGGCCACTTAGATGAATGGCAATATGTGTATGCAAGTACATCTGTCAGTAGATAAAAGCTGGAAGTATCCATGTTTCAGATGTTTAGATAAAACCTTCAGTGCCCATGAGCGCTATCACATTACTCACAGAGCCCTGACCCATCCACCCATCGTCCACTCAACAAATCACAGAGTTCTTCTGTGCTTAAAGACGACCTTTGATCTTCTCTGATCAAGACTGACCGAAATCAAGTACTTAATGTATTAAAGGACCAAATCATGAAACAGCTGCAACATCTGCAAGCAGCGTGAGGAAAGCACTGACGAATCAGTAAAACGATGGAGAAGAACAGAACTCGACGGCTTTCCAGAGATACTGAGGTCAGGCTATTTACATGTGTTGAGCTGTGGCTTATAAGGAGTGGGAAACATGGCTTTAGGTATTGATGGGAAATTTCCAGTAGTCCAGCATTTTATATTACAGTTATCAACTACTTTAAAAAGTGTTTGGACTAGTAGTTGTCAAGTATCTTCCGAACAAAACTGGGTTCTTATGTAGAGAACAGTTATGTTTAATACAGTTTCAGTCCATTTACTTCATATACATGCTAATGTATGGCTCCATCCATCACTAGTACTTTCACTGTCTTAATATCTTGGGGCATTAATGCATAATTCAGCTGTTGCCTGTGTTTGGAAGTGTGCACATATCCTGTTTTGTATTTGTACTTGTTGTTTGTACTTACAACACTGTGTTGTCTCCAGTGTGTATGTGTATTGTTGTGCTCTTATGTTTTTGTGTTGCACCATGGTCCTGAAGGAAGACTGATCTGTTTCACTGTGTACTTGTATATAACTGAAATTACAATAAAGCCTCTTGAATTTAAACTCAGTATCAAGTTTTTCACTAAGGCTAAGCCAATCAGATATTAGAACTGGAACTGTTTATGATTTATCTTTTAATTCAGGGGTATTTAATTAGAGTTCAGTAATGTCCAGTTAGTTTACTCAGTTTACTCAGGCCAAAGACCTAGTATCAGCATCTTATACCATCAGGAACTGAAAGACAAACTTATTACAAATACCGTTCAATATATTTCAGTAAATTTACTGTTTAAATGCTGAACTGAATGAATTATTTAAAAAGCTCAAAATTAAATTTTTGCCCTTACTTCAAGTAAAAACAAGAGCTACATTTAAAAAAAACAATGCTTTTGAAAAAAAGTGAATCCTAAAGTGTGTATTTATAGAGAAAGTAAATAAAACGTGCATCTTCTCGTTAACTCGATCAGCTTCACAGATTGACATGTTGGTTTTACTGAGCGGTATTCTCCAAAACTAGACGAGCGAGTCCATTCCAGAACCGTTCCTGGTTAAACAGTCAGTTTTCACTGTTCACTTTTCTGTTTTTCCGTTATTCTTTCTGACTCGCTTTAGTCTCTGGCTGCTGCTCCTCGCTTCGTACCTTGCCTGCACACCCCAATGTGCAAAGATCTGATTGGCTGAGGAGCCTTTGAGGAGCTGAGGAGCAGCGCACACGATTGGTCTCTGAGTTCACTGCGCCGTAAAGCCTGTATATTGTAAGGACAAGAAAAGCTCCGCCGCTTAAAATAAACACTGTCAGAATTAAATCATTCTCAATAGTTTATTGGTTTGGTCCGCACTAGACAACTTCTGGGTCCGGACTTCGATTCACCTATTAATGACCTCCGTTTTAATTGGTCACGTTCTTGATTTTAGGCCTACTGGTTAAGGATTCATTAGTAACAGCAGTAACAGTTGGTTTTCCATCAAAAGCAGTTGACCAAAGTTCTTCTCCATGATGAAGGAACCTGGTGTATACAGGTCTTAAGGTCTGTAGCGTTCGGACTGCAGGCAAATCTGATTAATTTCTCATATCAGATCTTTTAATACAACTGGCCACACCGTTCTTTGTAATTGATCAGATCAACCTATCTTAGTTGCTGTGGAAATGGCGCAGGTGTCAGTAATTTCGTAGCACGCTGGTGATGCAGCTTTCAGGAGAGATGGAGGTTCCTCATCCTGCCCTTTAAACAATCACTAGGTCAAGTCACCTGGCGCTCCTCTTGAACCCCAGCACCTCCGGCACTCCTGACATCACTGATTGTTTCATTCTGAGTGATGCAAAAGACACTCTGAAGTCTAATTTTAGCGTCCAGAGCAGAGACTGAGACGCAGCTGTGAAAATCTGATGGGAATCACGTTTCAAACCACCTTCTGATAGGGTTTAGATCCAATTTGCAAAAATCGTTTTTCATGTGTTTCTTTCCCATCCAGCCTACCGAAAATCAATCTGAACACAATCTGGATATTGGCTGCCAGCCTTAGAGAACCTTCAAAGAACCCTATCTAAAATCTTCTTTAGTCACCAAAAAGGGCTCCACTAAAGTTAGAAATCATAGATACATTGGTAGGCATTGTACGCTATACTATATTCAGGCTTTTACACTTTTGCCAGCTGCTGAAAAACAAAGTAACAAACAAGTGCTGGTGTAGGAGGAATCCTGAAGAAATGATTTTCTACATGGTGAAAAGCTTCAAATTCCCCAGAGTTTCACTTTCCTGCACATGTAAATTGGCTCTTTGAGAAATGACACCATTGTCTAAATTGAAAGGCCTCTGAAAACACGAGCATCTGTCCAACATTCTGTCTGCACTGTGGCGTGAGGGAAATGTGGCGTAGGGGAAACTAAAGAGGCGTTGAACGGCCCAGCGCTGCTGCAGTACCTTGTCCAGAGCAGTCCGGTGGTGGCAGAGACACCAGTCACTCCTGCCAGAGTGGCCAGCAGGAGCCTGCGCCGGTGAGGGTTGCGGGCAGCACTGCTGTGGAACCGTCGCGAGGACTGCGCCATCCCGACCGTGACTGCCGTCAACACCCGCAAGCGGTACATGCTGCCAGGGAGAGAAAGAAAAAGAGGGAGGGAGAGAGAGAGAGGAGAAAAGACATGAATACAGCTCTCCGCCAGCCTGTTTCATATCCCCCAAGATTTGCTTATATACAGGTAGTGTTAAATTATAGCCAATATCCATCTGTAGCATTGGCTTTGCCACTGTAATACCCTTCACTGCTGCTGACACTTTAATACACTTATACAGCACATATACCGTAATTACACAATAACAACAAAACTCCAATATCCAGTTTCACTCCAGTACACAGGACAGTGCTACTTTATCTCATTGTGGCATCCTTCGGAGTCACACATGCATTTGGAATCATCGAAGACTGGAAAAGGTCTCCGACGACACATTACAGTGAGATTCAGGCTGAAACGGAGGGCTGCAAATGGTGCGAGTTGATTCGCTCCAAAGCAGCATGAGGATTAATCCAGAGTGAATGCACTGCAGCGTGAGTCCCCCTCTCCCTGCGCTGCATCCGCGGTCCAAGACTTACACTTCCAAAAGCAAATTAACAACCAGTTCCCGAAGAAAAAGAAAAGCTTGCTCACGCAGGCAACAATCTAAACTATTGATTTTTCTCCACTACCTTAAATGTAAACCTTCCACTCCATCAATCAATCCAAAGTGAAAAACACACATAACTCAAAAGGAACACAATTCCACTGTATTCTCGTACAATCTAGGAATAACGGAATCCCACCGACAACCGCCTTATTTTATTATTGCAGCTAATCTCCGAGCTTCATTTGGAAAGTCACTGAAGTCAGCAGTGTGTCATGGGATGTGGAAAAGTAATTAAGGGAATGGGGGGGGGGCTAAGATGCCCCTCTTACGGCAGGCTGCGGGTCCGCGGAGGCTGGAACAGCCACCTGTCGATACTCCATTACCGATCACCTCGCTCCGATCGGAACTCCTGATTCAGCAGAAGGGAATGGGCAGAGGACACTATGCTAATTGGGCCGAGTGGTGGTGCGTGACTACGGAGGATGATGGAGTTATTCTCTGGAGGTGGAAAGGCTTTAGCAAGCTCTCCTCTGGAATGGGCCGGGCAGGGAGCTGGTCAGGTGGACCTTATAAAGTAACTTCAGTTACTCAAAGACTCATTAAACTGGATTTCACTCCCGTAAAGCTTCCTGCAACTCACTGCTGTTTGAGCAGCCACTCTGATAACACACCACATGTTCAGACTGTATGCAATTCACATGCTCAGGTTATTAACTTTCCTCCTCTGACAGCTACAGACACATAAACCTTCTATACTACAAATATATACAAGCTACTACTTCTGCTGACTTGTGGAATCATCAAATGTGCTGTACGTGCGACTTTTTATTCAAATTTTTCTGGGATTGTACTGTATAACCATCATGCTGCGTGTAGTTTCATGCAACCTGCAACTAGGGGAAAGTGTCACCATGGAAAACCAACCCAAGAACCTTGACGGGCAGAAGGCAATTTAAGGTGCACATATGGACAGACAGGAGTTGGTGATGGTGCAAGCAGGCTTAGCTCAAATGCTATTCAGTGACAACGGAACTTTACATCAAGTACTCAAAGTCAATGCTTCTACTCAAAGCACAATTAACAAGTCAAAGCTGAGGAAGTGTGATAAGAGCTAATGGTAAAAGAGATGGGAAGCAAAATGTCAATACATCGTTTTGTAATGAACAGCATTAACCTTTGCAATTTACTCCTGCAGTGGCTGAACTTCAGCAGCCGACTAGTGAGCATCTGAGAAAACCAACATAGCGACGTGCATGAACAAGGTTTATACACGTCTTATACAGTCAGTTCAGGAAATCTAGAATTTACAGAAATCTAGAGTAAGAGTGAGCAATACAACAAAATATAACAACACAATTTCTGAAGACACTATCGCAATACACAAAAGATTTCAAAACAGTTTGTCTAACAAGGTTGGTAAACAAACTAAATGCAATAGCTATGGAAAACATACATACACATACAATTAACAATAATAATAAAAAAATGCAGTCATTATAGACCTGTACTTACTTAAAGACTGTTATATTTAGACTAAACGACAAAAAACCACTGCACTAAGATGATAATTCTCAGCCGAACCAAAGCATAAAACAAAAAAAACATAAACAGCTGACAAATAAAATAAATGTAGGTTAAAGAATTAATGAAATACAACGTGTAGACTACAGTATGTGATCAAGTCCTACATCCTAAAACAGAGCTTTTGGTCATCCAAAACAAAATATATACATATTTTTGGCTGCCATTTGTCTGCAGATTGTACTGACATTAATTTCCTTTCTGCTTCTGTTGTTTTGCTGTTTTTCACATATTGAGCGAGCTGCTGTGTAGCGAACCTGTAATGGAGAAGTTGAAGTTTCTGACTATTCCTGTTATTTTAGATGAACAGCGATTATTACCTCACAAAAATGTGGGAAATACTTTCACATGGCCAGTTTGTTTATTTGCTGCTGAAACTGTGTGAACAGGTCTGGGATGTATTTGCTGTGGAACTAATACATCTTTGCTTTCTATAGAAAATATTTCTCTTCCAGCCACCAAAACATCTGGTTTAAAAACACTCCGGTTTCTGACAGCCAACAGCAAAACGCTGATTTAAATCTGTCCTCTTTTATACTATGCCCAGGCGCTGAGTTGTAGAAGTACTGAGAAGAATACAGAAAAGTGTTCTGGTAATCATGATAATGACAAACGTGCAAATGTGAATCTTGCGAGCACAGAAAGAAGAACTGCACACGCAATTTTCATAAACAGTTTTCAGAGGGGGCGGGTTTGAAAGTTTGGGGGCGGGTTTGACAGTTTGGGGGCGGGGCACGGGCAGGCCACTATTGGCTGATGGCAGCTGGTTTCGTGACTGAGCGCTCACTACGAACAGCCTCTCAAACAAAGACAGATTAAACTTTTTTCTTAATAATGATTTAATATTTAATAGTTTCATCTCTTTTTATCTGTATTCACTTCAGTTTACTCTGATAAAGAAAAGGTAAGTAAAATACAGCACTGTGTAGTTCTGTTATAGATAAATAATAAAAGGAAACGTTGTAGGTGATTATTTGTGTTCAGTTTGATTTTGTAACGTGAGAAAATCATAGCCTGAGGCCAGCATCGTGAATCACACTGCATCCTGAGTAGAGTGTATCGTTACATTCCTATCATAGTTAAGATTGCCTGGAAAGTTAATCAGCCACGGTCATATTCAACCATCCGTAATGTCTTTTTATTAGTTAGAAATTCAGAGTGAAGTCTCGTTAAAGTGTTAATCACCGTAGCTGCTATAAAGGTGTACCAGAGTGCACTTCTGCAACGTCACACCAGCTCCAGCCAGCACATCCTAGTGCAACCAGACCGTCTAACAGGCTGCGTATGTCCAGACTTTAAATGATTCTGCTGAAACAATAACTGCTCCCTGATAATGGATTTTGAGTACCTGCTTTGAGCTGCAGTGAAAAGGAATAGCTGGATTCAGTCCGATTACCATCGAGAGGCTTCAGACAACTAGCAGACGCAGATTAATCACTCGGACAAAGCAGAGGCAGCACGCTGTTCAAACTTACAATTACAAACAAACTGGGCAGCCTTTCCCTCCCTCCAGACGACCTGCCAGACACACTCAGCCCAAAACGTGTGACTGAAGCTCACCTGGGCTTTAGGACCACGACTGCTTAGTAGAAATTAACCACAGGCGAGCTGTGCAGCTGAACTGTGCAAAGCCCCAGCGGACATACAACCACTGCGTTGTAAAACAATGACTGGAGAAGCTGGGCTGAGCAGTTGGTCAGTTTTAGATACCAGAAAGCCCAGGCATTTCAAACATGCATTAAAAGCCCAAAGGCTGTGCAGAGTAGAACTTCTGAGCGACGTGAAAATACAGTCATATGGAAAAGTTTGGGCACCACAGTTTAAATGCAAGTAAATAAAGAGTGTGGATTAAAACGTGTTCTTCTAAATCAGTGAGCAGTAAAGTCCACTAGTCGACCTACAACAGCCTAACTGTCTACTCTACACACAGTGGCACCCCAGTCAAAACAGCTGTGAACAGCTAAGCAAGTTAAAGGTGATATTTTATCCAACAGGTATAAGTTAAGGATTTTACACTCCCTGTGTATTTAGAGCTAAATCATATTTTTATTTTCAAAATTACACAAAAGACAAGAAAAAAGAAGCAAAAGTTTGGGCACCCTGCATGGTTAGTAACTAGTAGCACCCACTTATCGCAGTATCACAGCCTGTAAACACTTTTTGTAGCAAACCAAGAGTTTGCAAACTTGTTGTTTGAGTCTTCCAGTTCAGTGAGACTCCTGGGCCGTCTTGCATGCACTGCTCTTTTAAGGTCTTTAGACAGATTTTCAGCAATCAGGGTACTGTGAGGACCATGGTAAAATCTTTAGCTTGCGCTGAGGTAGTCTGTTGGGATTTTGAGGTGTGTTTAGGATCATTATCCATTTGTAGAAGCCATCCTCTTTTCAACTTCAGCTTTTTTACAGATGGTCCTATACTGCTTCCAGAATTAGCTGGAATTTCAGTGAATCCATTCTTTCTTCTACCTGTGAAATATTCCCTGCGCCATTGGCTACAACAAAACCCCAAAGCATGACTGATCCATCCCCATGCTTGATGGTTGACGGGGTGTTCTTTTCAGAGTTCTAGTTCACAGGACTTGCTTCCAAAATGGATCAGGCTTGTTTAGACGTTCTTTTTCTAACTTCTGTCGCTGAATTTTGTGGAGGTGTTCTCCTGATGACTCTTCCATGCAGGCCATATTTCTGTAGTTGTTCCTGAACAGTAGAACAACGTACAACCACTCTGCTTAATCTTCCTAAAGGTCTTTTGCAGCCAAGCGGGGTTCTGATTTGCCTTTCTAGCAATCCTACGAGCAGCTGTCTCTGAAATTTTTCTTGGTTTTATAGACCTTATCTTGACCTCCACTGTTCCTGTTAACTGCCATTTCTTAATTACTTTTCGAACTGAGGAAATGGCAACCTAAAAAAAACGCTTTGCTATATTATTAAAGCCTTTTTCTGCTTTGTGGGCCTCAACCATTTTCATTTTCAGAGTGCTAGGCAGCTGCTTAGAAGAACCCATGGCTGCTGGAGTTTTTTGGGACAAGGTTAGAGGAGTCGGGGTGCTTAAATCTCCTAGGGTTTCCATACTTTTGTAAGGTACTCCTTTCCTTCTTTCACTCTAAAACTGTACAAAAACTTTATTAGAGAGGTTTGAGGCCGATTCCGATCGCGGATCACATTTCAGCGCGATCGGCTGATATCGATTGTGGGCGGGGCTATATGAAAACATATTAAACATGGTCGAAACGTGGTTATCTACCACTATAAACACAATCACTTTGGCTGTGATTACTCTAGCTTTCTGGCTGCTGTTCTGTTCGTACTGGTCAGATCTGGTCTGCACGGTGTTCTGGGTTATTTGTTTTGTACTAGCTGCATGTGCTAGCTCTGCTGTTTGCTGATACTCACTGTATTTAGCCGCGTGGTGTCTCTTAAGTGCCGTATCAGATTAGTAGTGTTAAATGTCTTTGTCTTGATTCCCCCACCAGATTTTACAGATCTTACAGAACGCCCTGGATGAATCTGCGTCACATACGGTAAACACTGCCAGACGGAGGACATGTTTTCTATCAGCACATGGCGTAAACACCATAAACTGTTCTCGCAAAGCTGCTGCTTTAGTCAGTCTGTTGAAAATGAAACTGTATGTATGTATGTATGGCTGGAGGGGGTTTCGCGGAGGGCTGCTCTCCCTGGATGAAACGCTAGCTGGAGATACAGAAATTAGGCTCATTGGTTTAACGCCATCGATTGGCTCTCGGCATCGGCTAAATTGGATAAATATCGCTCGATCACATATTTTGATTAAAAATCGTCCGATACCGATACATATCCTAACGATCCCTCCATCTGTAAACTTTATGCCTTTTGCATGCCACTGTACGTTGGCCTAATTGCACATTGTGCATATATTAGTCTACTTTCGGCCTCTGCAAACACAAACATAAGACCATTAACGCAGTGCAGCAGCATCCCAGAAACAAACAGCTGTGCTGATACTATACTCTAATGACTTTGCAGGAATTTATACTGACCGCTCTGAAAAATCTCAAACGGCTCTATCGAATGCACTTTTAATGACTTTCACTTCAGTCCAAATACATTAATCAGCTACAGGGAGAGCAATCATCGCAATTTTTAAGTTTCTGAGGAATTTTACAAAGTATATCATCTTAAATACAGAAGCCAAGAAAACACAACCAAACTATGACTTAAAAAGAGTCAAGCTTAAGTTTTAAAAGGCAAAATTTTGGATTTAACACTGATGTGTAAACCCTTTCTCAGTGCCATATCCTTATCTGAACCATCAACTGAGGAACGAACATCTGAAATGAGCCCTAACAGCAAAGTCTGCACCGAAGTTGGAACGGCCACTCAGCTCCCTTCACGAGTTCTTAGAAGCTTACAGTACATTAGGCCAACATCTCCAGGCCGAACGTTTGAAGAGCTCCTGCTTCTGGCAGATCTGAGCACAGAGTCAGCAGCCACCAGATCACAGCTCCTCTCCACTCAGGAATGGACTGATAAAACAGAGCATACATCCACAGCAGAAACATTCTTCTCATTTCAGTTTCTACGCTAGACCAAATGACGTCCAAATCATGTACAGATAACGAGTGCTGGATGCCCAGAGGCTGGAGAAGAAGAATCTAATGATTTCATTACCAAACACCATCTCCGCTTCTTGCAGATCTATCAAGCTGATTGTCGGTCCTGCACTGAGCTACTGCTAATGGGCTGAGGCGCTAAAGCCGCGGGAGCCCGCTCTTTTTCTCGACTAGCAAAACACCCCTCCAGTCACATGCGCTGCACAAGACAGGACATCAGATGGACAATTACCTCAAGCTAATCAGAGAAGGAGTAACTCGGCTCAACTCGGTTAAAAGGTTACATTACTTTTTAGAGATGGCACAATATCGCTTGTTTGTTTTTCAATACTGATACCTTGAGTGTGCAGATACAGAGAGAGAGAGAGAGAGAGAGAGAGAGAGAGAGAGAGAGAGAGAGAGAGAGAGAGAGAGAGAGAGAGAGAGAGAGAGATTTGAACTAAACTCTTGATGAATGGACCAATAGAAATGCTACAAAATGACTTGGGATAAAACTCAGTATGTTAACTTGGTGTCTCAGGTGTCTCTTGTTTAGTGTTTCCCCTGCTCCCTCCATAATCCCCTCGCTCCATCACTTTGGCAGCGAAGTATTCTGCATACCCAGTGTTTCCAACTACCCGGTCTAGTTCCCTTGGACTACACCCCAAAAACGACCCCTTACTTTGCCCTCTGGCTCTGCTTTGTCCGTGCCCTCTGGACTTGTCTGCCTGGATAACCTGTCTTCCAGCTTCGACCCCCTGCTTTGCCCCTGACTGCGCTCTTGAATTACCCCCTGTTTAACCAATAAACCCTGCATATGGATCTTACCTCTGTTTCTGAGTTTCACACTTAAAAAAATGAAGACAGTGAAGATTTAAGAGTTAAACATTTATAGAATATTTATATTTGAATATACGAGGGCTGGGAGATATGCAAATACAGATGTTGTTATTATGGCTGAATGCATTGAATTTTTTTCTCTGGCATATACATTTTTATGAACAAATACAAATGAATTTTACAAAGGATTTGTAATTTTAGAATTACTGGGGTTGAACTTAAATTCATCTGCATAGAAAATAAAAATACTCATTTCAAAATCTAAAAATATTACTTTTTTATTAATGGTACAACCCATCTTTTCTTGCACTAAAATTCTATACAATCCATATTAATGTACCAAACATTAAAGCAGGTGAGCGCTTTGTGTGCACTTCTGTGTGTATACATGAACCCTTAAATCAGAGTAAATATCAGACAGTCTTCTCTTAATACTTTGTAGCATGACACATTTGATTTTATTTTTTAATTTGCATTACTTGATACTGCACATGCTGCAATGTGGCTACTCTGCATGCACACATTGTGATGTATTACGTTGAAGTGATATATTGTGTAGCCATGATTGTTATCCTGATAAATATCATGCTTATTTAAACGTACGATGGTGATCATCAGCAGATGCATATTTTCTTATTAAGAGACAACGTTAGTCTACTAGATCTACTACAACACCTTTGTCAAATAAAATTCAGCACAGTTTTATAATATTATTTAATGAACTACTGGTTATTGTTCTGATCAGATGGTTGAAAACATACTCATTGTGACGTATCAGGTACTGTGAACATTTCTTGAAGTATTGCAATATCATATGTTGCCATCACCCACCTCTAGTAGAAGTAAAGAGATTAATCTTCTTAGATAACCTGCCTAAGCAAAAGTTTCTACACATGTCCTCCTGTATATCGTATGTATATATCTTGTGTATATTCCCTTATATATTTCAGTTATTACTAAATGTATATATTCTAGCTTATTTTTTACTTCAATTGTCTATTTATTGTATGTTTGCACTGTTTTATTACATATATAATGCTTCCCTGCTGTAGAGTTATTATCTGAGCCTCACCTCATGCATTTCAATGCATGTTATATCCTGACATGATGTGCAAATGACAAATAAACTTGAAACTAGGGCTGGGCGATAAAAGGATAACGATAATTATCATGAAATAACATTTCCTCGATAGAACTTTAAGACGTAGTCGATAGAAAGTCGATAGAATTAAATTCCGTCCCTGTTTTGAGAGACAACACGAATAGCCAATGAGAATGAGAATAGCGCCGCCCCCAAACCAATCAGGTGGCTGAACTAGAGTTCCAGCCACTTCGTGTTTGGTTTAAAGCACACAGCGCAGAGTGTCAGCGTAGCAGCAGCTTAACCCATGTGCTAGTAACGTGATTACTGCAGACGTCACTGTCGAGCAGAGAGAACGAAATTAAAACGTTAAATACTACTTAAAGAAACATGTTACACGTGTCAGTAATCTTAAAATAATCTGCTAAGATAAGAACAACTAGTAAACAGGTGCTGTCTTGTTGCCGTGTTGATAAAGCGCTACGGGGTGTTTGAGCTTCAAGTGCTGGTGTGTAGCAGCTGTACAGTTGTGTTGTGCAGAGCTGACAGAGCACCACACTGTTGTGTTTCTGTGTAAAACACTCCCTCAACTTTAGATGTAGGTGAGCGATTGTTTGTAGCTGCAGCTCGCGCTCCGGATGAATCCATAACTTTCAGTGGGCGCGGCCACCTTTGCAACGCATCGACGCACGTTACGCTAATCGACGTAATTTCGTAATCGATAAACATAAACATGTATACTGTATGAGTTTGAGTGTCTGTGTGTGAATACTGTTCGTACTAATACTGCCCCATATACACAACATTATATATATATATATATATATATATATATATATATATATATATATATATATATATATATATATATATATATATATATATATATATATACATACATACATACATACATACATACATATATATATATATATATATATATATAATGTGTATGTGGTTAATACAGTTGTGTAATGTTCTATAGTACATTTGTTTATTTGTCTGAAAATAAAAAACAATTTAAGAAAAAAATTAATTTTGATATCTTCATATCTTACGTAAAGGAAATAATGATTTGATTTATAGCAATACATATATCGATATCGACTGATATGGAAAAAAAAAAATTTCCCATATCGCCCAGCCCTACTTGAAACTAGAAACTAGTATACACCACGCTCATACTACCCAGATGCTCTACACTCCTTCCCTTACTGTTGTAAGGCTATGTGACATTATACTGTTGTAGCTGTAATATAACTCACTTTCTTACACAATTCTGTGCTAGTTCAGGCGAGATGTGTGATACATTTGGCTCAGATATTCATTTTGTCCTTAGATATCCCATTGTATCAGTGCTAACTCTATAAGCCCGTGCCTGGTGACTGTTATTCTGCCCTATTAGTCTCCAGTGATGATAGAACTAATTTAAAATCTGTAATTTATTTTGAATTATTGGTGTGACATTGCTTAAGATTACATTTTTACATTTCATAGATAACGAGCATTACACCTGTGGAGTCATTGCCATATTACAGCAGCGTTCCTGTTAAAAAGCAATTTGTTTTGTCCCATTACTTACAGCTGTAGCCTTGCACACCTCGTTAGCACTTGCTCGCTTGTGGAAGGATGTAGCCCGATTCTTAGATTTCTTTCCAACAGAGGTGCTTACGAGCTGAAGACTTGTAGGATTAAACTTAGACTGCATTGAAATGTCATTCAGTCGACTTCTGACATGACCAGAAGTGAACAGATCACATTTAATGTTATTTAACTTCCATTTTTATAGCATCTTTCTTATAAAAGCACCTTTCTGTACAGAAGAGACCAACTCAATTTTGGGGACAGACAATCAACATGTTTCAGAGGACCAAAGAGTTCAGCGCAGGGCAGCAGGGGTACAGGAGTTCAGCTAAATAGGCAGGTGTGAGACCCCGTTGAGGCTTATATGTCCACAGGAAGAGTTCAAACTGAATGTGAAGTGGGACAGGTAGCCAGTGTAACTGAAACAGACTAGGGATGATAAGATATTCTATTCTAACAGCGATAGATATTCTACTGAAAAGAGCAGAGGGCCTTGTGTAGGAAAGAGAAGGGAGCTGGAGTGGTCTAAGCAGGACCCAAAAGCATTAAGCAGCATTTCAGTGTCTTTAATAAAGAGTGAGAAGCAGAGACAAGCTATACTATAATTAAAAGAAATCTGTTTTGACCAGAGTCCTAATGAGAGGTGAAAAAAGGGCAGAATCAAAAAGCATACCTAATTACGGACCACTGCTGAAGCTTTCACAGTCCCACTGTCCAGTTAAGTGTGAACTCGCTGGAATTTGCAAAAACCTACTTCAGGCCAATGAGCAAAATTTCTGTTTTATCAGTGTTTAGTTTTGGAAATTACTCGTCATGCACAGGCTGAGGTCATGAATAAAAGATATTAGGGCAAAAGGTGAGAGCACAGTAGGTTTTGTGCTGACATACATTTGAATGACATTAGTGTTACAGTGAAAATGAAGTCCATGACAGCACATAATCTGACCAAGGGGTAGCATATAAATGATAAAAAATAGGGGGCCATGGACTGATCCCTGGTGTAACAGCACTAACAGCAGAATTAAAGTAAAATCTATTAGTGATACACAATCTAATCCTTAAATTTCTATATGAACAACTGTTTCCTAGAGGGCATCTAATTATTAAAATATATACGGTGCTTTAGTCCTTCTTCCCCCGTCTCACTATACACTGAGCTGCCTCATTGCTCCTCCAATAGGACTGACAGTTTTCTTAATTTTCTTTACATTTAATATTGCATAAAATTGTAAACCTTATCATTTGTGTACTGTGATTGTGCTATCCAGGATGGGTTCCCCTTTTTGAGTCTGGTTCCTCTCGAGTTTTCTTCCTCTTGCTCTGAGGGAGTTTTTCCTATCCACTGTCACTCCTGGCTTGCTCACTAGTGGCCTGGACCCTATTTATTTATTCATTTATTTGTAAAGCTGCTTTGTGACAACATCTTATAAGAGGTCCTACATAGATAAACATTGGCTTGACGTGACTTTTTAATGATGTTTGAGTACAAACCATCTTGGTGAGAACTTGTGTATACACGTCTGTGTGTATACATGAACCTATAAATCAGAGTAAATATCAGACAGACTTCTCTTACTACTTTGTAGCATGACACATTTGATTTTATTTGCATTACTTAATACTGCACATGCTGCAATGTGGCTACTGTACATGCACACATTGTGATGTATTACGTTGAGATGATATTATTTATTTGTAAAGCTGCTTTGTGACAACATCTTATAAGAGGTCCTATATAGATAAACATTGGCTTGACCTGACTTAAGGTAATCTAGGTAGACCAAAGTTTAACATAATGTATATATGTGATCATCCACCTGGACTAGTCACTCCTTAACCATCACTGCAGACCTGCACTTAATTCTTCAGTACGAATCTGCTGCGAGATCTTAACACTTCTGCACAGTCTATATTCATGCTCTATGTATTTGCTGTCTGGTGTACTTGTATGCTCTGCACTTGCTCACTCTGGCATGCATCTGCGCTCTATGTAGTCCAGTATAATGTGCTGCGGTTGTGTGTTGCACCATGGAGCCTGAAGAATGACAACACAGTGCCCATTGTCCAGAAGTCTCCCCGAGATCTGGTGCTTACTGCATTCTGGGTTAACAGCTTCAAGAAAGTGGTTATGAGTAGCTAAAACCATGACGAGCTGATTCACAACAACAAACTTTGGTAAGACCACAGGGGGTTGACACCAACATCTGTCGAGGTTCACTAGATCCTTGAGACAGTGACTAAATCCTGGCTTTTCCCCTCTCATAAGTCACAGGTAAAAGATAACAACAAATAAAAGGAATCTGTGTAGATAAACATAATCTCCCAGTGTTTTGGTTCCATTCATGATATTAACGTTACTCAGATTATTGTCTTCAGATCAGATTTAGCTCATCAGCTCAGTCAGGAGTCTGGACATCTGGAGCCACAGTGTCAACAACGTTTATAACCGTAAGGAAACCTTTAAAAAGCTTGTAACTGACTTCAAAACTCCCGGTTAAACACATATCTTCTACACCGGTCATGTTCATGAGTACAGCTGTGTTTTGACAGTTAGCGTGTTGGCTAACACCGTAACGCAGCGTCCGTACTGCGTTAACTAGCTTATAAGCTAAGCTAACTTTTCTGCCTCACTTTCTCAGACTGTCGAAACGTTTTCTGAAACGTCCACCACTAGTTAGATCATTTGGCTACTATCACGAAAGTTCGCGTTTAAGGGAATGACATAATGAAGTCCAGTCTTGAGGCAGGTAGTGTATCTCTAAAGTAGCTAGCTGTCTGTGCTAGCGCACTAAGCTAGCGAGCTACTCGGCTGTTGACGTGACGTTACTCACTCTGGCTGCTGTGAAGATCTACCAGCTGGTGAGGAGCAGCAGGTCGGCCACTACTGACCAGTGTGTGAAGCGACTTTCGGGCTGGATTCTGCAGAAATTAATCCGTCTTCACTTTCATGAAGTTCCGCGTACACTGAAGCCATACACTAACATCCCAGTGCAAACGTCGAGCAGCCAAAAGCCTCCTCCTCCTCCGCTGCTCCGCCCCTCAGAGCGGGGGTCTAACCGTACTGTGAGCTGGAGAACCCACCGATCACCCGTAACGTTACAACCACCTCCGGTTATCTATACTCAGTTTAATCAGATCCACTCACCATATACGAGCAGTTCTACAATTACACACTGTAGTGTTACTCTGTATGCACTATTACCCTGTTCTTCAATAGTCAGGACCCCAGGACCACAGAGCAGGTATTATTTGGGAGGTGGATAATCATTCTCACCACTGCAGTGACACTGACTGCAGTGTGTGTGTTAGTGTGTGCTGTGCTGGTGTAATAATACTCCACCAGCTAAACACATCCAGCCAACAGCGTCCTGGGGGCAGCATTCTGTGACCACCGATGAAGGACTAGAGAACACAAACTAGATGAAGCATCTACACATCGATAATGTGAACCAACAAGGTAGAAGCATGTAATAGAGTGGACAGTGAGTGGACACAGTGTTTAAAAACTGCAACAGATCCACTCGTACCCGCTTTACACCCCACCCAAATATTATCTGTTATTAGGTGGGCCTGTGGGGGTCCTGACCATGAAGGAACAGGCTAACAAAGTAACAGGTGAACTGTAGTCTGTAAGGGTAGAACTACATGGTGCACCTGTGTTGACATTGAATGTAGATCCAAGGAGGTGGTTTAATGTTAAGACTGATCAGTGTACGTCCAAAAGTTTCCAGACACCTCTTCTAGATAGTGAATGCAGATTTCAGGCCCCCAGAGACAAACCGTTTAAAGCCTTCAGTTAAAAATGTCACTAACTCAAATACATACCCCTCCCCTGCAATCAACACTCTGAAACCAGCTGTCCTCGGTCCTGGTCATGGAGATCTACCTCTTAGGAGAGTTCAGATCCAACACCCCAGTAGTGAGATGCCTCGAAGGCTTTAACCACTCATATAAATATATATAGTACCATATACAAGACATTCTGCATCAATGTGAAGAACACTTTCACTGTGCCAGGTAAGCATGATTTTTTGGGAATATTGTGCAGCAGGGAAATGAAGCACATACTGGGCAAAAGTTTATGGACACCTATTCTGATTATTCAGTTCCTGAGTTTCAGCCATATTCTGTACTAACAAGTTAATAAAATCAAGCTCCAAAGACAGCAGAATACTGGCAGCAGAATTGGTTGGACTGAAGAACTCTGTGACTTTCAACATCACATCATATGAACTGTATACACATTTTATTTGAAATGAAAGTCTCTAAGAGCAACAGCTATGAACAGTAGATCACGCAAACTCACAGAGTAGAGTTGTGTAGTGTAAAGAAACTCCATGTCCTTCCTTGCATCACATACTACAAAGCTAAAAACTGTCTCTGGAAGCAACATCAGCACAAGAACTGTGCATCGCAAGCTTTGGGTTTCTGTGGCTGAGCAGTTGCACACAAGCGTGTGCGAGTGGTGTAAAGCACAGTGGAGCAGAAGAAACTGCCATTGTCTAGCAGTCTGATCTGAGACTTTGGGATGGCAGATGCCAGGAGAGTGCTACCTACCAGTATAGCACCAGCTTTGAAGTTTGTTGGAGGAGGGATAATGATCTGGGTTTGTTTTGCAGGGTTTGGGCTCCTAGGGGTTCCAGTATAGGGTGATGTTAATGGCACAGCATACAAAAACATTTTACATTGTTACATGCTTCCAACTTTGTGGTAGCAGTAGATGTCCAGTGCTGTCCTGGAAGTGATGACGACATTTGTCCACAGTAAACCCCTCAGCATTGTCCCTCAGTGAGGAGAAACATCCAAGACTGTCAAAAGCCTTCTCGTCCAACATCACCGGCCGACCTAACAAATGCTCCATATCCTCACATTCTTTGTGGAAAGCCTTCTTAGAACAAGTCAGAGCACAGAGAGAAAGTACAACGTCTAACAGACTGGTGCAGACAAAAGTAAAGAGATGGTTGTTGACTTCCGTAGAGTGTGAGGTGACCTTCCCGCACTGAACATTACTGGCCCTGCTGTGGAAACCGTCAGGAGCACAAAGTTCCATGGTCTCCACATCACAATGAACCTCACCTGGTCCCTCATCACCAACTCCATAGCCAAGAGAGCCCAGCAGCGCCTCTACTTCCTTTCTATTTAATTTATTGTATTTATTATGTTGTTTGTAGTTACATTTTTTGTTTGCACACTTATTTCTGCACGTTTGCATTTTGTACTCTTTTGTTCTATGTTGCACCATGTGGTTCCTGGAAGAACGTCATTTCACTCCACTGTGTACTTGTACATAGATGGAATGAAAATAAAATACTCTTGACTTGAGTAATGGAGGCAAGGAGGTAATTGTAGATGGGGATGTCCAACAAGCTCATATAGGTGTGATGGTCAGGTGTCCACATACTTTTGGCCATGGTGTTAATATAATTAGGTAATTTGGTGCTGAAACTATCCAATGTTTGTGTAGTCTATAATATACTATAATATAATATAATATAATATTGTCAAGGCAAAAGTACGACCTAAAAGTCGAATGGGTTTTATTAACAAGGTTAGCAATGAAACACAACAGCAATACACTGGCAAACACAACAGAAGGGCAATGCGAGATCATGAACAGAGAGACAGGCGGAGGTCTAAACCAGGAGATCAGAGAACCAAGCAAACTAGACATGAGGGAAAACCAGGAGAGGAGTTAAGAGAACAGAAGGTAAGTCAAAACCAGCGAGGCAAACAGAACACAAAGGGAGAAGTGAGACAGAGAGAAATAGTCAAGAACCAAGAGAGTCAGAACCAGAGATAGCAACTAGAAAGACAAAACTTTGGCAACTTTGTTTTGGCAAAACTTCACAGTATGCGTGTGTAACATATGGTGTGTATGTCATGAATAACAGTAGTGTGGGTGAAATCAGTACTCTGAGGAGGCAGAGCGTGGGAGTGATGTGTGATTGGTGGGCTGGGAACATGTGTGTGACATCCTCAGGCTGTGCACTCTGGGAACTGGAGTCAGGAAGATTGGTAATGTCGGAAAAAGCCAGAGGCGTGACATTAATCGTATTAATATTAATATTAACAATATGAATATTCATAATATTAATATCTATCTAAGGAAAATTGACAGAAGTAAAACTTTTATTAACTGAAGGCAAAATCTAAATCATATGACAAGCTTATTTGTGAGGATGTAACCTCATGACGTAGTTCTTACATAACAGACACACTGTGTTCTTATACACATTCGTTTTTTCTCTTTAACTGATCAAACAAACGCCCACAATAAACATCTCCTTTTGTCTCGTGGCTCTATCATGTCCTCTGCTTACACCCCCCCTTCATATTTTGTGCATCATCAGCGAATGTTCCTTCTAGATGTGTGCTTGAACACGTCCAAGGCCTGACTTCATTCAGTTTGAGACTTGTTCGTCAGCCGTGTCAAGGCGTCAGCTTTTTTTACATCACGCTATCGCTCAGAAATCTCAGAACCATCCCGGCTCTCGCGTTACTTTGCTTCACTGAAAATAAGCCCCCCTCTTTAAGCTGTTTCCCTAGTGAGCCTGCAAACTCTCTCTCTCTCTGTCTGTCTGCCTCACACGTCCACTCTGACCTCCTTGTTGAGATGTAATTTGCATGGTTGTGTTATCACATGCAGTCTCGGTAAAACAGACCGTCTTTGGCCAATTTCTTTGCGGTTCAGCCAAGTGTAAAACAGGATCTGAGCAGGCCTGGGTGAACGGGAACACAATTCGCTGTCCTGTCCCTCTAATGCTTTGAAGTTACCCCTCTAGAATAAGGGCCTAGAACAAAATTTATGGCAACCTCAGCTTTGGGTGTAAGTGGTAAGTGTCACAGGGGATGTTAGATCTTCTCCGTTAGCTCTGCCTCGTTCTAACTCCCCTGTCTACTGAGCAGACCACACCCCCCTGCCCACCTGCTAATCAAGGACAATATAAAGGACATTGACGAACACATGGCCTTGCGAGGTCTTAACTAAATGCGGACGCTGCTGAGATTGTTTCGGTTCGCACTCAAGCTCTATGTTTTGTTTATTTTTGCCAGCTGCTGATTGCGCTTACTGCTCTGTGTAGCATATTCTGTTCTTGCCTTTTGATTTAATTAAAGATCTGCTCTTGTATCCATATCTATTCATGACAGTAAGTTGCTTTTTGCAAGTAACGTGTACTTGTATTGAGTACGTATCTAAAGAGGAAGCTTCAGGGAGTGTTTCATAAAGCAAGATTTTTCAGTTAACCAGGTTTGACAACTTTCAAACGCAGTTATTCAGCTGAAATAGAGCCCTGGTCAGAAAAGCTCAGCGTGGGGACACTGAACACAAGCGGTTGCTTTCTTCTATTTTGGGGTGTCTTAACGTTTTGTCTCGGATGGTCAAAGTGCAATGTTTGTGGTGGGGCCGAGGTCAAAAATAACAAACCAAGTATATATATATATATATATATATATATATATATATATATATATATATATATATACTACCACTCAAAAGTTTAGGATCACTTTAGAATTTCATTGCATGCAATTTTCATGCAATTCACAAACAATATTGTCCATTTCTCAATTAATTTAAGTGTATTAAATGATTTTTAAAGAATAAAAATGTTTGTATTAAAGTCTATTTTTGTATATAGGCTTATTTTGCATATAGTCCTATTATCAGCAATTCTCAGTCCTCTGTCTAAATCTCCTGGTACGGCCGCCAATCCAAGTTAAGGATGTTATTGGACTAATTGGTTGTTAGGACACTCTTGCTCAATTGTGATGCACAGCTGAAAAACATTCTACTTATAAGTGAGTATAAAAGGGAGAACAACATTCTAGCTTAGTTTAGTATCTGAAGCATCAGCAGTTGATTGCTTGCTGACCGACTCAAAATGACCAGAAAGAAAAACTTTCTTTAGAGACCCGTCTGTCCATTGTAGTGTAGTGTAGTGTTAATTTCACTGTGATCCCAAACTTTTGAGCAGTAGTGTATATATATATATATATATATATATATATATATATATATATATATATATATATATATATATATATATATATATATATATATATATATATATATATATATATGTGTGTTTGTGTGTGTGTGTGTGTGTGTGTGTGTGTTAAGAATATTTTGGGCCCTCTGAGAGGGTATAGAGGGCCATGACGGTTCCCCACTGTTTAAATCATACTTATTTTATTTTACTTTAGAACTTAAGACAACATTTCATTACTTAATTTTACACATTAGTACAGAATTATTGTTACAGTATGAACATACTTGCCCATGACATCACACTTTATAATATTGTACCAAGCCTATGTATAATTAACATGGGATTAACATGTTGTGCTAACTGGCCTGTGGCTAACATATTGCTGCTTGTAGTCCACTAGAGCGTGTTCTGTATGGTATGACCACAGCATGATCATTAGAGAGGCAGTCTAACTGTTCTTAATGAATAACCGCTGGCCATTCAGTTTACGTTCATAAAGCATGAAGAGAACATAACAGTTCTTACAGTAGTACAGTGTGTAGATGGACACAGCACACACTTCATATAATTACATTAATTTATATCTATCTGAATCTTGGCTTAGAGTGTTAAGAATCACTTTTCTTTGATCTCATGGCAGCAATACTGCATATCATATAAATTCTGAGAGATATTTATAATAGTCACTATTTTACAGCCCAATAAAACTAAAAAACCCACAGTGTCCTCCACGTTATGGGGTAAAGGTTCTACTGTCAGGCCTAAAGGTCATCCTGTCATCTGATCTAAAGGTGTTTCAGGGCTTCTGCTCAGAGCCTTAGGCTTGTGTTATGTTGTATTGAGAGTATGTGTTAAATGTTACAAAAATAAAAACAACACACATTGTTATGGCTATTGATGCAAAAGCAGTGACCAATGGTGGTCAAATGACATGGTTTGTTGATTTTATTTGACTTTTGTGCACAACTTCTTAACGTATTAGATAAAAATAGAACATAACAAATCAAATGTGCCATAACGTTTGCACCCACCACATTTTACGTTTTATTTATTCAAATTTGTTACATTCAGCAAATAAAAAGTAGTTACGTTTTTAAAAAAGATCTGTTGTTCTTTTCTGTTTTTTTCCCTTTCCTTCAGTGTGTTGTACTTTTTGTAGATGTAAAGCTTTGTATATAATGATCGAGCATTCAATCTCATCTCTACCAAAAACCATAACACTACTGAAACTTTAGTGACCGTGTGGGTAGTGACTATCATAGCTCTTTTTGAGCAGAACTCAAAAACCAGTACATGACTAGCAAAATACAAATTAATTAATTTAATTGCAAAAATATGACTGATTCAGTAGTGACTGTTCTGAATGTTTCACACTGATTTTCAGGAATATAACTGTTCACTATGTGGCCATAAGGGTCAGGGCTATAGCCTCAGTTCCTGCTCTGAAATGGCTAAAATAAGGCACCACTTATGAACCAAAAATCAGTGACATGAAAACATGAGATAACTTTTTTTGAATAATCTTTTTTTTATATAACATTTTTCAACTTCCAATATTCACGAGTGTTCATGTATGGGTTAGGGTTTGGAACAGACACCTCCAAACAGAAAATACTTTATAAATAATGAGTTTGTATGTATGTAGCTTATTATGGTCTCAAGTAACGCCTTGGGTTTACAGAGAGCACAACTTAACCCTTGTACATGTCTATGGTCTGAATACTTAACTGTTAATTGTTGTACGTGCCTGATTTTAACTGACACATCAGAGGTACGTTTATGTTGGACAACTCAGGCAAGTTCAATCTTGCAAATTCCATTGTGTGTGTCTGAGGTTGCATTGTCCTGACTTCCAAGTGGGCTGCAGTGGAATGCGACACAAGCTCCACCTGGATACCTCAGCAACACGGCCAACTGGCACCATTGTTAAACTTCCTTAAAGTGTGGACCAATAGAAATCCTCCAAAAAAGTTTTCCTTCTCCTGTAAAGTTACTATTTTAAGAAGTGGAAGGTTTTAGGAATCCAGAATGAAGTTATAATGAAAGGAATGAATTAAAAGCCATTTAGACCAACCAGACTCATAAACTACAGGACAGGAAACTGAGGAGAGGAGGAGGGGATTAGTTTATCTGAATGAAAGTGGCTGCACATGCTCTTTTTTTGTTAATCCATGGTTTGTTTCATCCATTCAGGATCCATCCTGGAATATTCCTGGTTTTCCCTGCTCTGACACACATGATCTAAATAATCTGCTGATGCTTTTCCAGTTCTCTCTTCTCTTTAGTGTGTTATGGAGCTGTTAGTGCATGTAAATGATCTGCTTCTAAAATTGTTATAGAGTTATAAGCTTTAAATCTCCAAATACACACCAGAGTGAGAAACTCCCCCCACAGAGCTCACTTTTCTCAGCTGCCTGAACTGCCTCAATGGAATTTCAGCCCTTTTCTCTGTGTGACGTCATTTCATAACACAATCCTTATTTCCTGCCTACCAGCAAGCTTGGCACACCCTCACACAACACACAGCAACTACTGAAGACCATGTAAGGATATAACCACTCTGGCGATTGATGAGCAAGAACAGCGTGGGGAGCTGACCAATCAAGGCAAAGTGGGCACAGTAGGAGGCGGGGCTTAAACACACAGAGGTTTTTCTCAGAAGATTGAAACATGTAAATCTTTTTTTGATAGACGACGAAATAAAAGACTGAACATTGAAAATGAGCTTGATAGGTTCTGGCTGAGCTGGAGCGAGAGAGTGTTAGAGAGCGGAAATGTGCAGAACATATACATACAGTAACAGCACCATACCGCTTCAAACCTTTCAGCCACAAAACATTTGTGGAGAGCTTTCAGTCAGACGAATTATATTCATAAAAACGTCCACTGTTATTGTCTCAGAGATGGTGTGCTCTATGAAGTCTGTACATCTATCAATCTTTCACTGACTCTTACAACTGCAGGTAATGGGAGGCCTCTCCGAGCAGCCCACAGCTCAGAACAGGAGCCTCATTAAAGCCTTCAATTTACATCTGCTTTCCGAGATGGTCCGCTCACGACTTCGCCGGAATGGATTCATTCAGCTCCACTCGCCCACTGACTGACCTGGATGTTGTCTGTGTTCGTGCTCCTGGCTTCCCGTTTGCAATCTCTTCCCAATCTCTTCAGCTGCGAGACGCACAGGGATGAAGGAATGATAGTGGCTTTGCTTTGTCCTGCTGCTTTACATAGAGAGCGTTCATACTATTATAATACAAATCTGTATATTATAAAACGTCTATGGGTTTTTAGTGCTTGAGCAGTTGACATAAGTTGAATAAGCTACAATATTTGTTGACTTCTGTAAGCATGTTTAGAACATTCATGACTTAATCCCTGGATTAAGTTTGTATGGTATAGCCTGATATAAGATTTATAACACAGTTCTTTATAGGAAG
>CM038706.1:29296365-29311365 GCA_021613375.1 Megaleporinus macrocephalus
AAAACCGTGCTTCATTTACGTAAAATTGTCTCTGATTTTTATTTTGTCTGTAATTATTAAACCAGTCTGTATCTAATTTTAATATATGACATATAGGAGAGGAGCTGCAACAGTCAGTGGAAGGACAGTGGAAGGACAGTGGAAGGACAGTGGAGGGACAAAGAGGTTGCCGATTTGCTTGATTTAACACGTTACGGTTCGCATGATATTTTGCTTACTGATTAGTGCTTAACTTGATTCTCTAAAGATTCCGAGAGTTACTCAGTTACATAAGGAACTTCAACTACTTGGGGTGAATTGTTCTGCTTAGCTTTGGTCGTTTGTTCCAGATTTTTTAAGCATATCTGCAATTCAGAATTTAGATTTTTGACCTCTGAATGAACTCTAGTGACATTGCTGCACCCGTTGGATAGTGAATGTTGATACCTCAGAGCTGTGAATAGGACTTGAGATGCTTGTTGACATGAGTTTGGTGTGATAGTTTGCCACAGAGCCACATAACTCTGATTAATGCAGTAACACAACCAGGATATGTCTTAGTATGACATGTTGAAATAATCATGGACGTCTCTGAAAAAGACAGCATCTAGAAGACAGGGCCAAAATATGTTCAATGTTATCGGTGCTTTCACAGATGTTCAGGTATGAGATATTTCAGATGAGTTGGAGTTCAGAGAAGTTGGCAGTGGTTTTGGACTTACTGATATATGATTTCCGTGGCGCATACTGTGCATTTGCGGTTGCAACAACAGGCTACGTTGATTGAGCGGTATGTCCAAGTATTCCTGAGCCCATGTGAACTCATTTTAAATCATTAAACTTCCAATATTGGTATTATAACAGTATAACAATATGAATAGTGTGCAAGCCGTGAGGGTCGTGACGTCACCAGTCTTGTGATTGAAAAGCCGCCAGTTCCATCTCCTGAACCGACAGGAGACGACTGAGGTGCCTTTGAGCAAGACACCTGAACCCCAACTGCTTCCTGGTCACTGTGGATAGGGCTGCCCGCCTCTCCATGCAAGTGCGCTCACTGGCTGTAGTGTGTGGGTATTTCACTGCACGCATGGAGGTCAAATTCCTATAAGATATGATAGTAGTTCACTTAAGATTTATGGTTAACTTTACAATTACCATAATAACTATATACTACAATAGTAAAACACATTGGCAGAATCATAGTATAAACATAGTTATCACAAGATTCCAAAGTGGTTCATGGTGGATTCATGGTCAACTATACCATAACCATAGTAACTATAAATTACCATAGAAAAAAAACATGAAAAATATACATCACAGTACAAGAAAAAGTGCAAAAGAAAATGGAGCATTTTTTTCTAGATCCCCATGTTAAAGCAGAGTGCCACTGATCGGTTAAAATCTTTGTAGCCTTTAACTGTAAAACTCTCTCTGTTGGTAGCACAGTATAGCAGTTGACTGGCTGGGTTTGGGTTATGCAGCAGCTGCTTGAATGTTTAATGGACTATGTAAGAAAAGATAGCTTGCTAGCCTCTTGTTTTAGTGTTGCAATGTTACTCTGCATTCTTCATGTTGTCTGCACTTAACCTGTCAAGAGTCCTGGGGTATTTTGTGTTTTATTTTTAATTCAATCAAGTAAACATGTATATGCTGCTATTCCTGCACAGACTGGTGTCATTAATAGAAGGACTGTTTTTTGTTGCCACATTTGCATATGGAGCCTAAGGGGCAGTATTTCTTAATGTGTAGACGGCCCACTGGCCTGCACTTCGTGTTTTCTAGCTCCCAACACACCTGATCCTACTTATCAGCTCATTATCTGCCCATTATTGGATTAAAGTGGGTGTGCTGAAGCAAGAAAAGAGCTAAAATGTGCAGAACAATGGCTCTCCAGGATCAAGGCTGAGAAACACTGCTATATAGCACATCTACCTAACCTCATGACATATGGACCTTGCTTGCAGAGTAAACAGATGTACAAATGTAAGTGTTACAAACTAGAATGAACTCAGAGCCATTTGAATTTTAAACACTTGGTTATATAGTTAATGTAAACAAGTGTCATTCATTTGCCATTATATAGCCAGTAGTGCTTCTCTCTAAAGACCAAGTACCAAAGGTCATTGTGTGTTCTGACTTCAGCTCCCTATGGTTGTGCAACGGCTGATCTAAAAACTGCCATGATATGCACTGCTTTTAAGATACTGTACTCCATACTGTATGAGCTCTGGATCACGTATGTATTAAAACACATGTAACAGTGAACATGAAATCTTTTTCCACTTAGGACAATGAGAAAATGTTTCCTTTAGTCAAGCAAATCCAAGAAGGACCAAAAAGACAAGCAAACAGTTTCTAGAAATACATTTATTCCTGGAAATGCAGAGACATTATGGTACACCTCATAACATGCATGCAATGCAATAAGCACGTTTATTGCACATTCATTTTCTAGTCACTGCCTTCCCTACCTATCTGACCACATTATGCACTATACTGACTATAGAGGGCTATTATCAAGGCATTTCTTTATCTGGGTAGCTAGTATGAATATGTGAATTAAGCAATTTAATGACTAATCCAGAATGTATTTTATTAGTACTCACAATATACGTGTAGTGTTAGTTTATGTCAATGTAATAATAATTTCAAATCATTAAAGGGAAACAATACTTCTGTATGATTGACACTTGCAGTTAAACTTAGGAGTGCTTGTATATAAGCAAATGCATTAAAATCAATATCTAAGTGCTGATTCATCACTGTGCTTCACAGTTTCCTACTTGAACATATGGCTCAACACATCCATCACAGTTTTTACATAGAAATCATCAGGTGGGGGCTTTCTTTTGCTGCCAGGCTCCAGAAATTTGCTGATCGCTGGAATCGCTTTCATTCTCTTTTGGAATGCCTGAAAACAGGAGAGACATGTAAAGGTGAAATATTCCAATTATTTCATGAAATACTTGGAAAACAATAGCTGAAGGTCAAACCCTGCTTTCTGAAAGGAAGACACGTCCAGTCATATCTGTAAACGGTCGGTGTGGCTGCAGATTTACATTCTAGTGATCACAGTCTCCAAACAGTTGAGCAGATGTGCTTCTGTTTGTATAAAATTAAATCATACAGCCACACCAGCACTTTGTGTAAAAGACTAGACACTGTATAATCAAGTTACAACACTTATACAAACCTTCAGCAACCCCGAGAGACATTCAAGCCTCTTTCGTAACAAATGACTTTGTAAACCTAAGTTTAGTCTCAGATTTCACTGTAAGACGCTGTACAGTAAAGGTGTGTTGTACAAGTGTGCCACATGCAGCTCACCTGGATGTTGGGGAAGGATGCAAGAATTGTGGGAAACAGCTCTTCCAGCATCAGAGAAGCTTCGAAGAGACTGACATCTGCACAGCTCAGCTGGCCACCCACGAGATACTGAGAATTACTGAGAGCCTGAAAGAGAAGCAGCAAAAACCCTGAGCTATGCAGCATTTTTTAAACTTTGCCTTCAGTCAGGTGTGCTATAGAACAGGGTTCAGAGTGAGGAGCTCCACACCTTTTCAAAAGCTGGAAGATTGCGGACTTTGGCTTTGACCTGCAAATTGTCAAGCTGTTTCTGCTTATTCTCTGGTGTAAAGGGCATCATCATGATCAGGTCCATCAAGTCCCGAGCACCCTCAACATACGTATCAATCCTTGTAAGAGAGGAAAATATGGCATTTTATTTGTCTGCATGTATTCAAGTAGGTTTGCTAATAATTCCCTTATCAAGTCATACTCACATCAACCTCTCTTTAAGGTCCTTTCCATAGAGGTTATATTTCCCTGCTATGTAGTTCAGGATGGCCTTTGTCTGTACAAGCTTCATTCCGTCCATTTCAACCAGTGGAACCTGATGGAACAGCAGAGATCCATCTGGGGTTCCAAGAAGAAGCAAGAGGCATGTTAGTGGTGGGACTGCTGTATGAAGAGTTTAACCCAAGAAAACTCAAAACAAGCTCAAAACAGTATTTCAATAGCAGAACCTACCGTTTACAAGTTTCTGAAACTGCTCCTGTTTTGTGAAAAACACCTCTTCAAACTGTAAACACAATAACAATTTGTATTAATATATTTACAGTAACTGTGCGTGCAACTACTTTTAAAAGAGTTCAACCTTTACAAACCTCAACACCAGCCACTGTCAGAAGCCACCTTATCGACTCCATTTTCCCTCGTCCGTTGAAGTAATACAGCACGACTTTTCCCGACATGTTTTTGGAAATAAATGCTGTTTTACAGTAAAATGAAAATGGGTGTGTTCACTAGCTCCGTCAACCAGACCAGAAAGGCTGTAGAAAGTGTGCAGACGTCGAGACGTTTATATAAAGAGCCATGTTGCGGTATAACCAATGAAAAGTTTCGCCTTATGAATATTAATGAAGCTGTAGCCAATTGCTGAGCGGTAAACCGTGCATGTGGAGTTGTGTGTAGATTTGCAGAAACATATACGTAAACGCGGCTGCAGTGGCGTCATTAGACCCAGTTTAAGTAAAATGTTTCTGTGTCCCACTACAGTCGCGCTCAGAAGGTCAGTAAGAAAGTCATAAAGCGCTCCGTTTAATCCTGGATTGCTGAGCAGAGTTACAGGACGCGTCACACGAACTTACTCCTGGCACTACATTTCCCATAATGCCCCAGCAGCCTTCAACAAGCTTGAACAGCTTTCACTGACAGACGAACATAAACATTTTAAATAAAAGTCAGCCACGCATGTAATGATAGCTCACGGTTATATGTTTTGTCTTGCCGCGTATAACCGCGTCATCCTCTTTTAAAAAATACACATCAAACCACTTAAGCAACGGCATTTATTAAATGAGCAAACACATTAGGCACGTTATCACACACTTTATTTGTGCGTCGCGATAAAGCCAATATAACAGTAAAGTAAATTATCGAAGCGAAGACAAAATCATTTTTTCACATTTTTCATTTTTAATGTAAGTACTAAACATTTCTTTAGTGTTCATTTGTATTTCATTTCTCATTTATGCCAGGGTAGACTTTTTACCAGACCAGGCCAGCAGCGGTACAGCTGTGACCCCTTAAATTTGTGTGTGCCCCAGTACAAGTAGTGTAAGACCCCTGCACAGCTGCACGAAATATGAAAGATGCAGATAAAATGCTACATCATGGCGACTTGGCCGTTATGCAGGTCAGGCCGGGACAAAATCCTTTAAGAATTCAACTGTAATATTTATCTAAATGACGCTGCAAAGTTGGCTATGATCGAGCAGCTCTTGCTCTTACCAGTACAGCTGCAGCTTAGTGCAAATATTAGATAATAAGAAGTGGCTTAAAACTGTTGTGCCTCTAGCAGAGGGGCAGGATTACAGATTTATGGCAAGGGTGGCTAAATGTTTCTGGAGGGGTAGCTCCCATAGGAGGATGTTGTAATAGTGCCACAAAGTCTGTTCAGCAATAGGCAGAAACCAAATTTTTTTTTAAAAATGCTATTTGATCAAGATTGCACAAAGAAGGTTGTTCAAAGTGTATTAAGCGCAAATAATACATATTAGTCTTAAATATTGCATCTGTTCACATACACGGATAAAACAAATGTATTAAAGAAAAGCAATGTTTGCAGCTCCTAAACATGTTAGTTAAACATGCAGATTATAGATCAGGACAGTCTCAGTTTAGGCAGAGAGAGTGTGATTTTGTTATATAGCTGCACTTACATGTCTAAACTGCACGCTTATTTTATAGCCCAAAAATAAAACATTCTCAAGTTATTAGTATCACTAAAGAGGATATATTTAATGAATGTCTTAAAATGAATATGTTACATGTTTTAAATAATAATAATGTTTATTTTAGTAAGCTTTTAGCTAACATCCTTTCACAGCTTCAGGGGTTGCTGACTGGCATTACCTCACAGAGTACCATCAGAGCCCCCCAGATCTGATGTGACTGGTTTACAAGGTTTGCTATGATTACCATCGCCTGTTATTAGGTTAATGAGTCCAAAGGTTACATATAAGAAAAAACAAGCATGCCAATTTAAGTGAAAGGGATGAAAAGGGGTTCAGTTCCTGATTGATTAGAAACCGGGGTCACCATGTCTGCAACAAAAATACAGCAAGGTTTGTTTTTTGTAAAACATTAATGGTGTATTTTTTTTTTTTTGCCTTAAAACACCCTGCATGCATCCCTCTGCTAGGAGTTAATTCAAAATATATGTATTACAATATATAAAAATGTTTTCACAAAACTACCCTAAACACTGTCTCAGACATCAAACAGTGTACTCAGAACTATTTATTGTAATAGCTGTCTGTGGGGGGCTTTTAGAGGTGGATGTCCGGTTCCTGTCATCAACACTGTGAACAAGTCTGACTGGGCAGGTTTCCTTAGAACAAAGCCTTTCACATTCAGACCACTCAGGTTCAGTTCAGATGACTCTGTTAACATGTTAACCATTTAATCATTCAAAACCTGGTGGACTTTCCCTTTAAATCTCCTGAGGCAACAGTAACAGTTTGTGCAGCGTGCTGAACAGTTGTTTTTCTTTTTAAAGCTTTTCTCTTCTTGCTCATCTAAGAAAATAATCGAGAGAGTTTGGTGAGGAGGGCAGAATTTCAGACTTAAACGGAACATTCCTTAATTACCTGAGATATTTATCAGCACAAAATAAACAAAAACCTTCCTGAATAATAACATACACAGCAGCATATACGTTCACAAGCGCAATCGAACAGTCTCACTGCGCATGCGCAGCATATCTGAAACTGCGGGCGGCTCTGCAGACCCCTCTCTGGCCTTTGGCTTCGCGTGGTCAGTGGCGGATTAGAGCAGCGACAGCGCCATCACCTGTTCACACCTGGCTATAACGCTGTATGTAAACGTGGAGACACGGAGGCACAGCTGAGTAACCAAGAACACATTACACATCACTCTTTATCTAGTGAATGTTTACACACAGTAACAGTACTACAGAGCCACACTGTCATCATTTCGGATGAAAGCGTATATATGGAGTGAAATCAGTGTCACCAGAACTCGAACCTGATACCATGTTTTTGAAAAAAAGGTGTGTGAAATTTGGTGTTATTGAAAATTAGACCTGCAATTATTTTGAATCTTAAATTCAGGTCTTGGAATTTCAGGTAAAAAATAATTAAGTTACAAAAATTTCAGGTCGTAAAAAAGTTCAGGCTGTGAAATTCAGGTCGTAAAAAGTTCAAGTCGCGAAATTCACAACAATTTGGGTAGGGAAAATTCTGGGAAACCTCCGGGGTACTCGGGAAAAGCAAACAAGCGCAGATGAAATCGAACTTGTTAAGCTCATGGGAAGCTTAGCAAGTTTCAAGTTCTGGTGACACTGATTTTACTCCATACATTTATCAGCAAATGTTAAATAGTGTAGCCAAGAGAGAACAAATGGATATATAATGTGAACCAGTAACCAAAAACAAATAACATAGTGTGAATATATGATTATAAAAAGGTTGTATTTTCTTATGAAATCAGAATTTCTGAATAATTCAGTTTATGAAATGTAAACTAAGTCATTTATGAATGGTTTGACGTGAAATGGTTAATTGTAAATAAACTTGCAGACGGATGTCTTTAAAGTAATGGTGATAAGAACCAAGAGTCACCACGTCTATAACACAAATCTAAGCATTTTATTCACTAAAACCACCAGTGAACCTACACTGTCTTCTGAGTTTTAAAGGGAAAGTTGAATAAATAGTGGAAACTTTGGAATAACACATTGTGTTTAGTGATTATCCTTCCACAAAGAATGGATTAAAATAAATGTTTTAATGAAGTTATAAGCCAAAATCCTATCACTATATTATGTAATTATACATACAATTATATCATTATATATGTGTCAGACGTATTATTCATAAGCATTTCAAGAAATAATTTTCTGTGAGGGAGTGTTTAGAGGTGAATATCTTACCTCTGTCACTACCTTTGTAAACAACAGCATTTCAGAGCAAACCACTCTGAATGATCTGAATGCTCAATCATTTAATCATGTTTTAAATTTGTATTTAAGCTCCTTTTTAAAGTTTCCCATTAAAAACCAAACACAGCATATGGATTTTTAACAATCTACATCTGTGTAGAAATATTTAGCTTAGATAATTACATTATTTACAAAAAAATACATTCTGAAAGTCTGCCTATGTGTCATCCATGCAAGCGAATCTCCACTCCTGCTGCCAGTTTGTCACCAGTTTGGACATGTTTGGGCCACACAAACTGGTTTACTTTGTTTCCCTTCAGGGCCAACGGTAACTAAAAGAAACAAATGAAACAAGTGCTCACATTTACATGACATCACATCTATAATTCATTGAGAGACACTTTAGCTAAAACATTATATTTAACGCAAACCTAATTTAACATCAACACAAATATCAATTCCAAACTTCACCTACTCAAACATGGAGAGTAGGTGAATGGAGAGTTTCACACCAAACCACATTTACCTCTAAACTATTTAAATATGCTGATTTTGTTTTGAGAGAGCCCCCCCCTTTAACCAGACTACCAGAAAACTGGCACTCATTTATCACTAAATTTCTTGTTAAACTGAAGTACTGAATGTGCTTTGCAAATAAAAATATTAAACACATATATATGTCATGCAAAATGACTGTACTTACCTCAATATGCTCTTTCACATTCAATAAGCAGTTGAATAACTGGAGTGGGCATTATTGTACTCTTACAGGACCCAGAGGTTTGATGAGATTGACTGATACGTGCTCAGATCAGTGTATCATGAATAAACCTAATGAACTGAACGGGCTACAATGATATAGGCTTTAACTATTTTTGTCATATGTAGTGCGTGAAGCAATCATATTATAAATGCAATCATATTAAGAATGCACATATAGGTCTGTTTTTGAGGCTTCCTATTGGCGGAGACCTTTGGTCACGTTATCATAACAACAGTTTCTTAACGTGTTAACATGTATATTTAGACATGTTGTGCTCCCAAATGGCCTCCAGCATATTTGCACAGCAGGAGTTTGCAGTGGGCTACAGGTCTCATTGTATTAAACAGAGCCAGAACTGTTGGATCATCACAAACTTTGCAGCGTCATATAGATAAACATCACTATTGAGTTCTTAACATTTTGGGTCATGATGCAGCATTTTATCTACCATTAGGTTGTCTGACTGAATTCAAGGGGAAGCCCACCAAGTTGTGAAAAATTCTGCATAATTCAGAGGTTGAGAATAAATGAAGTCATTCAGAGTGATGTGATGTGAAGTGGTTTTAATGAGTTAGAAATCAGGGAGAAAGTCTTGTATTTACCTCCTACATAAGAACCGTATGTGCTGTATCTCCTTCAGGCTCTCAGTAATTCTCAGTATCTTGTGGGTGGCCAGCTGAGCTGTGCAGATGTCAGTCTCTTCCAAGCTTCTCTGATGCTGGAAGAGCTGTTTCTCACTCTACTTTCATGCATCCCCAACATCCAGATGAGCTGCATGTGGCAGATGTTATGAAAGAGGCTTAAATGTCTCTCAGGGTTCATGAAGCTTTATATTAGTGTAGTAACTCGAATATACAGTGCAAGGATTTGTCCAGCCAAAGACAGTGTCCACTCTTTTACACAAAGTGTTGGTGTGGCTGTAGGACTTTATTCCAGACAAGAAGAAGCACATCTGATCAACTGTTTTGAGACTGTGATTTCTAGAACACCCACCTGCAGCCACTTCAGCTGATTGCAGATCGGATTGGACACCTCTTCCTTAGAAATTTCAGAAATCAGACTTTGACATTTGTCTGTTTTCAAAGTATTTCATGAAATCATTGGAATATTTCACCTTTACATGTCTCTCTCCTGTTTCCTGTTTCAGGCATTCCAAAAGAGAATGAAAACCATTCCAGCAATCAGCAAATATCTGCAGCCTGGCAGCAAAAGAAAGCCCCGACCTGACGAGGCCTATATAACAACTATTAAGAGTGTAATGAGCCGTTTGTTTGACTAGGAAACTGTGGAGTGCAGTCACAATTCAGTACCACACTAGATCCTAACTTTAATGTACATATCAACGCTGTCCACAGAAAAACATGCATGTCCATTGTATCCGATTGTTATTTTTCTATTGTTTGTCGTGTAAAATAGACCAATAGAAATGCTCCAAAGTCACTTGGAATAAAACTTTCCTGTGTTCCTGTTAATGATGTACATTACATCAAGTGACTGAAGTATCTATATTTATATCTATATTAGTGTCTATATTTTGATTTAAGAAGTGATTTTAGATCATAAAGATCTGGTATATAGATATATCAGTATCAATCAGCACATCATTAGTATCTGCCCCTATTTAACCAGTTGTTATCCAATAACACTTTGCTAGGTATTGCCAGCATCATCAACAAAAAAAACCCAAAAAGTTAATATTGATCTTTAACTGATTTTTTTTAAAACTGTAACTGACTCCTGCAAATGAATAAATCTCGTTTTCCTGAATGTGTTTATTGACGCTGTCAGATCATATAAATTCTAGTAAATCCTAGTTCTTTTGTGGTAAGTAAAAATAAAAAGTATTAAGTGACAGAAATACTTCAGTAAAAAGTACATAAACCTAAAAATACCTAATTAAAGTAAGTTCAGCATTCAGCATAATCATACCACAGCAACTAATTAAAAAGCTGAGCTTGCTGGACCTGAACACCTACATCTGCATCTGGATCCTGGACTTCCTGACTTGAAGCTCTCAGTCTGTCAGGATCAGCAGGAACTCTTTGAGCACCACCATGTTGAACACAGGTGCTCCCAGGGCAAACCACATGGACAAGTAGAAAGCAATAGATTATTAAACACTTGTTTAATTAACAGGCCTACAGAACAAAATCAAACTTCGTTTTCTGCTTTGTGCCAATAGTAAATTTTTGAACGTTTCTCAGCAAGTACAGGTCCAGTGGCTGTTCGAGCAGCAAACTCTCTCACAGCCTTCAAACGCAGACTTGTTTTTTGTGAAGCACTTATGGGCAGAAAGAGTAAGATATTTCTTAAAACAAATCAAAGTCTGACAACAAGGCAGCTTTCAGCTTTTAGATTCTATGGAAACTTTCTGGTTACCAGAGACACAAGATGTATGTGGCAGAGCATTTAACTAATCACAGGCTACAAAGTAGACCAGGCAAGCACTGTAAAGGAAAAATAGCAAGCTGTAATCTTACTCTGCATGTTTCATGCTGCCTGTACATGACTTATTATTTCCAGCAGCATTATTATCCACTTAAGAAAATGTAATGTCATTATTATAGTTTTTTTTGGTGTTTGATGCCATACCTGCCTGTGCAGCTTACACTTTGCACTTGTTTTCCACACCCCAGTATACCTGATCATAGTAATCAGCTCATTATCAACTTATTATTGTCTTAAAGTGCATCTAGGACCAGTTTTGAGAAACTCTGCTACAGGGCATCCATTGATCCTCGTGAAATATGGACCTCGTAAAGGCTGACAGTTTATCACTTACATATCTACAAATGGCTGTGATAAATACATGACACATTATCCTGAATCCACACTGCTTAGGAAACTAATGCCAGCAGGTATTATGACTGGATTAGACAGACAATTTTCAGGAATTATCTAATTCTTACAATATACGTGTATTATTAACTTGTGTCAGTGTAATAATACTATCCAAATCATTCTAGAGTACAAATGCTTCTGAATGATTGACACTTGCAATAAAAATGGAATTCAAGGAGTTTTATTGTCATATAAACATTAACAGATGTTGACAGTGAAAATACAATACTGAAAATCAGTGGTAAAAAGTGAAATGCATTAAAGTTAGGATCTAAGTGTTGTACTGATTTATGACTGCACTCCACAGTTTCCTAATCAAACAAATGGCTCATTACACTCATCATAGTTTTTATAAAGGCTTCGTCAGGTCGGGGCTTTCTTTTGCTGCCAGGCTGCAGATATTTGCTGATTGCTGGAATGGTTTTCATTCTCTTTTGGAATGCCTGAAACAGGAAACAGGAGAGAAAGATGTAAAGGTAAAATATTCCAAGGATTTCATGAAATACCTTGTAAACAACAGAGAAAGGTTAAAGCCTGACATCTGAAATCTCTAAGAAAGTGTCCAGTTGTATCTGTAAACAGCTGGGGTGGCTACATATGGATGTTCTAGAAATCACAGTCTCCAAACAGTCAAGTCAAGTCAAGTCAAGTCAAGTTTATTTATATAGCGCTTTTTACAACGATGTTGTCTCAAAGCAGCTTTACAGAGTTTTGAAAACAGACAGTTATAACATATATCCCCCAGTAAGCAAGCCAGAGGCAACAGTGGCAAGCAGTTGACCAGATGTGCTTCTGCTTTTCTGGAATAAAGTCCTACAGTCACACCAGCACTTTGTGTAATAGACTGGACACTGTCTCTTGCTAGACAAAGCCTTGAATATTCTAGTTACTACACTAATATAAATCTTCATGAACCCTGAGAGACATTTAAGCCTCTTTCTTAACATCTGAATTTGTAAACCTGAGTTTAGTCTCAGATTTTTACTGTAAGACGCTGTACAGTAAAGGTGTGTTGTACAAGTGTGCCACATGCAGCTCACCTGGATGTTGGGGAAAGATGCAAGAATTGTGGGAAACAGCTCTTCCAGTATCAGAGAGGCTTCAAAGAGACTGACATCTGCACAGATACTGAGATACTGAGAATTACTGAGAGCCTGAAAGAGAAGCAGCACATATAATTAATATGTAGGAGGTAAATACAAGACTTTGAGGGGAAATCCACTGATTTTCCACATTTATACCCAATTAAAACCATAAAATCATATCACTCAGAATAACTTCATTTATTTCTCAACCTCTGAACTATGCAGAATTTTTCACAACTTAGTGGACTTCCCCTTGAATTCAGTCAGACATGCTGTAGAACAGGGTTCATAGTGAGGAACTCCACACCTTTTCAAAAGCTGGAAGACTGCGGACTTTGGCTTTGACCTGCAAACTGTCAATCTTTTCCTGCCTTTTTTCTGGGGGTGTAACGGCCAGCAACCTGATCATGTCCATCATGTCCCGAGCACCCTCTGCGTAAATATCAATCCTTGAAAAAGAAGAAAATACGAAATTCCGTTTGTCTGTATGGACCCAAGCAGGTCTGCTAATAATTCCCTCATGAAGTCATACTCACATCACCCTCTATTTAAGGTCCTTTCCATAGAGGTTATATTTCCCTGCTATGTAGTTCAGGATGGCCTTTGTCTGTACAAGCTTCATTCCATTCATTTTAACCGGTGGAATTTGATGGAACAGCAGAGATCCATCTGGAGTTCCAAGAAGAAACAAGAGGCATATCAGTGGTGGGACTGCTGCATTAAGAGTTTAACCCAAGAAAACAGTTTTTGAATCTCAAAATCACAACTTACTGTTCACCATTTTTTCATATTGTTTCCTTTCTGTGAAAAACATCTCTTCAAACTGTAAACAAAATAACAACCTGTATTAATATCTTTACAGTAACTATCCGTGCAGCTACTAAGATAATTTTAGTCCACCAAAAAATACTACATTTGCTATTTTTACAGATGTTTTTTGATTAAGTGTACTAAATGTTATATAAAATGTTTACTTTAAGAAAGTGTTACTTACATCTGTCGGTCTGTGCGGCACTTCTCATTTAAATTAGAATTTGATTTTGCAACTATTTGCCACTTGTATTTTCACACATAATTTGGCCCCTTCATTTACCACAACCCTGCAAACACAATTATATTGTGACAACGTTCTGATTTAGCGCCCGTAAATATATTCTTCAGTTTTTGACTTTTATTTTTTATAGTGTACATACTATACTGTTTATTTATCTATTTTTTTGTTGTAAGTGCCTTTGATTGTATTGCTGTTATTTTCATAAAACAAGCAAAGAGTCGAATATCTCTATAACCAAGAGTCGAATATCTTGGTAGCCTGCAGTCATTGTCATAAATTAAAGGATGTAATACAGATAGAAATCTTTAACATTTCAACCTGTTGCCAGATGAAAAATAATTCAAGTAAACATTTGAGCTGGACATTTGTAAAGTGCCTAAGAAGAGATAATGGTTAAATTATAGCTGCTGCTAGCGAAAGGCTGCTGAGCCAAAGGGAAAATGCTAGCCTCCTGTTGCCAAGCAGCGCTCACAGTTCTGAGAGGTCATGTTTGTTTACAAACTTTTCATAGTTAACACAGGGGTTATTATATTCATCCACACCAGAGACATGAAGTAATGTTTTTTTAAACACTATATGAGGTACCCGGATACCCGGCTCTCTGAAAGGATTCTTGTAGAAACCTCTGTCTCTGAGCCTGGGGTCTATGTATTTCTGGGGGGCTTCCCCTCTTCCTCCCTTTGTCCTCGAACAACCCTCTTGCACACATCACATCTTGCAACATTTGCATTCTCCGCTATAAAACCCCCAACACTGTTCTCCTCTTTCTGTTTTGGAAAGTAACTACTGACTGCCATAAAAGTAGCAGTCGGCAGAGCCATATTATGGCCCTGGAAGTCGCTAAATTGCGTAATCGCCTATTTTGCATAATTGTTCATTTGCGTGAATTTGAAGCCGTAGAATTAAGAAATAACGTTGTGGGGGAGAAAAAAGTGAGTAAAAAAATCCTAAATATGTTAGAACTACACATGAACTCTGAATAAATTAACTTTTGGCAGGAAGGGCAACGTGTACTGAATGTAGAGGAGATCACATTACGCTAGTATCAATCCAATACCAGTACTAACGTTGGTACCGATAATATCGATATTTGGATCGATCCGCACACCCCTAATAGTTGTAAGGTCTAATTAAAAATAATTCCTTAAAAAGTTGTCACAACGATCGGAAGGTCACAGATCGAACTTGTAATCTTCCGATCACAACTCCTTGTGTCCGAACCTCAAGCCCACCACTACCCAAAAGCTACGACCTCCTGCGTCATAACCACTAATGTTACACTACAGAAACCATTATCAAACTTCTCCTT
>CM038706.1:31850394-32083829 GCA_021613375.1 Megaleporinus macrocephalus
AAGCAGTTTAGGCCAAGCCATTCACGCTCAATTAGCTAAAAAAAGGTAAGGGTCATTTTTTATTAAATAAGAGATTGATATTATATGCAAACACTTGGTGCACTTAATAATCTGATTACACACAGATTCCTGCAGTAATTTGAATATTATTTAGGTGCTCATGTAAATAGTTTAATCAGTTTTCTTAGATTGAATTAAGGCCCAATTTCTCAGTGCAGTGCATACTTTTACTCTGATTTCTTTCTAGTGTAAAAACAGACTGCAGTACCAGAAACAGCAAGTAGTGTTTAACACAGCAACCGCGAGACAGCAGTGACAAGCAGGGATAATTCTTTATCCTCTCATATTGGATTGTTTCCACTCCAGATTAAAGCGACTCTCTATCGCCTCTTAAGGTACTAAGTGGTATTAAGAGATATGACGTGCCCTTGCTAACTTCAGTAGATATCACTGCAGCATGATACATAGATATCTAAAACCCATTTCTTCACATCGTGGTTGATTATTTTAGGGTTTTTGTTTTGCAATGTCAAACTAAAAAATTTACATATTGCTTCTAAAATGTATTGTTGCTCACAGTCCATATATGGAAACTAAACTGCAAAAACCCACTACTCTGCCCACTCACAATAAAGTTGTAGGGAATGTGTCAGAGCTCTGGTCTGATTGGCTGCCCTGTAACAGAGGTTGGCATTTTAACCCACACAAATTTAATGCAAATGTATGAAATGGGCCTTTATTCACTTGAGATGTTTTATGCAAGTGACCACTGGTCTAATTTTAGAAGTGACAGAATGGTTGGTGTTGCACAGATTGCCCTATTTTAGTTTGGGACAGAGACAAAGGACACTTTAAACAGTCAAACACAAAACAGCCCTCGACCTTCAGTGCCCTTATTACACGTCAGACATATCTCCTCCAACCTGCTTTCCTTTTTCACTATTCTTTTCACATAGAATAGCTTTATGGGACTTCCTCTCGTTTCCATTCATGTGGTTAGCTGGGTGGCGTGCACACTACATTCATGAATCTATGAAAAAATGGGTGATTTCCAGCACCATCACAGGGCTTATTAAAAGGGACATCAATTTGAGAGATCCATATTGCCTAAAAGAACAATCAGGATCTGTTGTGTCAGGCAGTGCACAACATTCAGCCTCAGCAGATCATCCCACAGAAGAATGAAAAAGATTACGTCCTTCGGTTCGAGGCTGCAAACACCCCAAGGACTCTCTGCATTCATCTAAGCCATGTGCTGCCCTTTGTGTCTACTTATAGTCTGGTTCCAGTAAAATCTGCCGGTGGCCTCAGAGCAGCGGAAGTAGCGGCACTGAAAGTTACGTTCATGAAAAACGTTTCAGATGGTTTTGAAATGACTAAATATATCTCTGTGCAGCACTAGTAGTAAGACTAGTCACAGTTGTTTGTACTAGATAGGTGATGTTTCATATTACAGCATTCTGAAACCCGTCCTGCTGTGATGTGTACAGAAAATGTCCCATCGTTTTCAAGCTGCGTAGTTCCGTCCACACCTGTCAGAATATGACAAACTGCTATAAAAATGATTCTTAATGTTATTTATTAGTAATAGTTGTCTTAATAAAGGTTTATGGTATGTGGTCCTGTTGGGTTGTTACAGGGGGCCCTGTAGGTCTGATCCGTGAAGGGCCTTAGATTTTATTTAAGAACTATTAGATTTTTGTTTTTCTTTGGTTTTGGTGCTATCTGGTGGACAGCTGGGGAACTGCAGGAGCAACAAATCACCATTACACTGTCCCCTGGAGCAATCACTAGGCGGCAAAGCTCCCTCTTGTGGTCCGTGGGCCAATTTTGAGGGGTCTGTAGTGGGCTGTACCAATAGAAATAAATTGAAATAACAAAGTTGTAAAGAAGTTGTAAAATGGAAAACAATGTTAATACATGCTTTGCAATAATGATGCACAAAACATTTTTTGCTCCTTGCCTTACTGGAAAAAAACTAAATTTGGCACCATTCTGCCAGATTTCTGGTTAAAAATACATTATGATGGCTTAATTTGTTATATTATTTTCAGTTAATTGTTTTTAGTGAGTTGATTTTTTTTCCTGTGGGCATTTACGCTTTCCAGTGTAAAACTGGCTTTACATTGTCATAGATGAATAAGTACAGTACCTAGAACTAAAATACTGTAATCCTCAATCACTGTTGTTCCCCCTTAAAACAAATTCTACATTTACAAAAGAGTACATTAAAACAAACCCATTCCAAAAATGTAGTGGGTGGCATTGACTACTCTTGGCCCTTGCTGGTTGGAGTGGTGTGTTCTCCTCATGTTTGTTTGCATTTCCTTGCGGTGCTATGTTTTCTTACCACAGTCCACAGACATGTAGTCTGGTGAGTTGAAGATGCTGAATTGCCACTGGGCGTGAGTGTGTCTTCACTGTGATGAGCCTGTCCAGGGTATTTCTTGCCTTCTGCCTTGTGAACGCTGAGCTATGTTTCAACCCAGGAGGATAAGTGGTTTAGATGGGGAATGTACAAAAATGTACAGATTGTGAACAACTGCGGAAAATAAATGCTCAAATAGTTGAGGGGAGGTGATTGTAATATGTGTGAAAGGCCCGTGTCCATGCTACAAAGAGCCTGGGGCAAACCAGCTGTGTTCAATTTTAACTGGTGTTTGAAGGGAATGCTTGGTGTGAAACGCTTCTTTCTGGAAGAACTTAATGAGTCATAATTCTTCACAAAAAAAAAATGGTGGAAATCCTTTTTAATGTGGTTTAATGTTAGAGGCTGCAGTGTTTTATCTAGTCATCCACTGGGTGGCAGCAGTTCAGTACAACTAAGATGTAATCTTTCTCTTGTTTTTAGACAGTGTTTTCATTTGTTCACTTTAATGTTCTTAAGCAACAGCTGGATTAGTTAATACCTTTTTAATAGCCTACGTGTACTTAAAGGGGAACTCCTTCAACTGAGACTGTGATGCAAACAGAATGATTCTAAGTGGTTTGGTGTGAAATGGTTTAGATTTATTTATAGTGGTGGTGATAGTAACCAGGGGTCACCAGCATGTCTACAGCACAGATTTATAGACATTTTATTTACTATCCAAATCACCAGTAAACCTACATGACTTCAGAGTTTTATATAGAATCTTGATGATGGTAAAATAGTGGAAAATCTTAACATGCATACCTCGATCATGAATAGATTGTAACACCAAAATCTTCTCAGAACAATCATAACACTGTCCCACTCATCAGGCAACATATTCATAATCATTTCATGTAATAACTTTCTGTCAGGGGGCTTTTAGAGGTGCACATCACCACTACGGTGAACAATTCTGACTCAGGCAGTTTCTCTTCAACGAAGTGTTATTACCAAATTAAAATTGTAGTCATTCACAAACAGTTCATTTATTCTTTTTTTGTTTTTTGATGTAAGACCAAAACAGTAGTAGTGCTCAGAAAACTAAACGGATAGAAGCTGAATGTACAAAGTGCTTCCACTTCTGTTCTATAGGAGGTTTTCTGGACGATACTTTTCTTTGTTGTTACGTAGGTTTCTGTGAGAGATTGCTAAAAGAATAGATGGCTTAATTTTATGAAGTTTACCATATTGGGCCGCAGACCTACTCTTATTAGGTTGGAGTCATCTTCATGTAGCTCTGTATAAAGCAGGAAGCATGCTTTGTGCTGGACTTTATCACCATGGCTCTGCTCCAGGAGGAGGTGCTCATTAGAGAAAGCTTAGCATAGTAAATCATGTGCTATACTCAGATGCAGGAAAGTTTTTATCATGTGCACATATACAAGAAGAGCCACAGTAGTAAATATATATAAACTGTTTTAATACATTAAAAATAATTGTGGTGAGAATCAAAATGTTTAACTCTGGAGCTAAAAATCTAGTCCTGTAATCTGGTTATAGGTTGTTTTGTTATTTAAAAAATACGTCATTCCCTAATTTGGAAATAAGGTAGTTTTTTTAATAGAAAATAAATGATGACATCATTAATGAAACAGTGTATTCTCAATGGAAGTATCAGGAACAACAGTGGTTTGCAAAATTGGGATGAGGATTAAATTTGAAATAATGGTGCATAGGTATTAGGTATGAAGTAACATGGGAGGGGCGAGAGGTGATGATGTCTGCCCTAATCTTTAAGTCTTACACTTTACTGCCAGTCATGGTTCTCAAGATATGTTATATAGTTCTAAGTACATGGCAAATTATTGGTTTAATTTATTTAAAAATTCTAAAAATCACTGTCTGGAGCTGTCTGTGTTTTAATAAACAGTTGTTTAATGTTCCACACAGATTTTCAGACTTTGGCCACCGTGTGCACATGAGGGACAGGGGTGCAGTCTTGGTTGCTAGAGTACTTTAATAGCTTTTTAAACAATATGTCTGGGTCCATTAACTGCTGCTGGTTTGATTTCCATAGTTAGCAGATGTTGATTGTGAACAACACAGATCGCCAGGGCAATGACATCCTCGCAACAGGAGCAAGTAAAATGGTTGTTGGTCAAAGTTTTAATAACTTAATGTGGGGAGGAGTTAGGTCCATTCCAATTTGAGTAATTAATGTAGTTTGTTACTTAAATATCAAATCTTTAAACCCACCAAAATAATGACAAACCAGCTCAGATTTTGTCCACCCACTATAGGACTTTACCCTGCCATATCCAACCACCCATCTACAATGAAGGGGCGTAGCTGAAACAAGGCTCCACCCACAGACAAAATGTCTGCGTTTTTGTACAAATTACATTCATGATAAATTGATGGGTTTCAATGTTTCAAGAAATCAGAAAGGCCAAAAAGTGTACATTTATGGATTAGTGTTAGGGACACACGATTTCTGTATACATTCAGTTTATTATTTATATGAGCTTATATATCTCTATTAATGTCTTTGATTTAAATAAGTCAGAACAGAGTACTTGAAAATTCTTTGCATGTGTCTGTTTAGCATGTAGCTTGCTTGTAGCATGTATAGTTTTTTAAAATAAATATACATATACAAGAGTTACCCCACATGGAAGCCTCTTCTAAAGCTCTTTTTAGTGAAACATGCAGTTGATGAGTGTTGTGGATGTAGTGACAATACCCATAACATGCTTGGAAAAACTCATCATGACGTCATTTATCATGATAGCCAGTGCTCAAAGTGGGCCGGTACTTCAATACTTTTGTACTTCTGTACTAAACCTACATTTTACTCTTTGGCGTACCAGGACTTTTTCTTATGTGCCGGCACTTCTCACAAGCTGCCAGTTTTGTGTGATTCAGTTCCCTCTGAAAAAGTGTTTGTTTTTAGAAATCAGCGTGTGTTTCCCAAAACTACTATAGTATTTGTTAAATAAATAAAGATTGTTTAAAACAATCTTTTTACATGTGAATAAGGAGAGAACAGGCACTTTTTTATTTCCACTTCAATCACTGGTGATAACGATACAGTATCTTTATTAGCTGCACCCAGAATTCCCATAGAAGTATATTTGAATTATTTCAAATCCAGATACAGCCCTGGTCAGTGACCAGCTATCTCTACCAAACCTTTTCAACTTGCTGTAAAATTTACTTAGGGCCTTTGTCTTTCCACCCTGAGCGTCAGTGTATTTTCCAAATCCTCTGTGCAGTAAAGATGCAGGTGTCTTCCAGTTTGTGGTGGGGTTTATGACTCTTTATTATAGGAGCATTGTGAGTGTAAAGCTTCAGGACACTGAGGTCTAACTTGAAAGGACTCTCATTAGAAGTTGCATCACAGAAAGTGATTTGCATCATAAAACAGTGCTCCAGGGGTAAAACAGTGCTCCAGTACACACCACTTGATGGTTTGGGAGGGTTTTATTTTGGTTAACGGTGGGTTAATGCTTTTACATCTGGCATGCAAGAATTCATTTCAACAGTAACCTCTAAACAACCTTCAAAATGAAGCGCAAAAACAGTGAGGTCACATTACAGACAGGAGCAACTGGCTCGCAGTTGGGTATCAACGTCTCTCTCCTCCATCTAATAAACCCTGTGAGAAAGGAGCCCAGGTGCTTTCTCACTAGCTGCATCTCCTCAGAAGAATGACACACACAACAACGCCAATCAATATTCTCCTATTACACTCGTACTCTGGGGAGAAGGAAACCCTAGAGGGGCTCATCTGGCCTTGCACAAAGGCCTGCTCTGCTGCAGAGCACCTCTCAGGGCCATCAATATTCATTTAATGCAGCAACAATGACCCACACTTTCTCTCATATAGAGGTAACAGCTTCCACAATTTCTTTCCCAGACATCCCAAAACGAAAAGGGAAGTAACGATTTATATATACATTGTTAATGGTGCACACACTGCAAAAATGATGCAACTGCTGCCTCTCCAACCATGCATGCTGGCCTTACACCTCCATTTTTGCAACTGAATGGCACTAAAATTTAAACCTTCAGAATTCAAAATAAATAAAGGAAATTTGTAGAGCAGGTCTGCCTCTACAGACACGTATGTGATCTTGTTTTAGAATATACTGCAGCGATGGAAGTTTTATGGAATGTTGATGGAATATTTTTTTATGTTGGTATTAACTTATAATTAACTGTTATAACTGTTAAAATCCTCAGTGTCTATCAGATTCTGTAATCTCACCTGCATCCTGAAAAGGTGGCCTGTTATGCAGCTGGATCTTAGTAACACTTTATTTTTTGTTTTTCTAACTGCCTATTACAGGATGTTCACTGTCTTGTTGTGGGAATCTTATGATCACCAAACAGCAATTACTTGTTTCCTTTCTTACAAGCCCCTTCCTGTGTCTGTGTTTAGAATAGGAGTCAGCAGGATTGACTGCCAGTCATGTGTCATCTGTCATCTTGAAACGTTATAGGTGGGCCAGCAGTTTCGACATCAGCAGCTTAATTCCCTTTCCAAATGAACACCACAGAATGCCTCTTTTTGTGTGTGATTTCTGAAATAAGTAGTAATTATTTAATAATTCAGTCACCAAATTCACATAGTGGATTTTATAGACACTCAGTAGCAGTAATCCTAACCAATCAGCACTCTGTAGGATTAATGCCAACCAATCAGTGCTTAGCAAGGGCATGTGTACAATGGGATGGGGTGGGTGTTTCCCAACCAGATGTAAGCCTTGCTTGCCCATAAGCAGCATCCCCCATCCAGTGAAAAATAGCTGATGGCCTATTAATACCAAGTAAATTTTTTTTGAGGTTTTGAAAATAAATAATTAAATATGCACCTATTCCGATAGTTATCATTAGGATGGCAGGGGAATCATCTTGCTTATAGCAGAGCACAAAAAACATGAACAACAGGTAGCACGTATTTGACTGCAGTTCATTCACTCTTTTATAATGAGACGAGCCACTAGCAGATGCAGATTCTCAAATTCCCCACTGACATACCTGATACCTGCAGGTTTCTTAGCTCAGCTTCAGCTCCTATAAGACGAGGTGTACTCACTGTGTGACAATGTACTCAGCGTGGGCACCGGTTTGATGCAGTACTTAAAAGAAAGAATTTTCAGAGTGTTTAGAGTAAAATTCTTTGTTAAAATATCATTCATGATTTTAATAGACTTTTAATTCTATTTTTTAATTTACTTTTCTAGCAGTGGTAGTTTCCTTAAACATTCCTTACATTAGAGAGAAGTCTGCATGACTGGACATGAATCCGTTTGTTTCTGAATTTGCCAAGTTTCACCGCAGACCGGTGCTGTAATTAACTTCTATACAGCTTCACAGAGAAATGACTGCGTTGTTATTTTATGTATATATTTAAACTCATTTTACACTGTCAGTAAGTCACAGTGCATCAATCACAGTAAACTCCTCCTACACTGTCAATCATAGTAAACTCCTCTAACACTGTCAATCATAGCAAACTCCTCCTACACTGTAAATCACAGTAAACTCCTCCTACACTGTCAATCATAGTAAACTCCTCCTACACTGTCAATCATAGTAAAATCCTCCTACACTGTCAATCATAGTAAAATCCTCCTACACTGTCAATCACAGTAAACTCATCCTACACTGTCAATCACAGTAAACTCCTCTAACACTGTCAATCATAGTACACTCCTCCTACACTGTCAATCACAGTAAACTCCTCTAACACTGTCAATCATAGTAAACTCCTCCTACACTGTCAATCATAGTAAACTTCTCCTACATTGTCAATCATAGTAAACTCCTCCTACACTGTCAATCATAGTAAAATCCTCCTACACTGTCAATCACAGTAAACTCCTCCTACACTGTCAATCATAGTAAACTCCTCTAACACTGTCAATCATAGTAAACTCCTCCTACACTGTCAATCATAGTAAACTTCTCCTACACTGTTAATCACAGTAAACTCCTCTAACACTGTCAATCATAGTAAACTCCTCCTACACTGTCAAATAAGTAAACTCCTTCTACACTGTCAGTAAATCACAGTAAACTCATCCTACATTGTCAATCTTATAAAACTCCTCCTACACTGTCAATCACAGAAAACTCCTCCTACTCTATAAATCCTAGTAAATTCCCCCTACACTGTCAGCAAGTCACAGTAAACTCATTCTACACTGTCAATCATATTAAACTCTTCCTACACTGTCAATCACAGTAAACTCCTCCTACACTGTCAATCCTAGTAAACTCACCCTACACTGTCAGCAAGTCACAGTAAACTCATCATACACTGTCAATCATATTAAACTCTTCCTACACTGTCAATCACAGTAAACTCCTCCTACACTGTCAATCATAGTAAACTCCTCCTACACTGTCAGTAAATTACAGTAAACTCCTCCTACACTGTCAATCTTATTAAACTCCTCCTACACTGTCAATCACAGTAAACTCCTCCTACACTGTCAGCAAGTCACAGTAAACTCATTCTACACTGTCAATCATATTAAACTCCTCCTACACTGTCAATCCTAGTAAACTCCCCCTACACTGTCAGTAAATCACAGTAAACTCATCCTACATTGTCAATCTTATTAAACTCATCCTACACTGTCAATCATAGTAAACTCCTCCTACACTGTCAATCACAGTAAACTCCTCCTACACTGTCAATCACAGTAAACTCCTCCTACACTGTCAATCCTAGTAAACTCCCCCTACACTGTCAGTTACAGTAAACTCCTCCTACACTGTCAAACCTAGTAAACTCCCCCTACACTGTCAGCAAGTCACAGTAAACTCACCCTACACTGTCAGCAAGTCACAGTAAACTCACCCTACACTGTCAGTCATATTAAACTCCTCCTACACTGTCAATCCTAGTAAACTTCTTGATCTTGTAGTAGATGCAGATTTTATACTGTGGTTGGTAAAAAATGTTTTTTTTTATGAATTTGACCACCTAGTTGTTGTATTGGTACCATGTACATGTACAGTGTTATGTAACTGGTTCCCATACCTTTTAACTGTGTTTGTATGTGTCTGTGATGTGTTACATTACACATCACATAAGTGCACACTGTGCACTTATACAGTCATTTTCTCTGCAGAAATGAGACTTCAAATTGGTGAGTAATATGTTTGTGAATGTGAGATGAGTCTAGTGACGGAGGCAGACACACCTGCTGCTGTAAACACAGCATATTAACGTGTACGGGAACCAGTTGGCTTATAACACAAGCTCCTGTGTGAATCCACTGCTGATGCATGCTACTTGATATGTAGTGGAAAAGCAGAGTTAACATTACTGACTAAGGTCCTTTTAGAAATATGTTTTTTTATGACTTGTCTACTAAACAGTACAACAATACACTGACATGAAAGTACTTTTTTAATCAAGTTCTCCAGTATTCTAATTCAAGTGAAAAATCTGATTGAACAACTTTTACTTGTATTAGAGTAATATTTGGCCAGGAGTACCTATACTTTTACTGAAGTTATGGAGTTGTGTACTTTGTCCACTTCTCTTGCTATTTATCACGTAGAACAAATTCAAGGGTTACTGCTACTGGGTGTCAAATCAGAACTGCTTTGTGGCTTCACTATTTAAAGTGTCTCCAGACTTTGCATTTACTATAAGTATAACCCCAGTTGACCCACTGAATGCAATATGGTTTACGAGTCAAACTGAAAGTTAAGAAAAGGGATCACTGCTGGAGATTATGCACCAGTGAAAGAAGGAGGAGTGGGGTAGAAACTGCATCATAATGAGTCACGGTGTACAGTAGGTGCCTCTGCAAGTTTAAAATTCAAGTGGTTTGATAGCATGGCTGCATTCTGTTATTGATTCTGTTGCACTTAGATGTTGTTCTCTAAGAGGAGAGTTTTTTCTACATTTCAGCATAATTAAATGATTAGCAAAATGATTAGATGTCAGCAAAGTACTTTCTAGAGATTTTCTGAACTGTTCATACTGGTGGTGATGGAAACCAGACATCTAGAGCCTAAAAAAGCTCCCTCACAGAGCATAATTTCATGAAACAGTCTTGTAGCCTGAAGTCATTGTTTAATGATGTGTAAAGGTTCAGTGGTGGTTTAAGATAGTAAATAAAATGACAGTGTTTGTGTTGTAGACATGGTGACCCCTGTTTATTGTCACCACCACTGTGAAGAAATCTGAACCATTTTACACCACACCACTCTGAATCACTCTGTTTATATCTTAACCACTGAATTATGCTGGAAAACTGATGGAACTCTCTATGAAGAGTTTTAGAAAAGCCTTGAAGGCCTCATGTATGTAGCCCCGAGATGTGGGCTAGCATGCTTCTGCACCAACCTGTATCGGCAGCCATATTACTGTTGTGATTAACTCAAAATAAGATGTATATCTCTCTGGTACTATAGCTGTATGCAGATTTAGTAGATAGCAAATCTACAGACAGACCTCATAAGGCTGCTATGACTCTTGCTATGATTTGTGCCGTGTGCTTATCAGACATAGTAATAACATATAGAAGTCAAAACCCAGGGGGTGCCAACAAAAAAAAAGTTGCATCTTTACAATCTGATTTGACTCAAGGAGGTCAGCGTACATGCTAGCAATCAGAGCGGAGGACAAACTTTATTTTTCCCATGGACCTCATGTTCCCACTAACTCTCCACTTCAAAAGCAATGTTGCATCATGTCCGGTGCCTGTGCTTCTTCATAACCTTTCCTCTCAAACAGATGAGAGTCTGACTCTCTTCGAGCCCAAAACAGTTCTTAGCTGAAAAATAGTGGAGAAAGTCTTTGGGTTTACTTGAACTAAATCACTCTCTCTCTTTTCACAAACATGTACGGACATGCACGTCCACCCACGTCCTAGCCAGAGGTCAGACCGTGGCCCTTTGGTCTTTCAGGTCCACGCAGACCTCCCATGCATTGCTGTGGGAACTTGGCCAGTCATCTGTGGAGTTATGAGAGGCATGTGGGGGAGAGGAAGCGGTGGTTTGGTGAGTCAGCGCCTCATGAGCGTTCCATTCCGTTAGCCTTCCATTTTAGCTCTTTTGACTCATCTGGATCCCTCTAGTCCTTTGAGAGGGGTGTGTGCGAATGTGGGGGAGGCCAGTTAAGTTTCTTCTGATTCTTTCTGGCCCATTTGTTCATTTTTCACCGCTGTTTATGGCTTCTTGAAGAGTGAAACGCAAATTGGTAAGTCACTGCCTGATCAATGCTGTTTGAATGGAGGCTTATGATGTAGAGAATCAGTTGCTGTTGGGACTGTGTTTGTTGGAACGGAATGTATAAGAATGCTTTTCGATTTTTGTGTTAGTGCAGCTTTGGAGGTATGCATGGGTTTATGGGATCAACAGTCTTGACCACATAGTCTCTACAGATCTCTTGTTTGATTCATTTCCATGAACATCCATGCTTAACAACAACTTGCTCTACTTGTGTGAGTGTCATGCTGTTTGACAGTAGTGTGGAACTTCTCTCATCAGTTCTGCAACTGAAGATCATAAATCCATTCACTCTCTTCACAAATCAGGTTTACATTGGCATTGAAAGTGGCAGAACATATTCTAGGACGTCATAGAAACGTTCAAAACGTTTTTAAAACAATGAAATGCTGTAGTCATGTACAGTTAAACTTCATGCTTGCACATTCGTATAGTCTGAAGAGTTAAAATACGCTACTTAACTGAGAGTCTGCACTTTTTAAAACAGAAGTAGGAAAGTTACACTGTAAATCTTTGTGTTGATGCTTATTGCAGAGTGCTGTGGTGGAAAAGGAAGCCCATCTGACCTCTTGGCTTTCCCAGTGACGTTCTGGACCCCCCCCAACCCAGTCTATCTTTAGATCAGGCTATTAACCACAGTGGGCAGGGCTTCATATTCTGGTGAGAAATGCATACTGTGGCATTACTGTACAAGATGGACATAGCTTTACAATTTCTAGCTGTATATCTCCATACCAGAGCAGATTCACTGAAATCTCCATACAGCTCAAAATAACGTAGACATTCATGGTTTTTCTATGTACTTTACTGTTCACGACTTATATTGCAAAACAACTCTTTATTTAAGCTGATTTCAGGCCTGTCATAATCTCCAGATTTTAAATAACTGCATGAATAACTATTTATTTAAAGTTATTTTATTTTTAGCAAATTAAGTATAAACCTAAAACAACTGCAGTCAATACTTAGTAAGCAGTGCAAACTCAAATAAACAACTATTACTCACTGCCATTCCCTAAAGTAGTTATTAACAAACATCAAAAAACAAACATCACTCACCGCCGCCCTCTAAAGGAGTAATTAACAAACCCAAAATAAACAAACATCACTTGCGATTGCGCTCTAAAGGAGTTGTTAACATACATTAAATGAACAAACGTCACTCACTGCCGTCCTCTAAAGTCATCAATAAAGACCAAATAAACAAATATTAAATTTTTTGTAAGCCTGTGTATAACTTGCATGCAACACCTACATTAAACTAAACTGCACTTCAGTTGCATAATGTGAAGCATCCTGCAGCCCACTTAAAACTCAGTCACAGCAGTTGCAAACATCGCAGTTTTGTGTTTCATGACACATGTCATTTTTTCAACCAATCAATTTATCTGAATCTGTGAACAAGAATAGTAGACAGAAGAAAATTTTTGGGCGACTGGAAATTAGATCCTCCTGATTTACCTTTATGCAGGTATGGATGTCAGTTTTCTGAACCGTGATGACAAACAAACTGTAGTGTTTCCAGGATAGAATGGGTAAGATAACAAGTACAACCTGATATGGCTACTTTACCATCATTTTACAAAGGCTTATCATATGCAGAACAGAAACAATGAGGGATACACACACACAAACACACACACACACACACACACACACACACACACACACACACACACACACACACATATATATATATAGGGACAAAATACTGCAAGTTTGTAGCTAGAATATGGTACATCACCAAATATGAGCTGATTTGGCAAACTAGCTAACTGAAGATGTTCTATGCAACTTTTATGTTTTATGTTGCATGTATCTTGTAAAATGCAGCAAGTTGCATGGAAATTTCATTGGGTGAAGCCAGTGAATTTGCCTCAATCCAAAAAAAATAACACTCACCAATTCAATATTGTTTGTTACAAAACAAACGTGATGATAATTATGATTATATAATAATCTTGAAAGGTCTTTATTTCTGCAGCCTACATTCTGAATAATACAATAAGTGTTGGCTTACATATGTCCTTGGTTAAATTTAACTTAAGACAAAGTTGATAATGTAGGGTATAAATACAAAGTGCAGTTCTATTTAAAAATGGCACCCTTCAATTTCGAGGTAAAAATTATTTATTTGTCAGCTGTCATTACATCTATTTTTTAGCATTAAATAGATTTAATCCAAAAACTATAAAAGTAAAAACTAAATTTTGCTTCTTTGCATCACGTATGCAGTATAGACACTGCCTTGGTTTGTTTAAACAAAAGTCATTCTGTGGACATTTTTTTAATCAAAAGAGGAAACTGTTTTGCTGTTTAAAAGTTCAATTATGACGTCAGTGATGAATCTTTCTAATCTAAGAATTTGTCCTTTTCCTTTGCATGACCCAGTGATGTCAGGGAGCACGACACAATTCAGATACCCCCTCTATTAAGGCAAATACCCCACACCGGTGCCATTTACTGTAAATGAGGAACGTCTGAGACACACGAGTAAACCACTGGCTCTAGAGCTCACGGTGCAGTGAGCAGAGCTGCGTGGGGCTGCATGCGTGGGCAGCCATGACACAAATGACTCAGCACTCTGCTGCTACCCAGCAGAAAATAAAAAACTCCCTTAATAACTTGTTAAATTTCACCCTCAATGTACTTTTGTTCAAGACAATTGCTGTGTCGCCGCAAATTAAGCATTGCCGAATACGTTTTATTTAGAGCTGAAAGATGTTTTCTCAATGATTGCTGACAGTCACAGGAAGGTAGAGTTCTTACAGATCAGTGGCAGAAGGTAAGAAATTGTACATTTCATATATGCTGAAGATAAAAAAACACATGCATGATGTATGTGTATGTATATGTGGACTGTGTGGGGCAGTTTGCTGCAGGTCTCAGCATATTTTTTTAGCAATCAGACGAGCCTTTGTTTGTTGTTGAGTTTTGCTTTTCTGACTTTAGTTACATCTTCTCCAAATTCTTGCTGACTTTTGTTTGCTGAACTGTACTTATACTGCCACCACGTCATTTATTGAGCGTAGCTGACCGATGTGCTGCACAGACACGTCATTTGACAACCATATTTGACCACTGATATTGCTTTATGTAGCATACAGATCTGGGTGTTTTATATCAGCGGAGATGAACGTTTAAATTTTGTTAGGTGAGTCTTGTTCTGGCTTATTTTAAGGAAGAGTTGCAGTGGTGTAGTCCTGTATAGTTCTTTGTGGAGATTTTTAATACCACATTTCTAGGTTAGAATATTTACAATAAATTTGTTACAGTAATGCCATAATATTGCTTTACAACTAAATCTTGTATTTCCATTTTTGTTTCGGCTTTGGAACATAATTGTTTTGTTGTCCTTTACATTGCATGTAAATTCCATTATTGGACTAAAAAAATGTCTCACAATTACTTGGACAAATGCTGCGTTTACCAGCACACAAGCACAGAAGCCAAGATGAATAGTTTTAAACCGTGTCTAAAATGGTAAATTGTGTGAAAATGATAGATTCGGTATAACTATAATTATAAATATGTGAATACCCACTTTTCAAAAGGTTAAAAAACAAAGACAGGCAGGGCAAACTAGGATGTGCTGATTGTTGTTATTAGTTGTTAAAATTTCTGGTAAATATGATGTCAGGCTGCCCAAGATTTTGAAATGTCACGTTAATGTCATAGGTAAAAGATCGGTATCGGTTGCTGGATTTGAATCTGGTGTAAAATGACTGACAAATTGCCTGTTTGATCATCTCAGAAGAGTTTCAGTTTTATTTACCGTCATAGCGGGCTAAACAAATTATTGTTTGTGAAGTCGTTAGTCATTTCTGCAGGGTTTCTCTCTGTAGTAGTGGTACGAATCAGCAAATTTTCTCGAAGTGTCACTGGGTTCAAAGAAGGTTGCTGATGCGTAAGTCAGATGCACTGTAGGGGTGTGGGTGGTCTAGGCCTGAAGGGATGTTCTGGTTTGACTCAGCCCAACTGGGAAACTGTGAATACTCAAAACCTAAAGCATATTATTCTCAGGTGTTTAAAAAGCCATGAACAATATGGGAGGCTATGTGCAAGAACCTGTAATACCTTTGACACCCTGATATTGATGAAAGTGGGCCTCGGATCGTGCATGGTGGTCAGGGAGAGATTAACGAGGGGAAAGTAAAGCAGTGACCTGTGCTGATTAAGATTAGCGCGGGGCGCTGGTATGGAGCAGGCCACTCCAAACAGACGGCTACTCAAGTGCCTCTGTCTGCTCACTCTGGACGCCCTGCTTAGGTGTTCGCCGCTGACCAGCTTGCATGTGTTTGTAAAAAGACTCATATCCTACATTTTTCTTATATCTGACTTATTTTTCTCTGTGTGAGTTTATGCACCATAATTCATTTCTACATGACCAGTTAACAAATTAACCCATAAAAATCAGTGTAATTTGACGGGGGGTGTGTTTGACTGTATTATGTTTCCAATTGATGCAGAAAAAAACAGTATTAATTATTATGAATTAATACTTTGATGTAAAGATTGATGCAACAGGCTGAAACAGTCCTGTAGGTTGAATAGGTACATTTATGTAGATGTGCTGGTTCTTGTGACATCACAAAAACAATGAATTAAAAATGGGCAGCTTAGTTTCCCTTGGGTTGAACAATTCTGGAAAAATATGTAATTGCATTTTTTCTGTGATATAAATTGTAATTATTATTCAAGTATTATTATTATTACATAATGTTACATATAATCATTATACATAGTGTGCCAGACCAGTTAGCAATGATTTTGTTGCTTGTGTTGAGTGGTTTAACTCATCTACAGACATTTACAGGCTGTACAGACCTGTTATTAACATCCTTGCTTAAAATTTAAGTCAGTGTTGTTTATAATCCAGGTTATAAATTACTAATAATATAATAGTATAGTAAGCAATAGCATACGTTTCTAACACTGTAGTGACATAATGAAAATTTTCTTTTTTTCTATTTATAATCTGATAATCACTCTTGAAAACAGTGAGATTGCCTGGAAGAACCACTTTTGATATAATGTGTAAAGTATAAAAACCTCTTTACCACATTCATTCTTGTCTTAGAAGTATTAAAGTAGCCTTAAACACATTTAGTGAAGTCTGGACTTTGGGGTGAGCCCATTGTTCGGAGAACACCTGCATCTTCTTTGTTTAATGTGTCTCCTTTTGTCAGTGAGGAGCATTTTCACAGCTACACATACTTTTAGCTGAGTTGTCTTTTTACAGTGCAAGGAAAGACAGAAACACCTGAGGATGTTTTTTAGATCAGAAGGAAAAGTGTAGCTTGATGTTCTCCTCTGTCTCTAAGATACAAGTTATAAAGATACAAGTGCTGTTATCTGATGTGGACAGTGTTGGTGGGTTTACTAAGTTACTTTTCTGTTGCAGATGTATTTTGTTGTATGTTATCTTCTATCTTCTAAATTTTGCCAGGAATATAAATAACCTGTACTTAATAATCATTTTGAATGGAAATAACCAAAACATTAAGGTCTATATTTGACCAGGCTTGTAATCAATTTATTTATCTTGTAATCAAGTAAACAATATTATTGTTGGTCATTTGTTGAAAACTTTCTGAATCTATTTCTGACTTGGGTCTCCATTTGAAGGCTGTTGTGGTATATTGTTATGCTTTGTCATTTGTAAAAAGCGTTTACCGCCATCCCGCTCTTGGCTCTGAAAAACCTGTTGCTTTAGATTTGACCACATCTGACTAAACTCAGGAGACGTGTAAGAAGAGATGAAACTCTCACATTGTTGTGACACATTTTTTAAAATGCAAACATACTACTTTTTTTTTCTTTTTTGCCCTTTGTCTTTTTGAAGACAAATAAAATGAAATAAAATGAAACGGAAGAGAAGAGTAAGATTTGTTTCTTTGGTTACCTTGTGTCAGCAGCAGTTCTTTAAATAATTTTGTTTTGTTTAGCTTCTTTTTTTGGTGCTGACAGTTTTGTTTCAGTTATCATATGGGGGGTAACACGTATATCCTAACCTAAATTTTGTTTTGGCTTAAAATTGTAGTATAATTTAGTAACTGAATACAAAAGTATTTAAGCAAGATTAAACATTTTTGTATGTTTCTAACATATGTCTGCTACAAATGAAAATACCCAACTTGGTTTCCAGCTTATTGCTGTTGTCAGGATATGTACTTGTATCTCTGAAATGATAACTTAGAATGAAAACCTGTTTACTTTTAATGTAGGCCAGTGAAAATGTCATTCAGTGTGGTTTGGTGTAAAACACTGTGTTTTAAAGAAATGTACCCAGTCAGAGTTGCCCACAGTGGTGGTGGTAGGAACCAGCATCCACATGTAAAAGCTCCCTCACAGGAAGTTATTATATAAAATTGTTATAAATGCACCGCCTAAGACATTGTTTTATGGAAAACTCAGGAGACACATGTAGATTTACTGGTGCTTTTGGATAGTATATAAAAAAATGTCTATATTTGTGTTTTAGACATGGTGACCCTTGGTTCCTATCACTACCACTGTAATCATTTTACACGAACCCACTCTGAGCCACTCAGAAGTATACAGTATGTTCAAATATCTAGTAATGGGAAAATGCTTGTTCCTTCAGTTGCCTACGTTTAAGTTAAAGATTGATAGGTTTTCAAGTGATAAACATATTTATGAAAAATGTCTTCTTTTTACTCAGCTCCAGTTTACTGGGCTTCAATTTGATTCCTGTTTTGTTTGTGACAGCACTTGCTTTACACCCCTCACTTTTAGCTTTAATATTGAATCTAAACATTTTAGAATAGTTTCTTAAAATAGAAGATCACAACATAGAGAAAGGGGAAACCACTCCACATTGAACAATAGTAACATAAACTTTATCATTAATCAGAATAAAGTGTCACAAACGTCTCGGGTATGAATTTAAAATGGTTGCCTGTTTAGGGAATCTATAAAGCCTGTTCTTGCTGGAGACAGTCCCAATCCAGCTTCTATAAGAAATTCAGAAATTCAAAAGTTGCTTTAATAACTGCATATACATGTACTTCAAAATCAGAATCACTTTATTTTGCCACATATGTCACGCATGGAAGATTAGTCTTGACGAGTGCACACGTATATAACATGCAACATACTGAACAGACCAGACAAGCACACAGACTGTCAACAAATATTTAGAAGCAAATAAAATGAAAATTAAGAGCCAGTAAAGCGCTAAAGTTAGTCAGGCTTAAAGAGACTGTGTGAATGTATGTGCATTAACAGATGTGAATATCTATGCAAATACTGATCTGACAGATGTATATGGTATAATAATTATCATATACCATATACTACAGCATGTATTAATTAATTTACCTGAATTATTATTTAATTAAAGTATAATTTCACCTGAGTCTGCTTTTAGGATACTCTCTGGCATATGCGTATTGTTTTTTAATGTTTCTGAAGCTTCCTGGTTCACACTGATAACTGTGCCTGCAGTGTCCAGTGGGTGGCAGCACCCGTACAGAAATGAGCCTTGTTATTGTTTTGCTCTTGGTGACTGCATTTCTCACTTTCACACCAAACGTCACCTCTTTGAAACAAAGAGAAACAAATATATCATATTATACAGCTGTGCTGCTTTTCTGCAGTCGATTAACCCCCTTGTTAAGGACTGGCATTGTTCAGAGACTGAGTCCTTAAATACAGTATCCAAATTTGCACAACCCAGTGTTCATTTGTTTTAATTATTCTGTCTGATTATACAACTTCGCTAGCAGACTATTCTTTAATAGTAGCTGCTCATTTAAATAATCAAAAAATAGTAGTTTGCAGTCAGTGATTGTCACTGTTTAGGGTCAGTAAAGTTTTAAAAGTTTGGTTAGTGCAGTGTAGTTAGCAGCAGCGTGAGAGGCACCGCATTTTACAATAAATGTCTCAGCAATACAAAAACATAAATATGTTAATTAATGAACGTCATTTTGTGAACACATCTACTTCAGCTTATATAATGTATAGCCTCTTATTTTTAAAGCCAGAAACAGCATTAGATAACCAGGCAGGCACAGCTTTGTCTGTTGGAGTGCATTTTTAAATGTATTGTTGATCTTTTTACATAGTAAAATAAAACTGCTTAATAGGCCACGTTTAAATTGGGGGAAAAGTAGTTTAGTGTGGGTTTTCTGTAGTAGGTAATCTGTAATGCTGAGCAGTTGACATTTTATGACTAAACCACACTAAATGAAAGGATTTGCTGACTCACTTTTGTCTTTAATGGACTAATAAGCATTTAGTAAGCTATATGCAGTCTTATTTTTGCAATAAAAATAAGGACATAATAAAAAAATTATATTATAGGTTTTATACCAAAATACCATAAACTACTACATGAGAGTTAATAGGTTTAAACATCAGTAACAGGTTCCTACACTTATGTAAATGTAGTTACAGTAAAACTACAGTATTACACATTTTACAGGTATTAAAAAAACAACAAAGTCTAGAATAAAATCTGCTGGGAAGATTACCACATTTAGGCTGTCCATAGTTAACATGTATAGAGATTTTCACAATCAGAATATTAAAAACATAATGCTTTTTTATTTATATATTTACATAATAATGGCCTTCTGTATATCTGTTTTGTAGTTAATAACTATTCTTTTCAAGTTCTGTAAGCTCAGAATTTAAGGAGTGACTCAGGTAACATATCAGTTCTTCACCATGTGAAGTGTCAGCTGCCCGCGTTCTGGTTTCCTCTGAGATAACGATCATGCTTCCTCACTGCTCCCGTCGAAAGGCTTCGCTGTGGCCGTTTTTCACGCAAATCTGTGAGTGCAAAACATGGCATATCTTTTACATAGTTAATCCGAGTTAGAGACGTGCTTCTTGCTGTGTAAAGAATAAATAATAGAGGACCAGTATAAAATAAAATGTGTTATAAGTATTTAATGAGGTGCCTCATTCAAATCAAACTATAATGAAATTTAAATGTTTAAATGTTTAAATGTGTATATATAATAAATTATGTAGTAAAACGTTTTTATTTTATTTATTAATATATAACTGTATTATGAAACATACATTTCTATTGCAAATCACCCTCTGTTATGTCTAACATGGCATGCAGTGTTTTCACCTGCTGTGACCTGAATTTAAGGGTTAACAATTGGAATCTTAGTGTTTGCAAGATGTGCGAATGTGTAGCTCAATGCTACAATGCTTTCCTAAGACTATACAAGTTAACATCCTCCACTGTGAACGTGAGTGAGGAATATGAGGAATATATGTAATTGTGGTTTCCTGATCAGTATTGCGACTTTTTTCTGGCTTTAGAACATTGCGGCAATGACTTGTCCACAGGTTATTAGTTTAAATTTTATTAGGTTAAATCTTGCTTTTGATAATGTAGGCTGTGATTACAATTGCAGCTATAATTAAAAATTTTGGTTTGAAAACTGAATTACGGACAAAGGTTTTGGCACATTTGTTCTCTAGGTTAAACTGAATGAGTGGAAATTGTGCATTAAAATGAGCACAAGAGTGTTTTTGTGAGATGATGTATTCACAAATTTTACTTAGAAAAGCAACAAAGCATGATATTTAATGACTGTACATTGATACTAATGTCTATGTATCATGTATTGTCTAATATGGGCCTTGTTTGCAGTACACGTTGACCTTTGTGGATGTTTTCTTTGTCTGAATTAGAATTATCCTTGTCCTGTGGTTTGAAGAGATAGCGATCTCAGTCAGTGGAAAACGTTACAGGGTGGACGATGAGGCTTAAAGAGCATCAATATCAATGGCTCTATCTGTCTCTCCATCATGCAAGACTCAGAGACCAGACCAGTCATGGTAACTGGCCTTTCACTGTCTTGCGGTGAGTGTTACTTTCATGTCTGTGAATGAAATTGCTCAGGATGAGTTGCTTGGCTTTTGAATTCAAGACTATGCGAGAATAAATGGCGTTGCGTAAAAGCTGCTCTAAAGCGTGAGTTGGCCTGATATGGATTTGCATCAAGCCTCACGAGAGGAGGCAGAAGGCGTGAGTTTGTGTAGTCGTGGGACGCTGTTTTTTGAGTGTCGTCTTGTTTGGCAGTGCGCGTTCCTGTGAATGCGCCTGTGTGGGTGCGTGCAGTATTGCCACTTTTCTCGCAGACATCCTCTTTGGGCAGAAAAATCACTAAGAGCCAGCAGAGTGTTCAGAAAATCTAAACAATATCTGCCCATTAAAGGAAGCAGCGAGCCATTTTCCTGGATTTAGAGATTTTCTGGCTTGCTTTTGACCTCTTTTTCATGGACCAATGAAGATTTTTGTAAAAATTGTAGGTTTTACACTACAACATCATCAAATTATGTGAAGAAGGTCCAGACTTACTTGTACTTGTTTGCTGTTTTAAACATTCTAATGGCACAATGTAATGATAAAATGCACAACAAATATTGTGATGCAGTGCTTGGTATTTTTAATACATTCAGTATTATAGATTTTTTCAAAATGTATCACATTAGCATACATTATTAGACAGTATTTAAATCAAGTGCTGCTGTAAGAATGTCTTACAGCTTGTTTTGGTCAGCACTATTGCTGTGTTGTAAAGACAATTAATTGCATTTCCAGAAATGAAGCTTAATTTAAGGGTTTGGTTCAGCTTTTATTCATTCAGTTTGACACCGTGGAAGACCTGGTACACAATGTTCTGCAAGACTGTTCCTTGACTTCCTTAAACATTAAATGCATTTGATGAGGGGGCTCTCAGATTGGTCTGGTATTAATTATTATTGGATCCAATGTAGGTTGTATATTTAAGACTTGGTCAGATTTTACCATGTTCTTGTGTTATTATTATTGTTTCTCACACTAGTGACAAGACTGTGTATGTTAATGTACTGAACATTTTCAGTGCAGGCAGGGAAAATAAGCACTTGTGGAGCAATTGTTCTAAATCTGGCTTTCTCACTTTAAACATAATCTTCACTGTATGTGATCCATTTGTGGAGCCATAGTTGCTAGGGCCTGTAATGTTCTAGTGATGCAGTTGCTGTTGCTCTGTATTTTTAGACGCTTTTTGTGATATCAGGCAGGCTTTGTTGGACAGCAGCTTCAACCTTAATGGAGATATCAGTAGATAACATCGCCGTGAGCCAAGTCTCAGCTAAAAAGAGGGCGGCATGGGAGCTGAGCTATAGTAAAACTCTAGTGGACTTCCACACCGTGGGTATTTAAAAGAGGCCGGCACCGTTGTTCTGCTTTGAATGAGGAAATTGAGCGAGGGGCCCTATTTCTGACACGGAAACACTAATCCAGTTCTTATGAAGAAAATAAAAAAAGAAAGTTTGAGAACCCTGAATACATCTGTAGATTGCGACATCAGTGACGTGTGGATGATTAGTCACAGCAGACACATGTTCAGACTTTATACATTAAACATGTGAGTAGACAAAAATGTGCAGTGCTGATGAACACATAGAGGCACAATGTATATGCAGACTTAAAGCTGTGACCGGCTCTGAAGTTGGGCACCTCAAATACACAAATAAAATCTTCAGTCACAAATCTTAAAAAAAAAATAAAAATAAACAAAGCAGAGCAGTTGTGGAATAAAGTAAAATTAAAGGTCCTGAAAATGTACACTTGAGCTTCTGTACCCTGCAGAGTCACAGTTTTCCGACTGGCTGTTTTACGCCTACTTAGCTGACTTATCAGTCATCGGTTGTTTTCTCAAACACTTTACCACAGAGTTAAGGTGGGTGATTTGGAAATACTTGAAGCTATTTTCTCAATACAATTAGGATTAGAGGTGGGTGCTGTGGCAAAAATGTAATATGATCATACTTCAAGGTGTTGACAATGTTAAAACTGGCCACATAAAAAAATATTATTCAAATCTGAATACAGCATTTTTGGTCAGCATTTTATTCTTAACTGTCCTGTTTATGTAATTAACCATTAAATTTTTCTTTAAGTAGTAACCATTTTCAAGAGTGAACAATTATAAATACCATTGAATTGCATATCACTAATTATGATATTGTATTTTGCTAATCATTTGGAAAGGATATATCAAAACATTAGTGACAAATTTTACAAAAAGCTTGTTTTTGCTTAATTCAGTGTTAGCCATTAAGCTGTTTAAAAAAAAAATTAAACAATTTGTAAAACAACATACTCAGATTTATCAACAATGAAAATGGCCTAGTGGGCTTACGTGTAGATAGCTAAGTATTACTTGCTGTTGCAGCTCTAGAAATATTGATAATACATACAGATAATACTTAAAGCATAATATGATTTATCATTATAACATAAATTGTATTAATACATTTGAAATGGCTAGTAAACTGGCTAGTAATGTGAGTCACCTGTATAACCCATGTGTTCTCTTCACTGCTTAGCAATAGGTGCATTGTTGTTGGGTCATTTTGACTTTATTAGGACAGTTATATCATTAAATTTTTTAATTAAATTTTTAATATTTCTTTTAGTTTTCTCAAAAGTTTGCAATATCAACAACTTTCAGTTCGGATGCAAAATCTGCAGTGATAAAGATGAGGGGTTTTATATTATTGTATTAACATTTTTAATGGAAAATTAATAAATTTTTTGATCCATTAAAATATGCTTTTTATTTGTAGTATTTATTTTTAAACCTGCACTGTTAGTAATGTGTCACTGTTCTATCCACTATTAAATGCAGTATTTTGTATTTGCACACAACACAAATTCTAAAAAGTTTTTATGATGATGGGCCAAAATTCCTTTAAAAATGGTTCCATTAACTTAAAAGTAAAGAATGTTTTTGTCCTTCTTCTCCACAGTTACCATTTTGGAAATTGAAGGTTTTGTTCTGACATAAGCCACAATTTATTTTTCCCCCAAATAAAAAGTAAATATAGCCATTAAAGTGTGTATTGCATTCAAATTTTGCTAACTTAATTTTACTTTCACAATCAACAACATCATGTAGATCTAAGCTGCAGTGGCTAAACATATGCCTAAAAACTTTTTAACACAAAGATTGAAGAGTCTTATCTGTCTTGCAGGCCCATTTGTTTAATTTCATCGTGGCAGACCCGTTGAAGCAGTGGGGGCCTATTCAAGAGCTGTGACCTTTAACCTTTCCCTCGTCTCACTCCTGGCCAGCCACCGGGCTTCTGTTGCTGAATCTCAGATGCTTCACCTCACCAAAAAGGTGTGTGACCGCTTTCTAATTCCATCCTTTTGAGCAGAAATCAGAAGAGCCAAATCTGATTTCTGTACAAGTGCCCTGTTTTCAGATCCGCTTGATTTCGAGCTAGAGCTCAATACGAACAGTCATAATAACACACAGTTTGAAGAATTTCAACTGTTTCAGGATGAGCAATGCGAAAAGGATGAGCAACCTGTGTGAGGAAGTGAGGAGAGAGAGAGAGAGAGAGAGAGAGAAAGAGACACAGAAAGAGAAAGAGAGTGTGGGCTGATTTTTGAATGCCGAGGTGATGCCAGCCAAGAAGCATAGGATGTGTAAATGTCAGCCTGAAATATCGAATCCCTCACAAAATATTACATGGCCCTGAATAATATGCATGACCTTTTTTTCTTTCTTTTTTTTCTCAAAACCACAACCTTCTCAGTTTTGTTTTTCGGGCGTAATTTGGTTTATCTTTAAGTTCATCATCTTTGTGTTAAGACAAACATTCTTGGAACCCCCCCTGTTGCTGCAGAGTGCACACTTCTCTGTTTCTATTCTATCATATTACCGCCAATACTAATTTCATCAGCCTAAGCCAAATTAAGGTTTTCTATGCTATTCCTGTAGATCATGCTGTATTTGTTTTTACAGGCCTTTGTTTTGAGGATTAGACCTGTTATAGTCGTGACATTTCAGCTAATGACTGATTTACATATAAATAATCGCAGTTAACAATTGAATATTTTTTTTTATTTTGTTGTGCATTGTATGCAAGTGTCCCATATGGACTGTCTCAGGATGGCTCGAGCTCAAGTAAACAAACGTTACTCAATGCTGCCCTCTAAAGAATAAGGGGCATCCAGGTTTTTCTTGTAAATGTTTTACACTGATGAGCATACAATTGTGGAAAATAATTGTGATCAGGTTAAAGAGGCAATTATATAACATTTATATTTTCTGATTTGTGACCATGTCTTTTAGCTTAAGTACAGTTTTGCTGTTGTTGTTGTTGTTGTTGTTGTTGTTGCTGCTGTTGTTGTTGTTGTGGTTGAAACCAGGTGCACCCCATAGGCCCGCTTCCTAGACATGGCAGCATCTGGGCCAGTAATTCCAATGAGAACTCCATTCTGTTGCATGACATAGGGGATTAGTGCTCGACATATAACATTCATTGATGAAATGGTGAGAGCATTATTAGTAGCAACACAGTGCTGCCCTTACGACTCACAAATGTTCGACTCACTATTGACCATGACGCCTGTGCAATTACACATTTTTTTCCTTTTACATTCTCTTATTTTCACATTTCGTTCTGACCATCCTGACCTCGAGTCAAGTCGACTCACAAAACCCACGAGGTGGGCGTTTTGTTTTCCGATGCAGGTCTGTTGTCTCAAGATCAGTGTCACCACTGATCATTTGTACAGCTCAATAAGTAAAATATTCTTAGTAATATTCTTAGTATTATAAGTAAATAAGATATTCCACACAGTGTGCTTTATATTTCATCTGATGGAGATTAACTGAGATATCTTAGTGCTTGGTTTAAAAACATGAGAAAACTCATCTTGCATTTATTATACATGTGAAGTGAACTTTGTGCCTGTTGTTAAATATATGCAGACACATACACACACGTACGTGTGTGTGTGTGTGTGTGTGTATATATATATATATATATATATATATATATATATATATATATATATATTTATATATATATATATATATATATATATATATATATATATATATATATATATATAATTGTGTATGTGTGCACATGTGTTTTGTATCTCTCTCTCTTTCTCTGAGTGTGTCAGTAAGTACTCCCACCTGTGGTCGTGTGTGCTGCTTGCTGCTCAGACAACAGTAGGAGGTTAACGGCAGTAACAAAAACACAGTCATAAAAAAAAGACAGACAAAAAGTACCTGCACATAAAATAAAAAAATGCACTTGACTGGAATTGTTTGTACATTTTTTGTGCTAATTTTGTTGATTTGTGTCTTTAATTAATAACTTTACTGTAACTGAGTGGACCAAATTGAAAGTAAGCCATTGCTGCATATTGCAGCTCTAAGTTTTAAATTAAAAATTACATTTGCATGCACAATTTGGCAGCCCTTTGCATTCCCACATGTGATATAATTTCTAACCTTCAACACGGATACAAATCGGTGGTCATGCTCTGCTGGGCTCTTGCACTTTCCCCGCATTATATTTGAGATACTTCTGCCTGCTTTTTCCACCAGAGACTTGCTGCCTAACAAAATAGTCATTAATAAAATAATGTCTGATTAAATTGTACCGTTGATAAAGCCGCGAGTAAGATTAGATGGCAGGCGCGAAGGTTTGATCTTTGTTGTCTGTGAAAGTTTCAGTATTAATTGCCAGCGCGGCTCGTGTGTAGGTGTAACTTGTTATCAGCAGCCAGTCAAAAACAGAACGCCGAATTTCACGTCTCATATTGAGCCTCAAAGCCGGGGCACGCTCAGAAAAGCTTTATGTAATTGCTGTATCGATAGTAAATTGTGTTTTTATTATTATAAAGGCAAGAGGATGTGTTTGTGGAAGACTTCCTGAACCTTGTCAATAGATTCATTGAGCAAAATGATGCAAAACAGTTAAATAAGTGTAACAAATATTAGTACATAACAGAATGGAATAAAAAATGTGTGTTTGGTGGCATGTTTGGTCTTTTTTTAAGCTCCTGCTGAAGAGAATGCACAGTCAGATCAGCAGGCTGGTGTGGATGGCAGCACTGTCTGGTCTGTGTTTCTACTTAAGGCTTAATTGCAGTTGTAAAAGTTCCCCGTGTTTTCTTGTCTGGCCTCGACTCGCATTCTCTCTCTCTAAACGAGCGAGGGAGGAAAGAGGAGAGGAATCGACAGGCTGGCCACAGCCCTTTGCCTGCTTCTCTCTTTGCCTAACCACGGAGCCATCAAACGCATGTCTTTCTCTCTCGCCTGCAAGTGACTAATTCAGATAAAAAAGAACTGCGTGTGCGTACGCCATGACTTTCCTTTTTTCTCTTCTATTAATTTTGTGTGTGTGTGTGTGTGAAGGCTTGTCTGATTTTCATATCATCACAACTTTTCTATTTCTGTTATTGGTCACAGATTTTCAAATTAAAGTTCAATTTTATTTGGACCAAAAATAGCAACAGCAACAACAACAGCTGAGCTGAAAATGCACCTCCAAATTGTGGCTATCAGACGGTTGCGTTAAATCAGACTCTGGTTAAAGAAAAAAGTTAATGGGGTCCACTTCATTGGCTTCCACAAATTGACTCATTTAAGAGTAACAAGAAAATGCAAACTTGCTGAAACTATTACAACTCATCAAGCACACCTCCTCTGGAGGAATCCATGTGAGCAGCCAAAAGGACAGTTGTAGACTGAATGTTAAGCGGTTTGTTGTTAAATGTATGTGTCCTGTAGTTGTTTTTATATAAATAAATCTTGGAGTCATTTTGAAACTGATGGTTTAGATGATATTACAGAGACTCAGGGGAAATTTGACTCTCAAACATGTTCTCTCACAACCCACTCAGTTTCATAGGAAAAATCTTTAACCTTTTCAGCGACGACAAATGCCCATCAAAGTGAGATACACACATTTGTGCGCGCGCACACACACACTCACACACCAGACCCTGTTTTTTATTGTTTAGTTTTTTTTAAGGCCACACTATAATTTTTTTTTTGAGCAGGAAAAACGTTAAGCACATTTGTAAAATTGTCTTGTATGACTCAGTTCTTTTTCTTTCATCCTTTTTTTACTGAAATTATTTTACCCCCTAGTGTGGTTACATATGTGATATCCTTCTCTGATGTCAGTTTGTGGCGTGGGCAGATAGATCAATTTGTGAAAGAAATTTCCAGCAGCCTGAGAGATGTTTAAGTGGTTTGATAATGTTGTTGTTAGTTGCATTTTTTTGCTGCGATGGATCTGAACATTGGTATGTCAGCTCTGTGTTGATTTTTTGTTCCATTTATATAAATAGCTGCAGAAATTAGAACTATTTATTTATCTGCTTGTGAACACAGATACAGTTTGTATGGCATGGTTTTCACTTCTTTCTGGACAAAAACAATGAAAGCAAATACCAAATTAAGCTATTAATGGTGTTAATAACATATTATTAAAGAAACTGATAAAGTGACTTAGTATGGAAAGCTCTTTACTTTATTCTTTTAAATAGCAAAGTTTTGTGGTTAAATCTGCAGACAGTCTTTTTCAGAAGAAACAGTCAGTGTTGTTCCACTCAAACAGTTGAAAATGTTGCAGTTAGTTTGTGTTAATGTAAGACAAAATCTTCTCAATAGGGTTTACATCTGACCAACCACAAAAAACCGTAAACATCATTGTACTTTAGGCTTGGTCTATTGGCCCAGAAGTGTGTGTATATATGTGTGTGTGTGTGTGTGTGTGTGTGTGTGTGTGTGTGTGTATGTGTGTGTGTGTGTGTGTTTTCATAGCATACATCTGATACGTTTGATTGTACAGAACACTGTACACATTGTGCTGCTGTTTGTTCTAAAAAAACTTCAATTAGTCTGAATCAGAGAAGACTCCTTTTGTCACTGTATTGTCAATACCTTCTGCTTAGTATGCTGCTTTGTTTAAACAAGAAAAACAAGTTCCCAAGTTTAGAAGGGCCACTCTCTGTGACCTTTTGGTCACTCAGGATCATGCTATGAGCCTTAGGTTTGGGGAGGGGGGTGCAGGGGGCACAAGCACTGCAGTCTTTTTCTGTAATTTGTATTTTGTCTCTTTGAGCTGTTCTTAGCTGGTAGACAGATATTAGCCTCCCACTTCCTGTTTAAGCCTGTTTTGTTTACCATTTGAAGGTGCTATATTTTTAACCCTCTCTCAACCAGTGGTCCATTTGAACTTTGATAAAAAAGAGAGAAAGAGTAAAAACAGGGAGGAAAATATGAATTAAAAAAAGTGTTTTTTTCCTTTTTTCAGAACTTAAAGAACACATATCTTTTATTTTTCTTGTATACTTTTTAAAGTAAAAATAGCAACCTCTCTTTATAAGCCTAATATATGCAAATGAGTAGAAAGGTGTGTCTGAAAACCTGGTGGTATTGGTGGTATTGAGCTGGAAAGGGAGTTCAAATCAAGCAAGTGACTAGGTATGCTTGGGTGTGTCCTTGGAAACTGCTCTAGGTGTTGCCGCTCTATTGACAAAAGACAATTTTTCCTACCTGGACCAAGAAAGTACATAACATGACATAGCTAAAACGACTTATGACTTCAGCATTAGTGGGTGGGGCTAAACAGAAGAGTTTTTAGTGAACTCATAAACACAGATGGCACATTTGGAAACTTGAACATTGTTTACATGCTACATCAAACTACATCAAAAAGTGAAGAGAACTCAGTTTCACATGGTATGGACCTAATAAAAAGGTTAGCATCCAGCATGTTTAGTCTGACACTCAATCCTCAGAAATATAGGATAGCTGGTGGTGAAATAGAGCAGCCGGGTCAATAGGAAACCATGGTGATGGCCTGACTAACTCTAGTAATCATTTTCTGCAGGAAAGTCTATCTCATACAGGCTTTTGTTTCATTGCTGTTTATGACATAACCTAAATCCTGTCCTCTTGCTTTGATTTTGCCTAAAGACCTGATTGAACTCTCATGAATAGCTTTCTGCTGCTCTTGAGCACCTCACTCAGTGCCCACACAGAAGACAGATGCTGTCCGACCTGTTTCTGTGTCCACCACCTCCATCTCCACCTCATGTGGGAGACATTTACTGATCACTCGGGTCCAACCCTGGCTCTTCGTAATGGACACAGCCCCTGCAAAATCATTGGCTAGATTGCAGCTCATCCATTTAGCTATATCTTAGTAACAGTTGCCGTCCTGGTGGACTGTGCATTGATTCATGTCATGTGAGATAAAAATGCCCCCTGATGGACCTACGTGACCCACTCTGTGGGTTTTATGATTATAAAATAGCGCATTTGGTGGCAAGTGCAGCAGGTGAAGGTTGGAGTGATGCGCATAGAGGTTGGACATAGATGTTCAGGAAATATCTATGTTCAGTTTGGCTTGTGGGCCTCATCACTGCATTTGTCAAGCATTCTTTTTATTGTAATGAATTTATCTATGTCATTTTTTGGCAGTATATTCATTTTTTTAACCCTTCAAAGCCAAAGCAAATAAGCAGACCTAATAACATAATTTCTCAATGCTTTGGTCATTTATTTTTTACATTTTATAATAATCTGAACTATAATAATAATTAGAATTGGCTTTTATCAGAACAAAAAGCAAATAATTAAATTTGTCTCATACAAAGTGCTTGAAATGTCACAATTTTGCCCACATTTCAGTGAACTATCAAAAAAGGCTAATAGAAAGAGGTTCTGAATCTTATTGTGAATGTGCATGCTCAGAAACAGTATGCATTAAAAAAACACTAAAAAAAGTAGGCGATGTTGCCCTCATCAACTCTTCTGTCATTCTCTTTATTTGCCGGGTTTAACATATTGTAAAAAACACATAACATCTTAAATGGCATAACTTACGCATATGCTGCATTTTATGTTACATTCAGTAAATGAACCAATAAACTGTGTATTAAAACATGCAGACATACTGTATGGCATGACCAGGTTCAAGAATCAGCATCTGTGCCATATTTGGATTTTTTGTGTAGTGTTAATTTAATACAGGGGACCGTTTCAGAATGTATATTAATGCATATTAATGTGTATCAGCCTAATAACTGTGTTTGTGTTTATAATTGTATATATAATTAATCATTTTTATATTAAATACGCAATCTTTAAGGGCTGTGATTTTTTCAAATTGCAACAGCTGTAATTTATCGATCTTCAGAGTTAAAGGTCAAATAGCAGTTATACTGTGAATTCCAGACTATTTTAAGACTATTTATTGTTAAAACCATGTTAGAACTGTATTTTAGAACTCTCAGAAAAGCTTCATTTTATAGCACAGGAGGATTCTTTTATTTTTACCTAAAATCATGTTCTGCTGTGAAAAACGGTAAAAGAGCTGCATGTTGCCAAACCCTGAGTAAGAAGCAACTGTGTTTTTCACAGTTCACAAGTCACAAATAGTGGATATGCTGATCTGCCTGGTCTACCTGAAATTTAGTAAAATTCATATCCCAGTTAGAGTACTGATAGCAATTACATATTTCCCTGTCTACAGTCATAACAGTTGACATGCTGACACATAATGCATTTATGCTGTGCAGAAGTGCCACTCAATTAATTGTACTTGACTCCATGACTCTACAGTGTTTACTTGGTCATTTACATTGTAATAATACATATTTGAACTTCTCCTGCTCTCTTTTATTTGTTCACATTTTAATGCATAGAGCTTTTTTTGTATTTCTACCCAAGATTATCCTCAATATAGCTAGTTACATCTCCTCCCATCACTAGGCAGGAGGGAGAAGATTCCAGTACATGTTTCTTCACTAGAATTCAACATGCTTGAAGGAGAATGCTAACCGCTTTTCTGATTTGTCAGTTAACAGATGCCCCTGATGGCTAGCACATGGCACAAACAAGGGTATACCCCCTCCCAATTTCTTCTTGTCTGTGATTCTTTAATGCCTAATGCTACAGCAGCAGATGATCACACCAGGTTCCACTTCTGTCAGTTAAGAACAGACAGGTCAGACTACAGTGCACACAGGCTAACCAAAATTGGACAAGAAAGGACTGGAAAAACGTTGCCTGATCTGCTGTGACATTCAGATAGTAAGGTCAGAATTTGGTGTAGACAACATAAAAGCATGGATCCATCCTGCCTTGTATCATTGGTTCACCACTGATTGTGGTGTAATGGTGTGCAGTGGCACACTTTGGACCCCTTAGCATCAACTGAGCATTGTTTAAACACCACAGGCTACCTGAGTATTGTTGCCAACAATATCCATTCCATTATAAGCACAGTGTACCAGTCTACTGATGGCTACTTCCAACAGGATAAAGCACCATGTCACAAAGCTTAGATCATCTCAATCTGTTTTTTTGACTATGACAATTATTTCACTGTACTCAAATAGTATACACAGTCACCAGATCTTGAGCGAAAGCTTACCTCACAAGCATAGCTCAGCTAGCAAGAACTTCCATTTGTCAGTTTAAACTGGGTGTCCCAGCTGAGAGGGATTTGATTTTGCCTAATATCCCATATATGCACTGCCTTGCAGATAAATTATAAGATAAATAATGTGACGCTTGTGTCCATTCACTCAAATGGAGAGTCAACATTGTTTTGTGTGAAAATGAATACAAAAACGTAAACAGATAACATATCATCTACAAAAACATTTTTGTGATAAAGATTATATTAATTTGTTTAGCAAATTGAACAATATACAATGTGCCATTACTTTTGCACAGGTGGCATTTTATGTCTTATTTTCCCCCATATGTTAAATCTGCATGAAAATGTCTGATGGCTGATGTGGTTTGTCCCACCCACACAGCTTTAACAGAACAGAAGTTGAGCCCTCCATGTTCAAGCAACTATGTACAGAAGTTTAAGGCACTTGGGGACATTACAGTTTTGTCCAGACAGCAAGCTTTTATTTATACTTCTCGCCTCTAAATAATTAATAGCATTCATACAGAAGGCTTGAAAACCCTTTTCAAGCTTTTCCTTGTGGCTACCCAGTATTATTTGTAGTTATCATCTAATACCTTCATTAAGCTAAATCAAGATTGCAGGAAAAGGAACTGATCCAGGAAAAAGCTGGAACTAAACTTTGTTCTTTAAATTACTGCTTCTTTCAAAATCTGCTTCTTTCAAAATAAGACATTCAGGCTACTTTGTATAACATTTATGCTAATTTACATATGTTCTTATGATATCTGGTGTTCATACTGGTGAAAATACACTTATTGCTAAGATAAAAGGTTTAAACAATGAGCTTAGGTGCCTCAGACGTTTGGACAGTATGAATGGATTTTAAGGCCAAAACCGTCTCAAACCTATCATGAAACAACATTGGGCAAAAAATTCTTGATCATTTCATGTAATAATTTTTAGTGAGGAAGCTTTTTTTAGTTTCCATCAGCACCACTGTGTGAACAATTCTAACTCACAGGACCACAGGACCATTACAGGGCAGGTATTTGATTGGTGGTGAATCATTCTCCGCACTCTAGTGACACTGATGTGGTGGTGGTGTGTGTTGTATGGGTGCGAGTGGATCAGACAAAGCAGGAGGAATAGGTGAATATGTGCTCTGCCCACGCACACTTAAGTTATAGAGTGTTTCAGCAGAGGCAGTTTTGTAAATGAGGCACTGTATGTCCCTGTCTGTTTAACACTATGCCCACTTGGTGGGGTGATACATTCCAAGAGTGTATTATATCATTTGCTGTAATTTGTAAATGTTAAAAGAGGAATGGCTTTTCTCTTTAGTACCATGTGAACTGCTTTCCTGTCAAATTTGTTGCTTGTGTAATGTTTGTGCTGTTCTTCTTTCAGGATGTGGGCTTTGAAGCTAATTTCTGCTAATAAGTGAAAATGTGCTGGTGTTAATGAGCTGGGGGAACGGCTGAGGAGCGTGTGGTTCAAATCACAAGAGAAAAAAGAGAGCAGTCGGTGGGCTTGAAAACCGAATAATGCAAATTTAGGAAGGCATGGGTTTAAGATGTGATAGTTTTTCAAGCTGGTTTGTAACTTTTTTTTACATCTGGTTAAACAAACACCTACTGCAGAACTTATATAGTATAGGTTTGTACAGTTCTGTTCTTCTCTTTTCAGAAGTCTTTTGGACTAAAATAAAATGCATCTCCAGTGTTGGACACAAAGCAGTGCAGATGCCATTACCAGTAAACAGAATTATACATTTCATACTGCAGCCTGTAGGGTTTAAAGAGCCCATGTCCTCCATTTTCATGTATTTCGTTTAATTTTTTCTGAACTCCATTTAATGTCTGTGGGGTTTGGATCAGGGAGTGATCTGTATGGTTTAAAAGTCTGAGATTTTTTTTTAATTTCATGAAAGTGAGGAAAATTTATAAGCATCAAAATATACAACATTGTTCTTGTTGTTTTTTTTATTTTTTAATAAAGTCTCCATAATGACATTCATAACAGACATAATTTCTGTTAATTATGATAATTTCTGCATGACTGTTGTCCAAGCTGTCCTTATCCCTTATAATTAAACAGGCTGTTTTCATCCTTGTTTCTTTAGCCGCAAATAGTAAACTCTTTTATTTTCAAGTGAGAGAATTTTCAAGAGAGCGGATTTTGGGCATATATACCTATTAAATCAGGGAACATGCCTGCAAATGTTTTGTGGCTGTAATTTGTGTCACAGCTAAACATCTGTTTTCATGACAGTCTCATGTCTCTTAGTTAAGCAATCAGTACAGACAGCTTTCACTCATGATCTGATGTGGATACGGAAGAGAAAAGCTAACAGTTAAAAAAGGAAAAGAAAAGCCGGGCTGGTGAGGCTGTGAAACCTCAGCCCTACTATTAGTGCCGTGTGGAGCGAAGGGAAATAGCTGCCGACAGGTGCTACAGCTCCAGGCCCGGCACTGCTGAGGTTTCCTATAGTAATGAGAGTTCGGATGTGAGGCCGCTTGCTGAGCTCTATTAACGAAAGTGTATGTCTTTGTGCAGGTCGCCAGAGGAACAACAGAACCAAGTATGAGGGAGTGAAGCACTGCTGTGGCTCAGGTATCAGCTGTTGGAAAACTCTCTGCTGCATCTACTTTTTTGATGACTTTAAGAAAGTATGTATGTGCCGATTTGGAATTTCTGGACCGATAATGAAAACCGATAACACTTGTCATGGGCCAACATGCAACCATTAATATTGGTTTTTAGTGTATTTTGAACAGAGGTAGCATAATATTACTTTTTATTTAAAAAAAAAGCACTTTAAAAACACTTTACTTAAGGCCCAGTCACGTATGTTTAGCAGCAAAAGAAATGGAAATCCCCCTATTAAACAATTTCATGTGGCAGACTGCCAGGGCGAATAAATATTGTGCGTAGAAATCCTTATCGAGCTCAACTATGATGAACAAATGTGTCTGCAGTGAGTAGTACTACACATTTAGCAACATTGACCACCAAAGGGGAGGTGGCTTTGTTAGTGGATGTTTGTGAATGACTCCGTTAAGAGTGTGGCAGTGAGTGATTGTTAATACTCATATTTCTCTAGCAGTAGCATTGCAGGCTAAATGGCTAATTTCACTTTGCTCTATATCAGTGAAAAAAAAGGAAAAGCCCATCACTAGTGACTTTGCATTTTGCAAAAAACAAGATGTTAAGTTATCGGTTGTAATAATCGACTGTAATTCCAATATCGGACTACTTGTGATAATATTTTCACATTTGTTGATGAATAATATATAAGCTGTTGACACTGTGGGGTCTAGAACTCTGAGACTGCATAGAAAATGTGGGATTTTCTTCTTTTAAGCCTGAAATTGAACAACAATTTCAGTATTTTAGATGGTCATGACAAGTAAAATAAAGAAACTTGCATATTTTGCTCTATTTAAAATGTTCAAATCTGTTTAAATGATTGCAACCATCCAGAACTGTCAGAAAACTATTCAAGCATCGTCCAATAAGGTGTGGGAGTCACTATTAAACATTATTTGAGAATTGGACTGCCTTTTATGCGAGTGAGAATGAAGGTGTAGAAAAGCCTTTGTCAGGTTTTATGAAGTTGTTTTTTTTTTTTTTACTTTTTCTGTTGCCTCAGAGCAACATTGTGCGATAAAGAGTACTTTTTTATGAATTTCTTGTGTGACCAGGTGAGAGAACAATATATGCTCCAAATATATTTGTATATTTAATTATTTTGTATTGAAATTTGCTAACATATTTTGACAGAAAAATAGATACAAGATTGTTCTGTTCAATAAAAGAACAGGATCAGCATCCCATATACTGTATATGCAATCATATCTAACAGTTTTGGTGCCCCCAGGCAAATAAACGCATCCTCTAAAGAGAACACACTTTTGGACTTTTTAATGCACATACTGTTTGTTTGCTGAATTGAAGAAAAAATAGCATCAAAAGGGGCCTGAGCATAAGATTATGGTACGTTTTATATTTTTTATGTTTTCCCAATATGTTTTGTTCCAATATGCATTTTTCAGTGTGAATATAGCATAAATAGAATATATTGATTTTGAAATTTCACAAGTAGTGAAATCTTAGTACACGAAATACATGATATAACACTACACTACATTTTACACTACTACATTTTATTACTCTACAGTTAATATTTTCTTTTTTTATCTCTCTCTGAACTTTGTCTTAAGATATGCTAATTCTTAATTTTCTCTTTGAGTGTGTATCATTGTTGCACAATGTTGCCTATAGGTAACCAAAAAATATTTTTAAAAATTGTTGGTCCAAAGATAAACATTCTGAGACATTCTAAAATATATACTAACATTTCAAAGATTCACTCAAACTGTTATGGTGATGACATAGAAGTTATAATGTCATTTTGCAGCTTTAAAAGTTTATAGTAAGTCAAAGCTACACATTTTTAGCAGATAAATCTGACATTTAGTTTTTTTAATGATCCAAGACCTACACTTCGAGTCCAACCCTACTTTTTGAGCCTGTGTCAAAAAAAAGCTAAATAAAAGCACCACCAGTGGTTTCAGACTTTCAGACCCTACTGTTTATGATGCACTCCTTTCAGAAATGTACTGTGTGGACGTGTAAAGTCATGCAAGATTTAATGGAGATCAGTGAGATATAAAACCCTGATAAAGTCGATGAGGTTGCGTAATGTAAGCAGCTAATTGGTTGCAATAAATGCTACCCTGAAAAAACATGATCAGCGTGACATTTGTCTGTTTCTGTGGTCAGAGTTGGGACCCGAAAGTGTTTGTTTTAACGTATGTGTTTACATTTGATCTGTCCTCCTACTTGTCTGCCAGTCGAGAACTGAGTGGTTGAGTTGTGGTTTAGTTGAACACTATGCATTCCCAGACTCTATGAGGACACGTGTAGCGTTGTCAAATGTCACTCTCTCTCTCTCTCTCTCTCTGTCTCTCTCTCTCTTTCTCTCTCTCTCTCTCTCTTTCTCTCTCTGTATCTTTCTCGCTCTCCTCACACGAACACGCACTGACACCCACATTATCAGACTCAGACTTCTCAGCTCTTTTCTTTTTTGTGACTTGTGTACAGGTTCTGTGTTTGCAACATATACATGAATTTTTTGCATTAACATTGTTTTCATTTCCAACCAAACAGTATCTGCATACCTATTAAGGTTATGGTAAACTCATTTGTCAGAATGTTATCACTGGCTATGGTACAATAACAGCTGTTTTTTCAATTGTGGCTCCATGAACGTTACAAGTCACACATGGCGCACAAGCTCATTTAAGGTCACAAGAATACTCACGTATGAATCATATCTGTTTGTAATGAGTCATATTGTCGAAACGTGAAGAAACCTGCTTGCAAGCACTCCAAACATGGATCCACTGGGGACAGCCTGCTTTCTTTTAAAAATATTGTTTAGTTTTTGTACAGATTGTTAACACAAAGCAGCAATGTTTAAATGTTTTCTTTGAAATAAAAATAACCCGAGCTGTCATCTACATGGAGCAACCTCAAATATGCCATTTTCTGCACACTTTAGTGAAAATCTTCTTTTTATTTGTTGTGTTTCACATTTAAAACACGAAATATGAACATAAAACTTTATTATTTGATAAAGGGTCGTATTACGGTCATGTTCTATGTCCTGTAAGGTCTGAATCGGACACTAAAACTCTAAATGGTTAAATTTACAATTTATTAAGCTTTATTCATTATATATAATGAATTAGTATGTAACTGGAGACATGTTATGTGAAAATCATTACTAATTTCATTATTAGTTGTAATGATGCAGAATTTCATTTTGTTACTGCTTAGTGTTGCCCAAAGTCTGTTTGTTTCACAAACTGAATACTTGTTCAGAATGTTCTGATTACCCAAAAGATTAAATTATTTACAAATGTGTCAGTATGTGTTCTAAAGGGTTCTTTAGTGATGGTTCTGTATACAACCATGAATTCTATGAAGAACAGTTTGCATGATTAAATGGTTCTTTGCGTGGTGAAACAGTTCTTCAGATAAATTAAGAATGTGTTGTATATAGTTCTGTATAGCACCAAATATGTTCTGCTATTGCTACAAGCTACATGCCATGTAGAACCATATACAGCACATTCCCCATCCATCTGAAGAACTTTTTCATCATGCACGGAACCATTTAATTATGCAAATGGTTTTAAATAGAACCACCCCCTTTCTAAAGAACTATTGAAGAACCTTGTGTAGGACTTTCAAAAATGCACTTTCAAACATAGGGACACATTGTGAAGTATTAATGACTCAACATTTATTATAGCTCCTCTGTAATATACTTAAAATAAGCAATATAATACATCCAATTTAATACTAATAGAAAAAGGCTAATTCCTGTTTAATAATTTGCATAATTAATAATGTAGTTTATAATGATGTCACTGTTTTTTGACACTAGTTTCAATACATGAGAATCCATGTGAAAACACCCTCAAGGGATAAACTGTGTAGCATGTAGCATTAGTCTGACCTCTGGGCGTTTTTCCTGTCATGTCTGATGTTTTGGACTCTATATTATATTTGCCTTAGTCACAGTCATTAGTCACCAAATTAATTATAATAATCTTGTTTATTATTATTTTCATTCTTTTGTCACCAACACTCAACACTGGCAGTCAAATAACTCAAAACTGAGTCACTGCCTCTGTTTGTTTGAAATTGCCAACTAACATTGATTCGATTTATTCAAACACTCAAAGCCAAGAAACTTGTAAACTTGAAAATGTGCCGATGGATCATTGGAAAACTGCCCACATTAGACCTGAACTGTTGGAGCTACATTTTACACTTTCAGTGTGTTTGTCTGTGTGCAAACTCAAACCTGTCAGTGCAAATTGTAAATGTAATTGAATTTCTCTTAAACAATGCAGCAAGTAATAACTCTAGAATTCAACTGGTAGAAAATTAAAACTGGTATTCAAATGGGGGATCAAACTTGATCAGTCCTGCATTGTATCAACTAAAGCAATCCTATATGGCATTGTTCTCAGAGGGAGCACTTTCTACTGACTACTATGTTAAGCTACAAACAGAGAAGGCAAACCTGCTTTTTTGTGGAGTCACATAAAGGTTAAAAATCTGTTTAGTGAGTCAAGGAGGAAGCACACAGCAACCAAGAAACAACAACTATAATAACTATTTGCCCAATTAAAAACGTTTCCAAGAACCGGTAAACAATTTAAACACTTAAGTCAAATAACACAAAGGTGTTGTTGGCATATTCATAAAATACCAAGGTAATTTATGCTGTCATAGCATATGTTTACAAATGTTTTCTAGCATTAAAACACACAAAAATTCTGAAATTCATGTTAATATTTCAAATATTCTGCTTATCATGTTGATAATATGGTTTGTGAACAAAAGTTTTGTATCAAATTAGAAAAGCCTGTAAAATAGAAGTATTTTTTACCAGGACTCTTAAGCTCCAGTTCACAGTGTACGAAATGTTGTGTGCTGTGGTAGAACAGGTTTGGTGAGTAGGAGCGGCATGGCTGAATTGTTTCAGTCTGTACTGGTCTGAAGATGGACGGGGTCATTATCTCAAAGCAGGTCAGATCAGCTCACAGAAGAGCATGACCTTTTGCTTTAGTGGAGTAAAGTTTAATTACTGCCTACACTCTATACATCTACTGTCTAAAGATTGGCTCTGCGCTTATCTGATGTGCTGTCTGTGTTTTTTTCTGACTACATTAGCACTAAAAGACAATTCCCCTTTTTTTAAAATTCCTTTATATGTCACTGTTTGAAATGTAAACTCAGAAAAGTGATTCAGAGTGGTTTAGTGTGAAATGGTTCAGTTTTCTTTACAGTTGTGGTGAAAGTAACCAGGCAACACAAATATAGACATTTTATATGAAATGTTGATGAAGAGAAAAAAAGTAAAAAAGGCCTTCATATGTCTCTCTGCTATGAATGCACCAAAAATAGATAAAAAAATATATTTTAAGCCATGCTTAAAATGTGAGAGAGCTGAAAAAAAATCTGCTTTCATTACGTTTTTGGTACTTTAAGGAATAATCAGAAATTGTTAATGTGTCATGGTTTCATGATTGCAAGTTCACCACTATGATTGATTTTAAAAATACAAATTGAAATACATTTATGCAGAAATTACCATCTAGAGCACTATTGGGGCTAGATAGGTTTTATCTGGGAAGGTATTATAATTAAAGTGATTACTGACAAGATCCATGATTCATGAAATCCTCTATAGTTCTCTGAACTCAGAACTCCCATTAGTAGTAGTGCTGTTCCAGTTGGCATCACAGTAATGACATTAAGTTGAACCAATAAAACTGAGCTTGATTTGACCCAGTTCTTTCTTCCTGAAGTTCATTACGAGCCTACTGAATGCCACAACATGTTTGGTTAAGGCCTAATTACAAGTAGAAGAAAAAGGGAAATGTCTCTATTTTGTTATTGTTATTGTTATTGTTAAGTGTGGCACCTGTCACATAAAACTGTCATAAATGTTGGTGCGTTAATGTTTTAGTTTGGGCATTTTGAGGTAATTAGGGGAAACTACAGATACCCTTTATCTTGTATAAATCGCCCAGTCAAGTCACACTCAGGTTACATTACTAGACCTCCTCAGTGTTAAGTATACCAAACTAATCTAAACTAATCCAAACTAATCCAGCTCCAATAAGGCTACACTTTGCACTTTTCTTAAAGGCCCCATATCATAGTTTGTTTGGTTTTTTTTTTTCCACTTTTTTAGATGGAGGTTAAATGTTGTATCTTTTCAATATAATAATCCATTGTCGTTGTTTCTGCTGGGCTGGAACTTGAACTGGTATATGTAAATATTTTGTAATCAGCCCCTTTTTAACATCCCTGTTTGCCAAAAGCAAGATTTAGAGGAACAGCAGTGTTCATGGTATGTCAGTTCTATGTACTGAACTCTCCTTATTTAGCTATTACAGTGTAAATACAGTTTTACATTCTGTGGCACCTTTAAAACATTAGATAATAAAAAGATACAAAGAACTTTCCCCTGGGAATAATTTACTTAAGCGAATTTGAAATATGTTGATGTAGAAATGGATTGGTTTTGGTAAATAAAACCACACAAGCATTACATTTAAAAACAGAATAAGGGCCCTTTTGAAGTTATTTTTAGGATCTGTTTTGGGAAGGTTTTATGTATAGGGGAGTGGAGCGCCGCAGACCCTCTTGCAGAGGCCTTGTGAATAATGATATTACAGCAAGGTCTATATCTTTGTTCTTTGACACCAGAGCTAGGTCCACAGCATGAAGTCCTTCTGACATTAAGATTAGAGTAGAGAGTGGTGTAAAATAATCCTTATTTGCTCATGAGGCAGAGGCTGAATTGTCACCAAACACCGACAGTGCATTCAGAAAAAATCTGCATCTGCTTTTGAATGGTGACCTTCTGACCTTCTCTGGGAGAGCATTTCAATCACAACATGACCAGTGCTATAAAAACTCACGGCAGTTTAATAAACATCACAGGTCTGAGAGACGTGTGGATTTTTTGCAGTTCCTGTTTTAATCGCCACGTCATCTTGTCCTTTGTGACTGACTTCATATGATTTGCTAGTAAATGCTGCGAAAGGAGAACGCTTGGTAGATGTGTAACATGACATTCCTTTCCGTCTGTTGCTTTTTGAAACACAGAACGCTGCAAAACATCCTGAATGCTGGTTCTTTACATGGTGTTATTAATAATGTAGTGATGTAGTGTTGTTGCCTCGCATCAGGATATAAAGTAATGTTTCATACGAGAATGAGAGATCTTTATATGCTCCTCAGCATTCCTTCTCTATTCAGGGTGCCCCATTCAAAAGCAGGTGCTGCGCCCAATGTCTACATGTTTTACCCTCAACTTTGGAGAATGTATTTACATTGCAGAATTATAAACAGAGTAACAGAAAGTTACACTGCATATACATTTGCATGTGCATGCACATTTGCATATAAGAGAGACTACACAATATATATGGTCATATGCAAAAGTTTGGGCATGTTACACATTTTGTTGACATTCTAAGTAAAGATAATGTAAACAAGTGAACACATTCTCTGCAGAGAAAAACACGTTTGCACACTGTAATACAAAGTCATTTAGTGAATTTAACATATTGGAAATATAATAAACTGTGCACACTTTGTTTTATTTTATTCGTATATGCTAAAGCAAATCAACAGAAATCACAATTATAGTTTGCTGAATGTCATATTTCATTGTGTTCTGTAATGTGTTAACTTGTCACTGTTTTCACACAGAATATGAACAAAAACATGTAAGCAGGGCTGTTTAAACATAAGGTCACTCACACCAAAAGGGTTGCACTGCAAGAATTAAACTGGTTTAGTAAAATGACTGTGTGTATATATGGATTCAAATAGATAATTTATCTTCATTTGATTGTTTGTTCTGCATCTGTGCTGTGTCTGATCCACTCATACCACCATGTGACTGCAGTGCTGAGAATGATCCACCACTCAAATAATTCCTGCTCTGCGGTGGTTCTGACCAGATGGATTACACTGTGTAACTGTAGAACTAAAAAGTGGAGCTGATAAAATTGACAGATATTGTGGAAACACTAAGAGATCGTCTTGTTATGGCTGATCGGTGTATATAAACATCTGATTCTGACACTTTGTGAATTGTTTTAGAATCCTTCAAGAGAGTATATTTTGTGTGTAAAATCGAATCACCTGTATCACAGAGCTGTTTAAGCGCTGCCTGACTAAGCCTCAACACCAAGCTTGACACAAAAGCTAAAATAAAAATTAGGAAGTGGCTTTATGTTACGCGACGCGGCGTCTCTCGGTGGAAGCGTTAGTCATCTACGGGAAAACACAGAACCTGAACTGATTCTCTTTCTCTGAGCTTACACCAGAAAAACAGCTGAACTTGTGAACTAGATAGGACTCTTTGTTTATGCTTCCACACTCAAAAGAAAGTATTCTGATTTTCTTATTTCACAGTTTAGGTAGAACATCAGTTAAATCAGTCAATGCTTTGATTCAAACAAGTTTTATTCTGAACACACACACAAAAAAAAAAGTGTTGTTCTGAACGTGACTGGCAAATGCTAAAAGGTGAAATGCATTCGTTCCAATGCTATATTATTTATTTTGCACTTCAGTGGGAATTATCTTTATTGCAGTGGCCTCACAAATGTATCTAAACACTTACAACTTTTTTGCCAAAAGAATTCTTTATGTGATGTCATAGATGAACCACTTTGGGCCCCTGAAGAATTTTCTTTAAAGAATAATTTTGTAAATAAGATGTGTGAATGTGTAGAACCCTTTTACAATTTAAGGAACCCTCATTTAATGTAAAGGTTCTTGGGAAGGACACTTTTTTACATTAAATTCTTCACTCAAGGAACCTTTAAAAAAACCTGCCTAATTAAATGTTTACAGTGGTGCTGAGTGTAACCAGACATCCACCGCTATAGAAAATAGAAAGTTATTACACAAAATGGTTATAAATACTGACTGATGTCTGAGACCTTTGGCCTTAAAGTCAAATTATGATGAAGTCATTAATGTTGATTCATGTTATTTTCAGATTTTAAAATATTTTACCATCATTCATATTCTACAGAAAAATCTGAAGACACATGGAGGTGTGCAAAATGTCTATGTTTTTGTTATAGGCATGGTGACCCCTGGATCCTGTCACCACCACTGTAAAGAAATCTGACCCAAACCACTCTGAATCACACAATTTTAAATCTCAAGCAAACAGTTATACATTAATTTTGACACATTTTTTGCCAGAGCACAAATGTCCACATACTTTTTGAGGCCACTGTAGCGCTTAAACAAAGAACCTGCTGTTAGCACAATGACAAAAATATCAAGCATGTGAAAGTGTAAGCCTTATACCTCCTTGCCGCTCTGATGCTTCAGATATTTTTTTATGTGTGGACATATGGTTTTATCACATAAACACTGGTGGAAAGACCTCCAGGGCCTGACAGAGAGTGATGGCCGCTCTTTCTTTCCTGGCCCCTCCCATTCTCTGTTCCCATGACTCAGCGTAATACTCAGGAAGTTGTGTGACTCCCAAAGGCTGCGTGATTCTTTACACCGCTGTGTGGTCACTGTTCGTCGGCCTCCTTGAACTGCTCCACCTTAAAGCCTCTGTTCAGTACACATGTAGATTCTCACTACAAATGCAGCCAATATGCCAAGACACATTGGGTGTGTGGAGTTTACTTCTGTCCTGCTGCCATGAGTCTAATGCAGATAAGCAGTGTAAGCTTATGAACACCACTCAACGTCATGGAAACTGATGCAACATATTAAAATCATTTCATGCTCACCCCAAACCATGCAGTGTTGTTAGGTAATCGCTAACTTGTTTATGTGGTTTCTGATGCTCTTTGACACACATGGTCTAAAATATATTAGCATATAGCCATATGTAAATGGTTGGTGAAATTACATGGGTTGATTTTCTAAGTGTAAATAAGTCAGCACATCCTCTACAGAGAACACACATAAATATCACATTGTTGTGCATATTTATTTGCTGAGTGTATTATATATGAAATTTCTGTTGTTCACATATTTATTATTAGAAAACACATGTAATTTGGTCAAAGTTTTTATTTGATAGTAGCTTAACACAGTGGCAGGTGCTATGTATTCATTTGGCCAAACTATTGCTTTAAAGCCTTCTCTAGGGTTGCTTTAATATTTTGGAGGATTTTTGCTTTACTAAAAATTTATATATACTAATAAGTGTTATATGTATTATTGGAATACTTGTACTTTTACGGCTTGCATTTTCATTTAAAGTTCTGTGCAGTTATTTAGTTTAGTTAAATGCAGTTATTGCATTTATTGTTTATTAAAAATTATGTGCTACATTTTCTTGCTATTATTATTATTATTATTATTATTATTATTATTATTATTATTATTATTATTATTATTATTTCTTCTCATTAAGCTTTACTTCTAAGCCAAAATTCATTATAAGTCATTATTACACAGCTGATTTCAACCTCTATTATTCTGTAAGAATTAAACAGGCTATGTCTTTAAGTTTGTAAATGAGCACTCAGAGCTACAACATTCCTTATAACATCTGTGGGTGGAGCTAAACTGTTGTAGACTGTGTGCTATATGTTTATTTTATCCATTGAAATAGGCTTAGTTCTTGCATGGTTTTTCATATATGGATTGTATAGACTTGGACATGAATGGTACATGTTTCAATGTTTATATATTACTTTAAACACCTTTTTTAAATTTGATATAAAGATATCAGGGAAAAATGAAACCCACAACAGTGCTAATTCTTTTTTGTGTAAGGACCTCCTATTATTCGCCTCACCACAAACCTGGGACTCCCTAAAAATCACCTGGAAGACAAAGAGGAATATCAAGCTTTACTCTTGCATCAGATCTGAAAGACACAGAGTTTAAGAGGATGTGTATCTGTTCAAGAAGCTCCTCACTTAGAAAAGGAGACACATTAAAAAAAGGTACGGGTGTTCTCAGAACAATAGACTGAACACCCCAAAGTCCAGACCTCAACATCACTGAATGTGTTTGGAGTTATTTGGACGGTGAAGCAGAAAATGCTGATACAACGTCTAAGACTGAACTTTGGAGGTGCCGATTTTTGAGAAACTGAATGTGAGTCTCTGATTTCTTTACAGCAGTGCTGATAGGAACCAGACGTCACCATAAGTATAACATCACTTAAGATATAACCTATCTTAAGTGTCATATAATAGCGGCCTCGTATCATGGGTGGGAGTGGCAGGCGAGCTACCTTTGTGCACAGGAAGAGAAGAAAGCAAAGGAAAAAAGCAGCTAGTTGTCAGACAGACGTGCAGGAGCCAAAGCACGCGTGATACAGATATGATGGCTATCTGTTTAGAGGCTGCTGAAACCCACCGCACAAAAGTGACTGCAGTGAGTCATCGCTTCAAAAGACATCCTGGGATATTACCCCCGTCCACGCACGGCCTCAGCCAACGACTGCAGGCGCCGGGAGTTGTCAGACCATCAAATGACCCGTATTTTAACACGTAGGGGTCAAATATCTTCATTTGACTCAGCTCTACCCATACTAACCTATAATGCTTTTAAAGGGGCCATACCCTATATTGTTATTGTCTCCTCATGACATTTGTGTGTGTGTGTGTGTGTGTGTGTGTGTGTGTGTGTGTGTGTGTGTTTGTTTTACATGACGATTTTCCAACCTCTCTTTATCATACTGTTTCTTATATGTGCCTGATATATGAATCATTCGTTCTACTGAACTAAAGTCATTTTGGTACTTTGATACTGTCTATCATTTAGCTTTGAGAGACCCTGTATCTTAATTATGTTTATGTTAAGTCTAAGTGACTGTTTCAGTAGAAACATTTTTAGATCATTTTCAGCAGAACTCAAAACAGTAGCCAGCACATGACTAGCAAACACAGCTTTAAACAGTTTTACACATACAAATTCATAATATTTTTTATTGAAGCTCAAAAAGGCCAGAGACTGTGTTTCAGGTGTTCCACACTGATTTTTAGACGTTGGGACACATATACTTCAAAACAACGAAATTTAACTGCTCACCTTGAAGTCTTGAGGGACAGGGATGTGGTCTCACTTCCTGCTTTACCAAGTAAAGGCTTGGGTAAAATAAGGTTCCACCTTAGCCTCACAGACGAAAAACTATTTGTGTTTCAGTGTGAGGTGACAACATGGTATTGTTTTTTTTTTTAAATAAAGACAAAAAACATAATTATTTTAAATTTACTTAGAAAAAGTGTAAATATAAGAGTTAGTGTTATGTTAGGGTTTAATGTAAATGTAGAGGTTAGTGTTTAGTGTAGATGTAGAGGTTAGTGTTTAGTGTGGATGTGGGGGTTAGTGTTAAGTGTGGATGTAGAGGTAAGGGTTTAGTGTAAATGTTGGGGTTAGTGTTTAGTGTAAATGTAGAGGTTAGGGTTTAATGTAAATGTAGAGGTTAGTGTTTAGTGTAAATGTAGAGGGTAGGGTTTAGTGTGGATGTAGAGGTTAGTGTTTAGTGTGGATGTAGAGGTTAGTGTTTAGTTTAGTGAAGATGTAAAGGTTAGTGTTTAGTGTGGATGTAGAGGTTAGTGTTTAGTGTAAATGTAGAGGTTAGTGTTTAGTGTGGATGTGGAGATTAGGGTTAAGTGTAAATGTAGAGGTTAGTGTTTAGTGTAAATGTAGAGGTTAGTGTTTAGTGTGGATGTGGAGGTTAGGGTTAAGTGTAGATGTAGAGGTTAGTGTTTAGTGTGGATGCAGCAGTCAGGGTTTAGTGTGGATGCAGCAGTCAGGGTTTAGTGTATATGTGGGGTTAGTGTTTAGTGTAAATGTAGAGGTTAGGGTTTAGTGTAGATGTAGAGGTTAGTGTTTAGTGTGGATGTAGAGGTAAGGGTTTAGTGTAAATGTTGGGGTTAGTGTTTAGTGTAAATGTAGAGGTTAGTGTTTAATGTAAATGTAGAGGTTAGTGTTTAGTGTAAATGTAGAGGGTAGGGTTTTGTGTGGATGTAGAGGTTAGTGTTTAGTGTGGATGTAGAGGTAAGGGTTTAGTGTAAATGTTGGGGTTAGTGTTTAGTGTAAATGTAGAGGTTAGTGTTTAATGTAAATGTAGAGGTTAGTGTTTAGTGTAAATGTAAAGGGTAGGGTTTTGTGTGGATGTAGAGGTTAGTGTTTAGTGTGGATGTAGAGGTTAGTGTTTAGTTTAGTGTAGATGTAGAGGTTAGTGTTTAGTGTAAATGTAGAGGGTAGGGTTTAGTGTAAATGTAGAGGTTAGTGTTTAGTGTGGATGTAGAGGTTAGTGTTTAGTTTAGTGTAGATGTAGAGGTTAGTGTTTAGTGTGGATGTAGAGGTTAGGGTTTAGTGTAAATGTAGAGGTTAGTGTTTAGTGTGGAGGTTAGGGTTAAGTGTAAATGTAGAGGTTAGTGTTAAGTGTGGATGTAGAGGTAAGGGTTTAGTGTAAATGTTGGAGTTAGTGTTTAGTGTAAATGTAGAGGTTAGGGTTTAATGTAAATGTAGAGGTTAGTGTTTAGTGTAAATGTAGAGGGTAGGGTTTAGTGTGGATGTAGAGGTTAGTGTTTAGTGTGGATGTAGAGGTTAGTGTTTAGTTTAGTGAAGATGTAAAGGTTAGTGTTTAGTGTGGATGTAGAGGTTAGTGTTTAGTGTAAATGTAGAGGTTAGTGTTTAGTGTGGATGTGGAGGTTAGGGTTAAGTGTAAATGTAGAGGTTAGTGTTTAGTGTAAATGTAGAGGTTAGTGTTTAGTGTGGATGTGGAGGTTAGGGTTAAGTGTTGATGTAGAGGTTAGGGTTTAGTGTAGATGTAGAGGATAGTGTTTAGTGTGGATGTAGAGGTAAGGGTTTAATGTAAATGTTGGGGTTAGTGTTTAGTGTAAATGTAGAGGTTAGTGTTTAATGTAAATGTAGAGGTTAGTGTTTAGTGTAAATGTAGAGGGTAGGGTTTTGTGTGGATGTAGAGGTTAGTGTTTAGTGTGGATGTAGAGGTAAGGGTTTAGTGTAAATGTTGGGGTTAGTGTTTAGTGTAAATGTAGAGGTTAGTGTTTAATGTGAATGTAGAGGTTAGTGTTTAGTGTAAATGTAAAGGGTAGGGTTTTGTGTGGATGTAGAGGTTAGTGTTTAGTGTGGATGTAGAGGTTAGTGTTTAGTTTAGTGTAGATGTAGAGGTTAGTGTTTAGTGTAAATGTAGAGGGTAGGGTTTAGTGTAAATGTAGAGGTTAGTGTTTAGTGTGGATGTAGAGGTTAGTGTTTAGTTTAGTGTAGATGTAGAGGTTAGTGTTTAGTGTGGATGTAGAGGTTAGGGTTTAGTGTAAATGTAGAGGTTAGGGTTTAGTGTAAATGTAGAGGTTAGGGTTTAGTGTAAATGTAGAGGTTAGTGTTTAGTTTAGTGTAGATGTAGAGGTTAGTGTTTAGTGTAAATGTAGAGGGTAGGGTTTAGTGTAAATGTAGAGGTTAGTGTTTAGTGTGGATGTAGAGGTTAGTGTTTAGTTTAGTGTAGATGTAGAGGTTAGTGTTTAGTGTAAATGTAGAGGGTAGGGTTTAGTGTAAATGTAGAGGTTAGTGTTTAGTGTGGATGTAGAGGTTAGTGTTTAGTTTAGTGTAGATGTAGAGGTTAGTGTTTAGTGTAAATGTAGAGGGTAGGGTTTAGTGTAAATGTAGAGGTTAGTGTTTAGTGTGGATGTAGAGGTTAGTGTTTAGTTTAGTGTAGATGTAGAGGTTAGTGTTTAGTGTGGATGTAGAGGTTAGGGTTTAGTGTAAATGTTGAGGTTAGTGTTTAGTGTAAATGTAGAGGTTAGGGTTTAGTGTAAATGTAGAGGTTAGGGTTTAGTGTGGATGTGGGGGTTAGTGCTTAGTGTAAATGTAGAGATTAGTGTTTAGTGTGGATGTAGAGGTTAGTGTTTAGTGTAGATGCAACAGTCAGGGTTTAGTGTGGATGCAGCAGTCAGGGTTTAGTGTAAATGTGGGATTAGTGTTTAGTGTAAATGTAGAGATTAGTGTTTAGTGTGGATGTAGAAGTTAGTGTTTAGTGTGGATGTAGAGGTTAGGGTTTAGTGTAAATGTAGAGATTAGTGTTTAGTGTGGATGTAGAGGTTAGTGTTTAGAGTAAATGTAGAGGGCAGGGTTTAGTGTAGATGAGCAGGTTAGTGTTTAGTGTAAATGTAGAGGTCAGTGTTTAGTGTGGATGTAGAGGTTAGGGTTTAGTGTACATGTAGAGGTTAGTGTTTAGTGTGGATGTAGAGGTTAGGGTTCAGTGTAAATGTAGAGGTTAGTGTTTAGTGTGGATGTAGAGGTTAGGGTTTAGTGTAAATGTAGAGGTTAGTGTTTAGTGTGGATGTGGAGGTTAGGGTTAAGTGTAAATGTAGAGGTTAGTGTTTAGTGTAAATGTAGAGGTTAGTGTTTAGTGTAAATGTAGAGGTTAGTGTTTAGTGTGGATGTTGGAGGTTAGGGTTAACTGTAGATGTAGAGGTTAGTGTTTAGTGTGGATGCAGCAGTCAGGGTTTAGTGTAAATGTGGGATTAGTGTTTAGTGTAAATGTAGAGATTAGTGTTTAGTGTAGATGCAGAGGTTAGTGTTTAGAGTAAATGTAGAGGGTAGGGTTTAGTGTAGATGAGCAGGTTAGTGTTTAGTGTAAATGTAGAGGTTAGTGTATAGTGTGGATGTAGAGGTTAGTGTTTAGTTTAGTGTAGATGTAGAGGTTAGTGTTTAGTGTGGATGTAGAGGTTAGTGTTTAGTTTAGTGTAGATGTAGAGGTTAGTGTTTAGTGTAAATGTAGAGGGTAGGGTTTAGTGTGGATGTAGAGGTTAGTGTTTAGTGTAAATGTTGAGGTTAGTTTTTAGTTGGGTGTAGATGTAGAGTTTAGTGTTTAGTGTAAATGTAGAGGGTAGGGTTTAGTGTAAATGTAGAGGTTAGGGTTTCGTGTAAATGTAGAGGTTAGGGTTTACTGTGGATATAGAGGTTAGTGTTTAGTGTAAATGTAGAGGTTAGGGTTTACTGTGGATATAGAGGTTAGTGTTTAGTGTAAATGTAGAGGTTAGTGTTTAGTGTGGATGTAGAGGTTAGTGTTTAGTGTAGATGTAGAGGTTAGTGTTTAGTGTAAATGTAGAGGGCAGGGTTTAATGTAGATGAGAAGGTTAGTGTTTAGTGTAAATGTAGAGGTTAGTGTTTAGTGTAATGTAGAGGTTAGTGTTAAGTGTAAATGTAGAGGTTAGTGTTTAGTGTAAATGTAGAGGTTAGTGTTTAGTGTAAATGTAGAGGTTAGTGTTTAGTGTGGATGTTGGAGGTTAGGGTTAACTGTAGATGTAGAGGTTAGTGTTTAGTGTGGATGCAGCAGTCAGGGTTTAGTGTAAATGTGGGATTAGTGTTTAGTGTAAATGTAGAGATTAGTGTTTAGTGTAGATGTAGAGGTTAGGGTTTAGTGTGGATGTAGAGGTTAGTGTATAATGTGGATGTAGAGGTTAGTGTTTAGTTTAGTGTAGATGTAGAGGTTAGTGTTTAGTGTGGATGTAGAGGTTAGTGTTTAGTGTGGATGTAGAGGTTAGGGTTTAGTGTAGATGAGCAGGTTAGTGTTTAGTGTAAATGTAGAGGTCAGTGTTTAGTGTGGATGTAGAGGTTAGGGTTTAGTGTGGATGTAGAGGTTAGTGTATAATGTGGATGCAGAGGTTAGTGTTTAGTTTAGTGTAGATGTAGAGGTTAGTGTTTAGTGTGGATGTAGAGGTTAGTGTTTAGTTCAGTGTAGATGTAGAGGTTAGTGTTTAGTGTAAATGTAGAGGGTAGGGTTTAGTGTGGATGTAGAGGTTAGTGTTTAGTGTAAATGTTGAGGTTAGTGTTTAGTTGGGTGTAGATGTAGAGTTTAGTGTTTAGTGTAAATGTAGAGGGTAGGGTTTAGTGTAAATGTAGAGGTTAGTGTTTAGTGTGGATGTAGAGGTTAGGGTTTAGTGTAAATGTTGAGGTTAGTGTTTAGTGTAAATGTAGAGATTAGGGTTTAGTGTAAATGTAGAGGTTAGGGTTTCGTGTAAATGTAGAGGTTAGGGTTTACTGTGGATGTAGAGGTTAGTGTTTAGTGTAAATGTTGAGGTTAGTGTTTAGTGTGGATGTAGAGGTTAGTGTTTAGTGTAGATGTAGAGGGCAGGGTTTAATGTAGATGAGAAGGTTAGTGTTTAGTGTAAATGTAGAGGTTAGTGTTTAGTGTAAATGTAGAGGGTAGGGTTTTGTGTGGATGTAGAGGTTAGTGTTTAGTGTGGATGTAGAGGTAAGGGTTTAGTTTAAATGTTGGGGTTAGTGTTTAGTGTAAATGTAGAGGTTAGTGTTTAATGTGAATGTAGAGGTTAGTGTTTAGTGTAAATGTAAAGGGTAGGGTTTTGTGTGGATGTAGAGGTTAGTGTTTAGTGTGGATGTAGAGGTTAGTGTTTAGTTTAGTGTAGATGTAGAGGTTAGTGTTTAGTGTAAATGTAGAGGGTAGGGTTTAGTGTAAATGTAGAGGTTAGTGTTTAGTGTGGATGTAGAGGTTAGTGTTTAGTTTAGTGTAGATGTAGAGGTTAGTGTTTAGTGTGGATGTAGAGGTTAGGGTTTAGTGTAAATGTAGAGGTTAGGGTTTAGTGTAAATGTAGAGGTTAGGGTTTAGTGTAAATGTAGAGGTTAGTGTTTAGTTTAGTGTAGATGTAGAGGTTAGTGTTTAGTGTAAATGTAGAGGGTAGGGTTTAGTGTAAATGTAGAGGTTAGTGTTTAGTGTGGATGTAGAGGTTATTGTTTAGTTTAGTGTAGATGTAGAGGTTAGTGTTTAGTGTAAATGTAGAGGGTAGTGTTTAGTGTAAATGTAGAGGTTAGTGTTTAGTGTGGATGTAGAGGTTAGTGTTTAGTTTAGTGTAGATGTAGAGGTTAGTGTTTAGTGTGGATGTAGAGGTTAGGGTTTAGTGTAAATGTTGAGGTTAGTGTTTAGTGTAAATGTAGAGGTTAGGGTTTAGTGTAAATGTAGAGATTAGTGTTTAGTGTGGATGTAGAGGTTAGTGTTTAGTGTAGATGCAACAGTCAGGGTTTAGTGTGGATGCAGCAGTCAGGGTTTAGTGTAAATGTGGGATTAGTGTTTAGTGTAAATGTAGAGATTAGTGTTTAGTGTGGATGTAGAAGTTAGTGTTTAGTGTGGATGTAGAGGTTAGGGTTTAGTGTAAATGTAGAGATTAGTGTTTAGTGTGGATGTAGAGGTTAGTGTTTAGAGTAAATGTAGAGGGCAGGGTTTAGTGTAGATGAGCAGGTTAGTGTTTAGTGTAAATGTAGAGGTCAGTGTTTAGTGTGGATGTAGAGGTTAGGGTTTAGTGTACATGTAGAGGTTAGTGTTTAGTGTGGATGTAGAGGTTAGGGTTCAGTGTAAATGTAGAGGTTAGTGTTTAGTGTGGATGTAGAGGTTAGTGTTTAGTGTAAATGTAGAGGTTAGTGTTTAGTGTGGATGTGGAGGTTAGGGTTAAGTGTAAATGTAGAGGATAGTGTTTAGTGTAAATGTAGAGGTTAGTGTTTAGTGTAAATGTAGAGGTTAGTGTTTAGTGTGGATGTTGGAGGTTAGGGTTAACTGTAGATGTAGAGGTTAGTGTTTAGTGTGGATGCAGCAGTCAGGGTTTAGTGTAAATGTGGGATTAGTGTTTAGTGTAAATGTAGAGATTAGTGTTTAGTGTAGATGTAGAGGTTAGTGTTTAGAGTAAATGTAGAGGGTAGGGTTTAGTGTAGATGAGCAGGTTAGTGTTTAGTGTAAATGTAGAGGTTAGTGTATAGTGTGGATGTAGAGGTTAGTGTTTAGTTTAGTGTAGATGTAGAGGTTAGTGTTTAGTGTGGATGTAGAGGTTAGTGTTTAGTTTAGTGTAGATGTAGAGGTTAGTGTTTAGTGTAAATGTAGAGGGTAGGGTTTAGTGTGGATGTAGAGGTTAGTGTTTAGTGTAAATGTTGAGGTTAGTGTTTAGTTGGGTGTAGATGTAGAGTTTAGTGTTTAGTGTAAATGTAGAGGGTAGGGTTTAGTGTAAATGTAGAGGTTAGTGTTTAGTGTAAATGTAGAGGTTAGGGTTTAGTGTAAATGTAGAGGTTAGGGTTTCGTGTAAATGTAGAGGTTAGGGTTTACTGTGGATATAGAGGTTAGTGTTTAGTGTAAATGTAGAGGTTAGGGTTTACTGTGGATATAGAGGTTAGTGTTTAGTGTAAATGTAGAGGTTAGTGTTTAGTGTGGATGTAGAGGTTAGTGTTTAGTGTAGATGTAGAGGTTAGTGTTTAGTGTAAATGTAGAGGGCAGGGTTTAATGTAGATGAGAAGGTTAGTGTTTAGTGTAAATGTTGAGGTTAGTGTTTAGTGTAATGTAGAGGTTAGTGTTAAGTGTAAATGTAGAGGTTAGTGTTTAGTGTAAATGTAGAGGTTAGTGTTTAGTGTAAATGTAGAGGTTAGTGTTTAGTGTGGATGTTGGAGGTTAGGGTTAACTGTAGATGTAGAGGTTAGTGTTTAGTGTGGATGCAGCAGTCAGGGTTTAGTGTAAATGTGGGATTAGTGTTTAGTGTAAATGTAGAGATTAGTGTTTAGTGTAGATGTAGAGGTTAGGGTTTAGTGTGGATGTAGAGGTTAGTGTATAATGTGGATGTAGAGGTTAGTGTTTAGTTTAGTGTAGATGTAGAGGTTAGTGTTTAGTGTGGATGTAGAGGTTAGTGTTTAGTGTGGATGTAGAGGTTAGGGTTTAGTGTAGATGAGCAGGTTAGTGTTTAGTGTAAATGTAGAGGTCAGTGTTTAGTGTGGATGTAGAGGTTAGGGTTTAGTGTGGATGTAGAGGTTAGTGTATAATGTGGATGTAGAGGTTAGTGTTTAGTTTAGTGTAGCTGTAGAGGTTAGTGTTTAGTGTGGATGTAGAGGTTAGTGTTTAGTTCAGTGTAGATGTAGAGGTTAGTGTTTAGTGTAAATGTAGAGGTTAGTGTTTAGTGTAAATGTTGAGGTTAGTGTTTAGTTGGGTGTAGATGTAGAGTTTAGTGTTTAGTGTAAATGTAGAGGGTAGGGTTTAGTGTAAATGTAGAGGTTAGTGTTTAGTGTAAATGTAGAGGTTAGTGTTTAGTGTGGATGTTGGAGGTTAGGGTTAACTGTAGATGTAGAGGTTAGTGTTTAGTGTGGATGCAGCAGTCAGGGTTTAGTGTAAATGTGGGATTAGTGTTTAGTGTAAATGTAGAGATTAGTGTTTAGTGTAGATGTAGAGGTTAGTGTATAATGTGGATGTAGAGGTTAGTGTTTAGTTTAGTGTAGATGTAGAGGTTAGTGTTTAGTGTGGATGTAGAGGTTAGTGTTTAGTGTGGATGTAGAGGTTAGGGTTTAGTGTAGATGAGCAGGTTAGTGTTTAGTGTAAATGTAGAGGTCAGTGTTTAGTGTGGATGTAGAGGTTAGGGTTTAGTGTGGATGTAGAGGTTAGTGTATAATGTGGATGCAGAGGTTAGTGTTTAGTTTAGTGTAGATGTAGAGGTTAGTGTTTAGTGTGGATGTAGAGGTTAGTGTTTAGTTCAGTGTAGATGTAGAGGTTAGTGTTTAGTGTAAATGTAGAGGGTAGGGTTTAGTGTGGATGTAGAGGTTAGTGTTTAGTGTAAATGTTGAGGTTAGTGTTTAGTTGGGTGTAGATGTAGAGTTTAGTGTTTAGTGTAAATGTAGAGGGTAGGGTTTAGTGTAAATGTAGAGGTTAGTGTTTAGTGTGGATGTAGAGGTTAGGGTTTAGTGTAAATGTTGAGGTTAGTGTTTAGTGTAAATGTAGAGGTTAGGGTTTAGTGTAAATGTAGAGGTTAGGGTTTCGTGTAAATGTAGAGGTTAGGGTTTACTGTGGATGTAGAGGTTAGTGTTTAGTGTAAATGTTGAGGTTAGTGTTTAGTGTGGATGTAGAGGTTAGTGTTTAGTGTAGATGTAGAGGTTAGTGTTTAGTGTAAATGTAGAGGGCAGGGTTTAATGTAGATGAGAAGGTTAGTGTTTAGTGTAAATGTTGAGGTTAGTGTTTAGTGTAATGTAGAGGTTAGTGTTAAGTGTAAATGTAGAGGTTAGTGTTTAGTGTAAATGTAGAGGTTAGTGTTTAGTGTAAATGTAGAGGTTAGTGTTTAGTGTGGATGTTGGAGGTTAGGGTTAACTGTAGATGTAGAGGTTAGTGTTTAGTGTGGATGCAGCAGTCAGGGTTTAGTGTAAATGTGGGATTAGTGTTTAGTGTAAATGTAGAGATTAGTGTTTAGTGTAGATGTAGAGGTTAGGGTTTAGTGTGGATGTAGAGGTTAGTGTATAATGTGGATATAGAGGTTAGTGTTTAGTTTAGTGTAGATGTAGAGGTTAGTGTTTAGTGTGGATGTAGAGGTTAGTGTTTAGTGTGGATGTAGAGGTTAGGGTTTAGTGTAGATGAGCAGGTTAGTGTTTAGTGTAAATGTAGAGGTCAGTGTTTAGTGTGGATGTAGAGGTTAGGGTTTAGTGTGGATGTAGAGGTTAGTGTATAATGTGGATGTAGAGGTTAGTGTTTAGTTTAGTGTAGCTGTAGAGGTTAGTGTTTAGTGTGGATGTAGAGGTTAGTGTTTAGTGTAAATGTAGAGGGTAGGGTTTAGTGTGGATGTAGAGGTTAGTGTTTAGTGTAAATGTTGAGGTTAGTGTTTAGTTGGGTGTAGATGTAGAGTTTAGTGTTTAGTGTAAATGTAGAGGGTAGGGTTTAGTGTAAATGTAGAGGTTAGTGTTTAGTGTGGATGTAGAGGTTAGGGTTTAGTGTAAATGTTGAGGTTAGTGTTTAGTGTAAATGTAGAGGTTAGGGTTTAGTGTAAATGTAGAGGTTAGGGTTTCGTGTAAATGTAGAGGTTAGGGTTTACTGTGGATGTAGAGGTTAGTGTTTAGTGTAAATGTTGAGGTTAGTGTTTAGTGTGGATGTAGAGGTTAGTGTTTAGTGTAGATGTAGAGGGCAGGGTTTAATGTAGATGAGAAGGTTAGTGTTTAGTGTAAATGTAGAGGTTAGTGTTTAGTGTAATGTAGAGGTTAGTGTTTAGTGTAAATGTAGAGGTTAGTGTTTAGTGTGGATGTAGAGGTTAGTGTTTAGTGTAAATGTAGAAATTAGTGTACGATATGATTCCAACTATCATCAACTCTTCTCTTTGTCTGGGTCTAGTCTTTTAAACTAGCTGTGATAAAACCCTTAATAAAGAAGCCAAATTTTGACCCCAGAGAACTGTCCAGTTATAGACCTATTTCCAATTTACCATTTATCTCTAAGATTTTAGAAAAGGCTGTAGCTCGACAACTCTATTCTCATCTACATAAGAACAACATATATGAAAAATTCCAATCTGGCTTTAAGCCACACCACAGCACAGAGGTCTGCTGGTACTACTCAATCTAAGTGCAGCTTTTGACACTATAGATCACGCTATTCTCTTAGACAGACTAGAAAATATATTTGGAATCACAGGAACAGCGTTATCCTGGTTCACATCTTACCTCACTGACCGTTTCCAAAAAGCTGCTCGGATTCAGATTTAATGTTAAATCTTGCCCTGCACGGTCTCACACCGGAGTACCTGCAAGATCTAATTTCCTATTATGAACCGCCACGTTCACTCAGACCACAGAATGCTGTTTTTCTAATAGTTCCTAAAATTCAGAAGACTACAATGGGGGGAAGAGCTTTTTCCTACAAAGCCCCCAAATTGTGGAATAATCTCCCAGTTAATGTTCGGGACTCTGACACAGTCTCAATATTTAAGTCTAGACCAAAAACATACTTGTTTAGTGTAGCTTTTGGTAATTAATCTTCTCTTTTAGATAAAGGCAGGAGTTCTGGGGGTTCTTGGACACAGAGGTTTATGGTAAACTGAGATGTTGGTGCTGTTGTCTCACCACTTCACGCAATCACACAGGTTTGTTGACGGTGGAGTGGGGGGATCCCAGTGTCTCAGGGTGCTCTCATGTCCATGTTACCTTCTGGTTCTCTCCTTTTAGTTTAGGCTGTTATAGTTAGATCTGCCGGAGTCACCAACCACACTCTAAAATTCTGAAAATTCATATTCATAACTTCCTCTTTTACTCTTCCTGAGGTAATGGCTGTCCTCCAGTCTGTTGAACGCTGTTGAAGGACTGATTATCAGGGCCTCCACCCCACCATCACCAGCCAGCTCACCTGTCCATTTACTGCTACACCCTCAATAACATCACTGTGCCATCCAGATGTACCGGGATGGGACGGTTTCAGCCAGAGACTGCCTCAGTCATACACTGCCTCTATCTGTGCAGCTTCTAAAGCTTTGCTATCCAGATTTCAAACAAAGTGTAAATACTGTTTGACCAGAGGAGGATGGTTCTCCCCTTGTGAGTCTGGTTCCTCCCAAGGTTTCTTCCTCCAGTCTGAAGGAGTTTTTTCTTGCCACTGTTGCCTCTGGCTTGAAAACTGTCTGTTTTCAAAACTCTGTAAAGCTGCTTTGAGACAACATCGTTGTAAAAAGCGCTATATAAATAAACTTGACTTGACTTAACTTGTTTAGTGTGGATGTAGAGGCTAAGGTTTAGTATAAATATAAAGTTTAGTGTTTAGTGCAGATGTAGAGGTTAGTGTTAAGTGTAAATGTGGGGGTTAGTGTTTAGTGTGGACGTAAAGGGTAGGATGTGGAGCTTAGTGTTTAGTGTAAGTTCATGGCTTAATGTATAGTTTAAATGTAGTTTAATTCACTCAAGTTCATTTTTGTCTTCAAGTTCCATTTTTACTTAAAGGGTTATGTGATAGGAATCAAGCATCCACCTTTAAAAGCCTCTCAAAGAAAGGTATTACATGAAATGCTTGTGAATTTGCTACATTGTTTTACAACAGTTTTGATCAGATTTTGGCCTTAAAAACCATCCATGTGCAAAATAGGCCCTGAAGAAAACATGTTCTTTCAGATTTTGCTATTATCAACATTCATTGTATAAAAAAGAAGTGTGTAGGTTTTCTGGTGGTTTTGGATAGTAAATACATTTTCCATATTTTCTATATGTAGACATGGTGACCTATGGTTACCATCACCACCACTGTAAAGAAATCTGAATCATTTCACACAAACTACTAAGACTTTATTTACAGCTTAATGATTGCCTTAAGTAGAAGATCCCCACGCGTCATGTACAGTTTCTCTGTACAGTTGTTATAGTGCAGGTGCTGCGGGATTGCATTTGCATGCTCGTTTTTTATGCAGAACTTTTGTTTGAGTTTCTGTGTGATCAGCTAAGCGCTAAAGCTGAAAGGATTCTGAGCCTTGGGTGTGAATGTGTGCGACTGTGTTGCTTAAGTTACTTAATCCTTTACGGGCAGGATTAAGCGCAGATTGGTCTGCTAAACTTCATCCATAAGATTGTAATCAACCGTGACAACTGGCCCCAATCAGCCCGGTCCTGCCTGCTGCCTTTTTATTGGGCTGGTTGAGGTCATTATCCTAAGACAGCAGTCTGTCTTTTCGTTTATTTACTGGCTGTAGTTATAGACAGAAGAGAGAGGGAGAGCGAGAGAGGAGAGCTGTCTGGGTTCGAGTGAGTGAGTGGTGTGCCTGGGGCAACTAAGACACGCCCTGACATGCTGAGCCGCTGTGGTTCTCCCTCTTCATGGCTTTGTCCGGTGCTGTGTAAACAAAAGTCATGCAATCAGGTGCTGTTGCACTGAGATTAGACTTCACCCCGCTCTCCCAGACCCCTACCCCCACAACCCGCCATGTCCCCACACTGCCCCAGGCATGATGGAGGAGTTAAAGAGTTAGATGGCAGACATTTAAACATCCTCTCCATTTTCAGATTGTTCAACTGTTGTTTAAGTTCTTTCAGTATGCTCCCAGGGTTGCCAGATTTTTGTATAGTTTCCAGCAAAAAAGAAAAATATATTTTTTAAGTATCTAAAATGTCAGCATTTCAGCAATATTCATATGGAAGAAAAATATTTGTCAATAAATTTGGTTATGTCAAAAATGATATACATAGATATATATAGGATATATATTACATGCGTCTTTCATATATAAATTATGCTTTCTATTGCATATGTTTATATACATTAAGCTACATTAATGTAAATGAGATTTTTCAAAAATCCATATATTATTATATATTAGATTTCTGTTCGGGTTATTATAAAATGTTTTTGCGATGCTGTTTTTACAGATATGCAGCATTTTGAAAACTCTTCGTATTTAACTGTGCCATTTTTAAATATTTAAATATTATAATTTTACAGGAGAAGGCACACTTTTTACTTCTAATTTCAGTCAATGTAGTACATTTAAGTAATTTTGTAGCACTTTTTTGGTCCATTCCCTATGACACGATGTAAACAGCTGATGTGGTCAAGCAATGGAAAAAAGGTACACCAACGGGCCACTTTATTAAAACCACATCCTTGTATCTACACTCACTGTCTATTTTATCAGTGCTACTTACCATATGGGACTATTTGAAGTTCTACAATTACAGATTGTAGTTTCTCTGCATGTTACCCTGTTCTTTAATGGTCAGGACCCCTCAGAGCAGATATTAATCGGGAGATGGATCATTCTTAGCATTGCACTGACACTAATGTGGTGGTGGGGTGTTAGTGGATGTTGTACTGGTACAAGTCGATCAGACACAGCAGTGTTGCTGGAGTTTTTGAACTCTCACCACTCACTGTCCACTCTATGACACACTCCTACAGTGTGTTCCACCTTATGGATCGTAAGTCAGAGAGAGAAAAACTCATCTGTTGTTGCACAGATTGTATCCTCTAGTCCTTAATTAGTGGTCACATAACACTGTTGGCTGAAAGTTTTAGGATTGGTGGATTTCCCAGTCATGAAATTAATAGCCCAGCAGATCTACCTCTCTGCAGAGTGTATTCCCAACCACAGTTATATATATATATATATATATATATATATATATATATATATATATATATATATATATATATATATATATATATATATATATATGAATAAAACACAGAAATGTAAAATTGGTGACAGCAGTGCCCATACAACTTTATTTAGAAGTTTGCACATTTCACTATGAATATTGCATACTGCACTACAACTACAAAAGCAGTGTTGCTAACAAGTAATAGGAGTTTGTAGAGGTGTGCCAAAGTCAAAGACTACAAAATGGCCACAAGTTATTTATTGTGAGGAGATAATACACTTTCATTAGGAAGAAAAAAATGGAGTTTCTAAAACTGGTGTTTCAAAAAAAACTCCAGAGGAAATTGGACTTCTACATGGAAGGTCTTTGAAAACTCTAAAATCTTTGGAAAAAGATACTGACAATATATGGACTTAATAATGGTATCATATCTCAAAATAATCACTCTTCTTCCAAAACATATTGGTTTATTTTCTTAAACATTAAAGTATTTTATTTATTTTATGTCATTATCTACTTCTCACCAGTAATTTCAAAAACATTCATTAATGTTGAGGTCTAGACTCTGGGGTGGTCAGTCCATTGTTCTAAGCACACCAGCAGCTTCTTTGTTTTATGCGTGTCTCCTGTTTTCAGTAAGAAGCTTCTTCACAGCTATACCTCCTTTTTGACCCAAAGCATTGAGGATGGACAGAAACACTTGTGGATTCAAATCTGAAGCAAGTGTGGAGCTTGATATATCTTCTGTTTATCATGTTAAGATTTTATAAGCTTATTAATTTAATTCTAGTCATTTTGTTGATTTAAACAAAGCTAAATGATCTGCCATTACAGTGACTTACTGTCACTGTCAACAAGATATAAAACTGTGTGAAATGTGAACAAGCTCATGTGCTTTCTGTAAGTGCATGATGTACTGTTATCTTTAATGTAGCTAAAACAGGAGTAGTTTTCCATGTTTATAGATAACAGTATACCACACAGTGTCAGACATATGTAAGTCTTTATCAAATTGTCACCTGGTTTTTCCTTAAAGGGTGAAAGCAAACAACGCATGAAGGTGAATGACCTTCTCTGATGTTGCAATATTGAAAGAACATGGGAAGAACTGCTTTACTCAGAATAAAGGCCTAGTTATATTTATTTAGATCTCACTTGGCCCACCTTTTAGGTAACTCCAGCTACAGCTTGCACAGTCCAGAGCCTTTTTCTAGACACTTTTACTTGTTTACTTGTTTGTCTGACAGATTCTTAGAATTAAACAACATACTCCTCATAACTCTTGGCAGTGATGGACAGAATTGCATCTATGTTTTTATCATATTTGTTTTGAAGGTTGTTATTATTGAACCGTAGATGATGGAGAGATCATACAGTACGTGCTGAACAGACAGGCATGTTTCAGCTGATGAAGATCATTCTGGAGGTATATTGTCTGATATGAGGACTGTGCTTGGCGCAGGCTGGTTTGGCGACATCTTCATTGGGGGCAGGGCTTGTGCCGAGACATGGTGTGCTGACTAGACTTCCTTTGTTTTGGGCTGATGAGTGATCCGTGAGATCCGTGCCAGTTGGGCATGTTAATATAAAATTGCACAAGTCAACACTGCAAAACATGATATCTTAACAGGTCATATAATCTAAAACGTAGTCTAAATATCAATGGTTATATGAATAGTTTAAGATTATTTAATTTCTTTCTTGATTTTGTTAAGTGAAATAATCTCACTGTATTGACAGATACCTAGGCTCGTTTCAGGCATGTTTCTTAAGCCAAATTATCTGCCTGTATAGTGACATCATGTAATAAAATTTTATTTATATTTTACTTTTTACTATTTGTTTAAATAAAAAATGTCTTGTAATAACCTTAAAACTGTATTAAACTGGGAAATGTTAGATAGATCAACTTAACTGCAGATAGTTTTTTACATAAACTTTTCATAGCTGATGTCATATACTGTTGTGAGTTGCCGTGACCAATAATATAACAAAATATAACTGTTTTGTGAGGACAAATGTTTAATATTTGATGATTACTTAGTTCCATATTAAATGTAGTCTAAATATATAATACTTTGTTTTTTGCAGTGCTTGTAGAAATATTTTGATATTCTTATTTTAATATCACTGTTGTTGAGACAAAACAAAACTAATTGTATTGTTTTTCAGTTTTTGACATCATTTAAATTTGTTGTTGTTTACATTGTGTATACATTTTATGCTAAAAGGACTAAAGGAAATGACCGCAAATGATTTAGATTTAGTGTTGTGGTCTATACTTGTCTTAAGTACTTTTATTAAGTGAAATAAATTCCCTAAATTGGCAGATAATTTTGCTTGTTTCATATTTATTTATGTTGGTCTTCTGCACTAATGGTGGGATTGAGTTAAAACAAAGAATTTTGTTTTTTTATTTCTAGACATGTTTCCTTTTATCAAGTAAAGAAATTCTCACCATATTGGCAGATAATTTCAAAATATCTTGAGACTAGCACATTGTCTAAACTAGTTAAAAGAGTTGCTTTTTCTGAGTAACTTCTGTTTTGTGAGGTCCAGTTTTAAAAACTCCTGTTTTAAAACTGTCATATAGTAAGAAATTATTTTTAATAATAACACATTTATATCACCAAAAATATAATAACATCTTTTGACATAAGACTCTGAATTGTTTTTTGCTACTGTTTTTAGCTATACATAAGTATTTTGGTCCATGTTTATAGATAACATCTTAAAATAAGTTGGGACTAGCATGTTAAAAAGTTGGGACACTGTGTAAAATGTAAATAAATGTAAATAAAAACAGAATGCAATGATTTGCAATATTTCATTTACAATAGAACATAGAACGCATATCAGATATTAAAAGAGAGACATTTTAATATTTCATAAAAATGATCAGCTCATTTAGAACTACGCATCTCAAAAGGTTGGGACAGGACCATATCTATTGTTTAGCACTCTTTTTTCCTTTAACAACCGTCTGTAAACACCTGGAAAGTGAGGAAACCAATTGCTGGAGTTTTGGAAGTGAAATATTGTCCCAGTCTTGTTTGATGTAGAATTCCAGCTGCTCCACAGTTCTAGGTTATCTTTGCTAGATTTTTTGTTTTATGATGCACCAAATGGTTTCTACTACTGAAAGATATGGGCTGCAGGCAGGTCAATTCAGCACCCAGATGCAGTATGTGGTTTAGCATTGTCTTGCATAAATATGCAAGGCCTTCAGATGTTTATGCTACCCACGCCGTATACACGTATGCAGCTCCATACTGGATGGGCCCTTTCCTCTTCCTCTTGATTTTAATTGAGCTTCAACCCAGAGAACATGGCAGCATTTTTTAAACCTGTTGACATGTGGCTTCTTCTTCCCCTATCACAGCTTTAACTTGCATTTGTGGATTGCATGGCGAACTGTGTTCACAGACAACAATTTCTGGAAGTGAAATGATCTTAAATGAAGCCAATGTATGAGATTGTTCTAATTAATAACTACTATAGTAAATATTATTTACTTGTTTTAAGTTGTTTCATGCTAACTTTATAAAAGTTGTATAAATAATTTTCTGTACAAATTGTTTATCCTAACATTTCCCATTTTAAGACTGTTGTATGATTTTAAGATGATTAAACTTGATTCCAGGCATTTCTTGTCTTGTTTTAAGTGATTTTAGTAAGCCAAATAATATATGATTTGGCTTATTTTAAGAAGTATGCTTGACTCAAGCAAATACTATTAAAACATGAATCATAGAAATAAGTAACATAATTGTATAATAATCTTACAACAATATCAACATAAGAAATATCAGATGAACTACATTAACTGCAAGCTCATTATATTTGCCCAAGATATTTTTATTGTGCAACACAAGTACACAGCAAACATGGTATCAGTCATGACATTTTCCCATAATAGACATATGACCCTGATATATTATGCAACAAAATCTTACATGATAACACATGACAACATATGACTTCTGTGAAGACATGTTTATTGCAGAATTATGTCAATGTAATGTTGCATGGTTCAAGTAAAGTGTCACCATTTTTGAGAAGCTCTGATATGTTTAACCCCATTACACTCAACCTAGATTATTTCAGGCCAAAATGGCTTTTGTATGATAGGTCGGACCCTGGAGGAGATTAAGAAGAGCAGTAAAAACAATAAACTGTCAACACTGAACCAGAGCAGACCTCAATGACACCGATTATAATTAATTTAAACTGTCATATTTGATTTGACATTTGAATAATGTTACAAGTTTTCAGTTAAAAGTCTTTTTAGAGAAATCTTTATTTAAAGTGCGCAATTTCTTTTTATTTGTTAGGTTTAAAATATTTGAAACGCATATTAAATATGAAATCAGCAACACATGTAAAGTGACCTTATCTCCAAAAACTTACAGGAGAGATTAAAACACTTTCAATGCAGCAAGTTATTTTGGATCATTTTTACGGTTCTGTTTGTGATGAAATTCTGACAAAGTGTTAACTAGCTTGTTAAAATTGTAAACTATATATGTTATATATATATATATATATATATATATATATATATATATATATATATATATATATATATATATATATATATATATTTACCAATATAGTTAAGCTTGATATCTTTTTCATGATGGTGTGTGCTGCTGCTGTTAAACAGGCTAATATACTTCAGTCCTTGTTAATAGACGATATTGTGACATAATGTCCAGAAACCACATAAGCAAAGCAAGCATGAGACGATTTAGGCATGTAGTTAGCACCATGGTGATGTAATACCAGGATGGTGATCTTCACGCTGGCGACAGTCTCAGAGAGTCTTTGTACAGGGAGCAGGACTCGTACTGAGACACAGTGCTGACTGGGCTTCTGTTGTTTTGAACTAGTGACAGAGACCACAGCTTTTACAGATGATATTTGTCATTGCTCTCGGTTTTGGGGGGTCAGCAAGGCCAGATTCCACTTTAACATCAAGAATTAGCAGTGAACTGGTACAAAATCAGACAGCAATACACACTGTGAATATATTATACTAAGATTATGTCACTTATTTGTAGACATTTAACATGTTTTAAGTAATTTTAACATGTGAAATGATCTTACCATATAGGCATATAATGTATCATTTTTAAGAAATATGGAGACAAGCTAATTTATCTGCCAAGGCAGTGAGAACGTTTTACTTAATAAAATGACTTTAAACTTATTACTTTCAAGTAAAGGGTCTAGAAATAAGTTACATCTTATAAAAAGTTTATCTTGTATTGACTTAGTATCTTGAAGTAATGACTATAATATTATAAGTAATGTTATAGAGTGTCAGAAATAAAGAATGATTAGATTTCAAGAAAATAAATAATACATTTTGGAGCAATAAGTTGTGATTTTAAAATATTATGTCAATATTTGAAACAATCAATACTAAATCTATTATTTACTTGCCCCATAAAAATATTGGAGATATGACAATCTTTGCATTTCAAATTTATGACATATTAGCATATAAGAATTTCCCTTATAACCAACTTGACACGTATGCCAACTTGTTTGAAACTATTAATATCAGGGGACATAGATTTTAGCCAAATTTAAGTTTTGAGTTGGCTGCTAACATACTAACAATGCTAACATACTTTTTCCCATGTTTATAGAAATAAAAGATATCATACAGTGTCAGAAACCACATAATCAAGTTTTTTTGTGATAAATGAAAAACTCTATGTGGCTTTGAGTAAGTGATGATATACAGTTAGCACAATGCTAATGATGTGATAGAAGCAATAATCACTTCTGAGTTACATTAGCCTAGTAACTCCAGTGCCAAAAGCAAAGAAGTTAACTTCAGACACCAAACCTTTCTTTGCTAATATACTTTTTTATACTTGCATTTGTGATTAAAGAGAAAATAATGTTTTTTGGTGAAAGTGGCACTGTTTCAAACTAGCAGGTTTTCCAGTTAGCATCTTGTGGCTTATGTGCTGTTATTTTCTCTGAATGGAGAAAAAAAATGTTGCAGTGTTGAAATAAGGCCGCTTCTGTGAAATTAGCCTGGTAACATGGCTTTTCCTGATCTTTACAGATCGCTTCACAATATGCCTGTCTGATTCAACAGCATTAGGGCTGAAACAATTCCTCGAGAAATTCAAGTAACTCGATTACAAAAAACCATCAACACAAATTCTTTGCCTCAAAGATTTGTTTAATTCATTCAACCATATACAGCGCACTGTTTCACATGTGTGACTTTTACTGTTGCACAGCGCGCTTACAGTGTTGCCAGGTGACACGAAGAAGACGTGATTTTATGGTGTGGATTGCAAAATAGAGCAAGAGAGAGAGAATAAGGAGAGGAGAACAGAAGAGACGGGTCAGAGAAAACCATACACAGTGTCCAACGTCTACTGTAAACCAAACTAGCCGAGAGTGCCGTTACTGAGCGTAAACCTGAAGAAAGACGAGGCTGAAGTTAGCTTCTAACATAAATTCCGCCTTTTCACCTTAAATGATGCAGCAGTTAGAGGCGGTAACTTCTATACCATTTAAGGTGGAATGAAGAATTCAAATAAGATGCTAACTTCAGAAAGCAAGCAACTGAGCTTTCCCAGCAAACTGATAGCGAGTCTAAGTTTTACGATAACCCCTAGCCGAGCATGACTTCAGAGTTTCAGTGTTTCAGTACATTTAAAAAATATATATTTTATCCAATTACTCGATTAATCGATGGAAAAATTGATGGAGTACTCTATTACTAAAATAATCGGTAGCTGCAGCTCTAAACAGCATACATAAATATATATACCACCATAATACATCTATCACAGGCCCTGATGCCTGGTCAAGTGGTTACTGCTCATCTTTTTTTTATCTAAGAGTATCTACTGATATTAGTTACTGATTACGTGAATTCCTGAATTTTACTGTTTTGCTCAATAAATTTTAATGAATCTTTTATTTAAAATTATGGTAAAGGTTCTGACATGCAGAAATGAATCAATTTTGATTTATGATTTTCTTCTTGGCAAATCATTACTTGTCACAAGGAACAGAGTCATTCAGAGTGGTTTGGTGTGAAACGCTTCGCCAAAGCTTCCTCACAGAAAGTTAATACATGTAACAGTTATGAATACACTGCCTAATGTCTAATTAGATATTGTTTGTTAGTTTTGTGATCATATTTTGGCTTAAAATGTATTATATATATGTATATGTATATATATGTATATAATTTTCATATGTTCAGTGCGTGCAGGCGTTGATTAGTGCCATTATTACGGCTTACAGTTCAGTTTCACAAAACATTTTTTAACAAGGCTGCCCTTTGTTTGGCATACCAGCATACTTTATGTTATTTATAATGTAATTATAAGTAAAATAACAGGTAAATTCTGAGTAAAAAGTATTTTTTCATTAAGGGCAAACAAAAAGACTCTGAAGATGAAGATTAAGCTTTTAGATATTTTAAATATTGGCCTCATATCTTGAAATAGTGGTTTTTTTCTCAGAGATAAAGTGGAAAAATACTCAACATATTCTCAATATAACAATGGATATTTAATTAATGTCTTTTTTCCCCCTAATGTCCTGAGATTTCAGAATAGTATTAGATTTATTTATAATAACAGAATAATGAGCCAATACATTTTTAAGAACGTTATTCATTATTTTAGTATAATAGGCCAATATTAAGTCAATATATAGTCAATTACTTTGAGTTTCCTCTTTCTTTTGAAAATGGATTGTATTACATCAACTCACAAATAAACCACTTTGTGTCTACTGTATCTCTAAAAAGAACGGACAAAATATTTTTTGTTATGTTAATGTACTTGCCCATGTTTAAAGATAACAGCATATCATAGAGATTACTGATCAACCCAATGTGTTAGCACAATGCTAATGATGTGTCAAAAGCTTCTTTACATGCTAGCCACATAAGCCCTGTAGCCCCAGCACTAAAACTAAAGAAGCACACTTCAAACACTTCTTGACTGCATTGTGGTTAAAGGGAAAAAGTAAGCCACTTAAAGGGAGATTTTTCAAAACTTCTACATTTGCTTTAATGCACTTTGTACTCTCCCTACCATCTTTACTTTCATATAATACTGTCTTTGTGCCCTTTAGCCCACCACAAATGTAGCACAAAAAACATGCCTGCTTTTTAGCACTGTATCGGCCCATTACCTCTTTTATCGGCAGAAAACACCTGCTGATAAAAGAGGTAAACTCTTAGTTGTCTTTTTAACTATGAGGACTTGAGGCAAACAGGATGTCCAGCAGACAAACCCCGACTCATTCAGCCGACAAGGAACCACCTTTATACCTGCTTAAAATAACCCAGCCCTGATCAGCCAATTACTGTGCAGCAGTACACAGTGACTCACCGCTCAGGAATACCCACACACACACTGTCCAACAGCTCCCACAGCAGAGCTGAGAAACACCTGTTGCAGGACATCCTTAAAAAACCCTTCACAATTACTCTACCCATGAGTAGTTAATGGTCCATCCATGTAAATAAAGGTAATTTTTTATGTATTTGGAACAAATGCATGTATTTCTTTCTGTGACTAATATAAACAGTGACATTGTTCCTCAAAGCAAAAAATTTAATTTGGAATTCCTGAACAGGAGTTCCAAAAACTGACTGACAGCTGCAGAGAACAACCACCTGGAAGAACTGCCCCCATCAGACAGACAGCACTTAAAGCTTTCGTCTTTGAGAGAGAGGAAAACATCAAGCTTCGTTTGGATCAGAATCAAATCTGAAAACATCTTCAAGTGTTTCTGTCCGATTTTCCTCTGTGCAAAGACAACTCAGCGCTGTGGATTTGAAAAAAAGTAGCTGTCAAAAAACTCCTCGCTAAGAGGCATAGACACATGAAACAAAAAAACTGCTGACATCCTCAGAACTGTTAGAACTGTTGAGTCCAGACCTCAACATCACTGAATGTGTTTTAAGTTGTTTGGATGGTGAAAAGCAGAAAATGCTAAAACAACATCTGATACAGTTTAGGCTTATAAATTTCTGTTAAATGTGTGTTTCTGCACTTTATTTGAAACTGAGAAGTTAGCAGCTTGCACTTAAACTCTATTAATAAATGAGACTAAATTAATTGAAGGGCTACATTGATTTATTATGACTTCTCATAAAGCTGCTTAAGAGAGCACAAAACAGCTTTTTGGCTTCTGTATGAAACTGAAAAGAATAAAAATTTGAAACCTGCATTGCATAGGTGAAACCACATTAAGTAAATTTAGACATTACGTGTAATTTTAAAAATGTTAAGCGTGTATGTACACCATATATGCCATTGTTAAAGTTCTGTGTTAAACATACACTCATATATGGTGGTACACGATTCAATGGCCAATTTCAAATTTGACACATGCCATATATATGTCCATGTGTGACCAATGTTATGCATCATATATTTGAAATCCATATGTTGCCATATTCCATTTGGGGTTGGACAAAGTGTGGGCCTGTGATGACATTTGCTCTGGCCCACCAAAAAGCAGCCACCATAATTCTACACACATATATATATTGTTCTTCTTTTTTAAAATAAAAATTTAACAAAATGTAGTGTAATGTTAAAATATATCTTCATATCTTTTTTATTTATATGTTATTTTGTGTTTTTGAGCCTTGGTTGACCACAAACAATGCACAGCATAACACGTTTGTGTGTTATCTGGTCAAATTACATTTTGTGAAAAATACAAGTGAAAATCAGTAAACAGAATTTACAGAAACTGTGTGCAGAATATTATAAGTGCAGTATTGGTGTTGACTCTTTTTTTCTTGTATTAGAACATCAACAGCACGTGATTTACCTCAGAGTGTTCAAACTTTTGATTATGTCATATGTATTTATGTATACATCTAAATGAGAACAGTGGACACATTGGGGCACCCATGAAGAATGACCTTGGTGAGGTTAGACGACAAAACTAAATACATAAATGAGCATAAATATATTTATGTATTTATGTGTAAATCTAAATGAAAAAAAGAAACCTAGAAACCTGAAGTACATGAAGGGCAGTCGAACCTTAAAAGCTAAGTGCAGAAATGTTTGTGCGAGCGACATTTCAGGAGCCCTCAGGTGCCCTGCTGCTATCCTTGTTGACACTTCCTGGTGGGGATTTTTCAGGAGGAGCGCTGAGGTGACACTGCGTAAGAGCCTGTGGGATGACTAACTCCTCTGGAAAGTACGTAGCGCTCAGGCGAGAAAGACGCCGCCCCAGGGTGAAGCAGGGGCCACCCAGGCCACAGGTGAGCAGGAAGCCTTCCCACAAAGAGCCTGCGGTGGGCCAGAGGGGGATTCGGAGCAGTTCCTAAAAGGAGTACTTCACCCAGAAATGCTGACTGGGCTAAAGGATAAATGAAAGCTAGCGACACATGAATCATTTGCACTCTGCTAACTGGACCTTGCTTTACTTCATTGTTTATATTTGTGGTTTGGTTTAAATGAAAAACTCCTGCTGGGTAGTTCTTTGAAACCATAGCTTTTCAACATGTGCCAATCCCATGTTGGTGCTGAATGACACAAGTGTGCAAAAATGAAATTAGTCATAAATGCACAAATCCCAGCAAATATTCTCTGATATTAAACATTTTTAAAGTTATTATCATAGAAAGGAGTAAACAATGTGCCATGGTGTATGGTGAATTGTTTTTTTTTTTACTAGCGAAGTAACAACTAGATTTGACTTCCTTAAATGAATCACTTAAAGCAATTCTAAATGTCAGACAGATTTCCATTTTCATTTCTTAATAACTCTTTTTAATAACTATTTACATATTTCCTTCTGTTCATCTTACAGCAATTAACTCCGTCCACTCATGGTAAAGTTATAAGGAGTGTTTTCAGCCAGGACTGTGTAACATCCTGTCTAGCCCAGCCCTTGTTTGTTTCTGTCTGTGTCTGCCTTTGTTTACCCTCCCTCATGTGCCTTGCCGTGTGCTTTTGTTGTTGTTTTGGTCCATGTCCCCTTCCTTGTCCTGCTACCTTGTCTCAACTGTGTGTAGTTCATAGCCCCGCCCTCTTGTTACCCCGTGTGTTCCTTGGTTGTTCTCTGTGTATTTATGCCCCTAGTTATTTGCATGGTGTTTTGTTTCCGATCCTGATGTTGCGGTTTTGCTGGGTGTTTATTGCTCCCTAGTCACATGTTTCCTTGAGTTTAAGTAACTTAATTTCTAGTGTTTGTTTTCTTTGTATTTGCATATATCTGTGTTAAAAGCATAGTAACAATCATGTTAGGTTAATAAAACTACGATAATGTTGTAAGTGGACCTTAAAATGAAAACTAAACTAAAAATAAACTAAAATGTATATCAAAATTGTACAGTCCAACCTGCACCTTCGGATGCTGCGAGAGACAGAAGGGAGCCACAGACATGGTATGTTGATCAATTCGGCCCAACAATGGCAGGGATTAAGGGTGTGTGTTTACTCTTCGTAAGGTGACACACTTTTTCCATGACTTTGGGGAGGAGCAGCTCTCGAGCCTGCTGTCCTCCTCAGCCTCTGACGAGTCCAGCTCAGCTGAGCTCAAAAATCGTCTCAGCAGCCCCGGTCTCTTTCCTGGAAACAGCTGCGAGAGAGAAAAAAAAAGCAGAAATAGAGAGAGAGAGAAAAAGGAAGGTAATAAAGAAGAAGGGTGGACGTATTTATTTGCTCTTGGTCAGGATTACCAGCAGTGCAAGGTTTCTCTTCCCTCTTTAAGCACTGCCATTAAAAATCATAGCTCTGATGGACTTTAAAGGGCCAGTTCAACATGCTGCTAATGAAGCCATTTTCTGACTCACCAGTGTAGGATTTTTCTCGCTACATGCTTAATATAATTATATATAATATAAAGTTAAACTATGGAATTGGTAGCTCTCTTCTAAAAAGTTAAATGCACCTTTTAATCCTTATTTTAAGTTATTCACTGATGTTGTACATGGAAGGTATGTGATTCTGGTCAGAATGAAAAATGACACAAGTTTTACAATTACACCCCAAGATTAAATGACTTTTTTGTCCTTTTTTGATAAGCTCATGAATAATTCAATGAGCTCTACTTTGCAAATGACCCATTTTATCATGCTACATTCCGGAGCTTGACAAGGTGAAGCATGGAACGAGACATTCGACTAAAAAGCTGGTGAATAGGAAGCCGACAGCAGTGTCGTTAAAAGATGCACAGCAATATCCAAATATGGTCTTGAACAGCCACCAGTCATGTGACCTTGAATCACTGAACTTTTACCTTTTTTCTTTTCAATGAAAACAAAAGTAAAACTAGACAGCTTATACAAAGTTTCCAACAGTTCTGGACAAAAAAGGTAAACTCCCAGGTTGTTGCTTCCAGAACAAGGAAGTTTTGAGCCACTGACAAGTCATTATGAATAAGAATAAGAAAGTTTATATACAACTACACAGCTCATTCTACTGAACGAGTCCAAGCTGAAACACATTTCAGGACTTTAGACTAAAATCTTTAGCTCTGAGTTACCTTATAATTTAATTCTGTTGAATTTATCAAACATAATCATTGAACATTCACCAAAACAATCAGAACACTCAGATGTTATCATGTTTGTCAGTAGTGACTTTTTCCCAAAACCACTAACCAGTACATGATTAGTAAACACAGCTTTGAACAGCTGTACACACATACCCCCATATATTTTATATTAAAACATAAGTGACTGTGTTTCAGATTTCAGTTACACACTGATTTTCAAATTTTGGGACACATTTACTTCAACACAATAGGATCTGACTGTTTAGCACAAGTCCATAAGGGACAGGAATGCAGTCTCACTTCCTGACTTATATGGAGGGGAGTGTCTAAAATAAAGCTCCAGACTAAAAGTTGAATTTGCATGAATTGCAACGTAATTCTTGTTTGTTTTTGCTGTGTGTTTTAATGTGGTTTGTACTAATTCAGCAGAATGATATATAGCTTCTGTGTGATAGATTTCTCAGACTATTTCAACAACACATTTAGTCATTTAGGACCATTGGCGTAGGAACTGGAGGGGATGGGGGGGACAAGACCCAATATCAGAAACAGGTAGATTTGTCCCACTCAAAAATTAAACCACAGAAAAAGTGGAAACTATTTAAAAACACTTTATTTTAAAAGTGCATTTTAGCAGCCTTCGCAATTCACACACTGTGTTTGTTGTTAGCCACCGACTCTGGTTGGTAGGTAGTCTTTAACTTTGTTAAGGCTTGTGTTGAGGTGCCTATTCAGAAATGTCCTGCTGTCTGCAGATTCACTGACCGGAGTTCTCGCCTCGCTGGAGCGTCGCGAGGTCAGTAAGGAGAGTAAGTTTTGTTTACTTACGTTTTTTAGCTTAGTTAAGGTTTTTTTTTTTAAGATTTGTTAGTGTCTTTCCAGTCACAGTGTTTCTCCAACACTGATTTCGGATTTATGGTCCAAAATGACTTTAAAATGTAGTTTTTTATTATGAGCTGTTCTTATTTGGGTATTTATTCAGCATCGCAAACCTCTAAGCCTACAATCGCCCCTGCTGCAGACTGCTATTACACTAAATACATAAAAAAATTAAAACATAATAAATAAAATAAATAAATGAATGAATAAATAAAACACCATCATTAGAAGTGCTTTCATTAGTGCTGTTTGGGACACAGCCTTACTGTCTAACATTATTGTTAGTCTTGTCTAGTCAGGAAACATTAACATACAGTGTTTTGTCATTTCATTTCAGCATTATGCCACCAAAGAAAATAATAATGGTTTTGGTTATATATGTATATAACACAGATATTGCATGTATAATTTCAAAGTTTTCTGACAGCAGTATCATGTAATGTGGAGTATCTTGTTTATTTTGTAAAGTAAGCTTTAAGTGGATTTATCTAATAATAAACATAAGTGCTGATAATGTTGTATTTTGTTTATTTATTTATCATTTACTTTAAATCCACAAATGTTGTTCTATGCCACTAAACATACAGTGATTTACTACCTTACCTACAGTGGAATCAGTTTATAGGTAATATTTAGGGGATAGGGTGGGCCTTGATTCATATTAGCAAAAGTGTCCCCCCCCCCAATGTGAAACCCGCTCCTACGCCCTTGTTTAGGACAAGTCACTTCAGTGAGTTTCCCTCGCAAACTGTTCTCTTGGACTCTTAAATATATAGTACTGGTACTGTGAAACTTTCGGTTAGTGGGGACTTCCGCACTGTGAAAAAAAAGGACAAAGTTTTAAGCAGAGAATATAGCTTCACCTGACTCTTTGTTTGACCAACGCCACACCCCAGACACACTGGTAACATCAACTATAAACATTCATTTCCTTTTGATGTAGTTGTTTGTTTTTTATTCCATTTCTTAGAGGTGGCCCCTAACCCTAGTTTTTTTCGACAGCACTACTGTATACATATTACAGGACTATACACATGACCTATAGTTTCCATCAGTTTGCTGCAGGCATGCAGTAAATGCATTGTTAGTGTAGCATATATTAAACTTAAACACCTCATTCCATGAAATCTTATTGACTGCAATTATATGTCTCGTATGCTGCGTCAGTTAACTATAGAACCCCTGTCGGGCACAAAAGCCGTGCAATAATCAGTTATCTAAGGGCTAAGTTACATAGCTTTCAGCTAAGACAGCTAACGCTTGCTAGCTAGCGGTAAGAGTGAGGACTAGATCATGTCAGTATTAAAATTATGTTTGTGCCGTCAACCTTGTTGAATGGAAAAGTTTGGATTCCAGTCACTTTTACTTACTTCAGAGCGATTTAAAGATGTATGCTGTGCAGCAGCTGCAGAGTACAGCGCAATCCAAGAGGGTTCCTCTCATCTCGAGTCCCAACAAGCGCTGACGTCAGAAGCTCAACGCATGTGTAGTACATGAAATGTTGTCTGGAAAGCCTTTTTTTCGTTAGTCAAACAAAATATTTTAGTTTTAGTGTTCATATTCCAGTTGAAGTTCTTAGAACACACAAAATCACTTTTTAGAGTGTACTACACAACATAAATGAAATATTTTTAACCCTTTCACACTTTGAGGAATATTTATGCATTCATGCATCTTTGTTTATTCCTAATGAAGTGAAACATTGTGTAATACCTACATTAATAAAATTCAAAACATGTAGGCTGTATGTTATGTAATAACAGTAAGACATGACAGACTGTTTGTATAAAGCTTTGACATATGATATATAAAATCATTAATTTGGGTATTAAAATAATAAAATGAAACAGCAATCAATCAATAAAACATATCATTATATATAAATGTGAAATGTGAAAATGTGTAAATGTGAAAACTATCATATATGCAGGTGTGTGTCTATTGATGTGCATGCATCTATTTTTTTCTTCTCAGCATTGTTGTTTACATCAGCTGCTTTGAGGAAGTTTGTTGTGCTTTGGTTTTAGCTGTGACGTTTTGCTTTGTTTTGAAAGACAGTCTTTGATCCAGAAATGGTAAGAGACGATGCTTAGTCACTATTCCTGCTCAGTTCTCAGCTCATGATGCTTCATCAAAACTTACTGGCTAAATAAATTGGCTGTAAGGTCAAATGAGCAATCTGAAGGTTAACGTAGTTCAGAAGACCACACAAAGACCACAGAAACTTTCATTTAGACCTTTTATCTTCTTTGTGAAGAAAACATTTCTTAATCTTGACTGATCTGTAACATGAACTCGCAGTATTTTTCCCTCTATGAGCCCCTATTGGGCACTGTCTAGATAATAATGATAAACTGTAGACTGCTCCTTATGCCACCTGAACAGTCCAGTTATGTCTACTTTCATGTACCTGCTTGTATAATGTGCTGCTTATTGCCACCAGCTTACATTATTAAACTGCTTTTACGTTGACTTTGAAGTACTGATCTCTCACACGTTTGATGATTCACACAGGGATGGGCTGTCTCAAAAATCAACCTGTCAGAAGATTATTTATTTTATGTATATGTTATGCTAGGTTCCTTTATCAGTAAATATAGGAGACTCCTTTTGCTGGGGTAATTATTCAAAGAATGAAGTGTAATGTGCTCCTATTGTTTCAGACCATTTCTGCTTACTGGTATGTGTTGGGCTCTTGGCCACTAATGCACAGTATACATATGTAATACTTTAAAAAACAATAGTGTTACACCTTAATGGGTCCTATTTCGCTCTTTTTCCGTGTTAGTAATTGTTTTTTGGGGTGTATTGTATTTTTTACTTCCTCATAGTGTACAACTGTATTCACCCTCTTTCTGAAACACTCTGATAGAGCTCTGTGTGTGAGTTCTAATAGGTTAGCTTGTCCACTGTCTTCTGAGCGGTCAACCAGCATCCTGCTACAAGTTCCACTCCCACACCGCTGTGGCTGTTCTTACAATGATGCCAGTTCTGCTGTTTGATCCAGAGTCCAATCTTGAAATTCCGTCAGGACAAGTTCCACCCTTTACAAGTACATTACACTTCTTTTGGGTAATTGCCTCTTGGTCTCTGTTGGACAGTAATAGTGTAAAACAGAAAGAAATAAAAGAAAATCTTTCTAAAAGTGTGGCTCAAGCAAAAAAAACAAACACAGTGAGTTCGGCAGCCATTATGGTGAGCTCACGCTAGCAGAATGACCAGCACGGACGGCAGTGTTTTTATACCCTGTAGTCATCATCTGTTAACGTTAACCATCAAGTCAGCCAAAGTCTGTCAAAAATGAAAGCAGTCAGTGTTTAAAAGTAATGGACAATTTTTTTAAATGCAAAAGTTGCTTGTAAGTAATTGTCTTATGACTGTTTGGTTTGAGGTTCTTTTAGCCTTGTTTTAGCCTATTTAAAAGCACAGCCACTATTATCATTGTCTACAATTTAACCTAGAAAAAACTGATAAACACAACAAGTTTTGGCAAAATATGCAAGTAAAGACACACGCCACATAACTGAAACCAAGCATTTACACACTGAAATGGTTTAATAGATTGTTGATTGTATTGTTTACTGACACTTTTTACCACATTAATGCTGTTGATACAATGTTGTCTGAACTTATCAATCATGTTATAATGGTTTTAAATAAAATACATTTTAAACGGGTAAGGTGAATGAATATTTTGCATGTGTATTATAATATATTTAGTTACATTTATTAAGTGTACCACCAAAATTTAGTTTCATTAAATTATCTTAACTTGGTCTATTTTATGACAAAAACATACTTACGTTAGCAGGATAGTTATATATGATGTAAATATCTGTATGTGCCTATAGTCCAGAATATCTGGCCTGATTTAGATCAGAATTTATAGCACATTGATGAATATTTTTGCCAAACACATTTGGCAAAAATATTAATGGGCTTTAAAAAGAGAAACACATACAGCATATGAAACATATACTGCCTGTCACACCAACATACAACTTTCCATTTATTTTGTGAAACACATGTACACACTCCCAAAAAGACTGCAGGATCCCAATAAGAGCCCATTACTCTCAAAGGTCTGGGCAAAGAGTGCACCTTCTGTTCCCAAACCCAGGGCCTGTTTTCCCCATTAGAAATCTAATATTCTGCTGAGCTGCCCAGATAATCCTCATCAGAACTGACACTGAATGCTGAATACATTCCTCAATCCCAACACTGCTCTTATAAACCCACTCCCACTGTTTCAAACAAACCAGCATCACATCCTTCAGTCTGAGGCCTACAGAGAAGGTGAAAGAAGATGCACTTCTCGCTTACTAACACTTTTTGCCCTGTTGCAGCGAGTGAACACATTTCCATATCCTAAGCTGCTCTCTGATTTTGTGCTGTGCAGCCCACACTGGAGCCTCTTCTCTCTCAGCTGGTGCCTGCTGTGAGCTCTCAACCTGCAGTGGAAAACTCGAGGCAGTTCACCACTTCAAACGGGCAATGAGATAAAAGACCCCAAGTGAGGTGCAAGTATGTTTTGCCATGCAACACAGCCTCCACTCCCTGCTGGCTTGTTCAAATCGAGCTTATATAGTTCAGTGGATACAGAGGGTCCACATCTCCCTGCACTAATATAGTCTTAAATGAAGGGGGAATTCCACTGATCGTTTTTGAATTTCCGCAATTTCTGTTTAGGACACAAATAGAGTGAGTCTGAGTGGTTTGGTTTAAATTGGTTCAGATGTCTTTACAGTGGTGGTGATAGGAGACCCTGTGTCTACAAAACCAATAGGCAACTTGGGGGGGTTGCGGGCATGGAGCAGACGAGGACAAGGCGGGATGGACAGAGGGAAAGTTTTTCAAAAACGTTTAATGAAATCAAATGGAAAACAAACACAAAGCACTATGAAACTAAAGAAAATTATAAGACAGACTTGACAACAAGACAAATATGCGTGATACAAAGAATGAACGACAAACACAGGGAGAAAACAGTGGGATAATGTAACAAACTAAACAAGGGACACCTGGTAACAGGAGGAAAACGTAAACTATGAACAGGTAAGGAGGGTAAAGACATAGGCGGAGACAAGGAGCACATGACCAAAACGCACATGGGAAAGACGAGGAAACAAAAACAAGGACATAGACAGACGAGAACCAGATAAGGGCGTGACAGAACCTCTCCCTCTAAAGTGCAACTCCAGAGGCACGATAATTAACAATCCCCAGGATCCCACCTAAGGTACAGGCCAGAAACAAAATCAGACAAAGACTAGACATGATATGGGACAGGGAACTGGAGACAAGACTGGACATGACTGGATGAAAGATGACAAAGGGACAGGAACAGACATAGCAATGGACGGCAATGGACAGACTGACAGGAATGGGGACAGAGACACTGAAAGAAACAGGAATGGGAACATAGACTTTGACAGGAACAGGGACATACAGTCACAGAAGCGACCCCCGGGGCAGCCACAGGAGCGGCTCGGAGAAGAGTCACAGGGGCTGCCTGGGGAGCAGTCACAGAAGCGACCCCGGGGGCAGTCACAGGAGCGTCTTGGGGTGCAGCCGCAAAAGCAACCCAGGGTGCAGACCTGGGTGCGAGGACAGGAACAAACCGGGGAACAATCCTGGGAGCAGGAACAGTCTGGGGAACAGCCTGCGGTACAAAAACAGGAATAGTCTGGGGAACAGCCCGGGACCCAGGAACAGGAGGGACAGGAACTGCGGCGGCGTCCTCAGCTTCAGGGCCGGCAGCAACATCCATGGGAGTGGTAGGGGCTGTGGCGACGTCCTCCCCCCGCCACTAGAGAGAGCACCCACGCTACCTGGAGATTCCCTACAAATAGCTCAGCGGAGTTTGCTGGCCGATCACCCGCTGCCCCCTGCAAACATTCCTGGCGGGATCCTCCTGGGTCTCCTCCTACCTTCAGTCCCAGCAGTGAACCCGAAAGGATTGGAGAAGATCCACATGGAGGCCACGCAGACCAACGAGGAATCAGGAGCTGGAGGAGCTGCTCGGAATATCTGCCAGCGACGTGGGCCAAAACTTTTAGGCCAAGGGGCGAGCGTGGAGCAGACAAGGCGAAGGCAGGATGGCCGGAGAGGGGACACAAACGTAAGCTTTTCAAAAACATGTAATGAAATCAAACACGAAGCACTATGAGATTAAAGATAACAATAAAACTGGAAAATAACAAGACAAACTTGACAACAAGACAAAGAATGAATAATAATCACAGGAAGAAAACGGAGGAATAATATAACACATTAAACAAGAGACACCTGGGAACAGGAGAAAAACACAAACTAGGAATAGGTGACTAAACCACTCTGAATGACTCTTTTTACATCTTTATGAGGAAATTATGTAAAAGTCTTGAAAAATCTGGGGAATTCCCCTTTAACCCTCAAATCCCCAGACTGTTTCAATTATTCAGTTACTGCTGTAAAACTAGCTTTGGTTGAATATTATGCAAATTTTTGTTCTTTTATTTCACATATCATTTAATAGGTTATTATTTTTTTAACCTATATAGCTTATGTTCCCTGAACCACTCTTTCTCAAGCTGAGCTTGATGAACCTCTGCACCATCATCCTGCTGGTTATTCCGTACTTTTAGGTGATGTCATTTTAATGCTACTTTATGTTGCTGTGCCTCCACCTGACCACTTTGAAATGCTCAACAGAAAAATGAAGCAGTGCTGTGGACAGAAGCAGGAGTTCACTTCACCATGGTGCTGTTATGCACTCAGATATTAAACAGCTCTATGAAGCTTTGTGTGCATCTCCAAATGACCAGCATTCAGAGACATAAACACCACCATATAGAAAGCCCTAGGAGCGGAACAAAAGTTTTGAGGTTCAGCGGTGCCTCTTCATGCAGTGAAACAGAGAGGAAACTTTCTTTTTTGCTTTTGTGTGCTGGGCTCGGAGATAAACATCAGAAGTATTATGGAAAGTTCTGTGTGAATGAACTCAATAGAGGAAGACATTAGTTTGGGGTCTTTAACCACAGCATCCTGAGCATGCTGCCTCTCATTTGCAGTTCAGGAGCTGCCTGTCGCTGCTCGGTGAAAGAGAAAAAATGCACCTGCGTATCTTTCCAGGCGAGAAGTGCAGATTTCCTGAATGGTGTGGCCTGAAGAGTGAAAAAGCCGCTGGAGGACTAATGGGTCCTTACTGAAGGTCTTTACACCAGAAATTTTCTCTGGTCTTCATGTGCCCTCAATCAGGATCAGGATGCAGTTTACAATCAAGATCTAATAAATACGGGCTGGTAAGTAATGACAGGTATATAAACCCCTTTTGTAGTGCATGGGGTCAATCTCATAAAAACAAGTCAAGTCAAGTCAAGTCAATTTTATTTATATAGCGCTTTTTACAACGATGTTGTCTCAAAGCAGCTTTACAGAGTTTTGAAAACAGTTATAACATATATCCCCCAGTGAGCAAGCCAGAGGCAACAGTGGCAAGGAAAAACTCCCTCAACTGGAGGAAAAAACCTTGGGAGGAACCAGACTCACAAGGGGAGACCCATCCTCCTCTGGTCAAACAGTATTTACAGTTTGAACTAAATACCAAAGAGAGGAGCCTCTGTTTGAAATCTGGATAGCAAAGCTTTAGAAGCTGCACAGATAGAGGCAGTGTATTACTGAGGCAGTCTCTGGCTGAGGCAGTCTCTGACTGAGTCTTTATGTTAAGTGGGCGTGAGCTGAAACAGTCCCAACCTATCTCAGTGCTGGTGCATCTGGATGGCCCAGTGATGTAACTGAGGGTGTAGCAGTAAATGGACAGGTGAGCTGGCTGGTGATGGTGGGGTGATGGCCTGATGATCAGTCCTTCAAAAGATGGGAGGACAGTCATTTCCTCAGGAAGAGTAAAGAGAGAGAGTTAGTTGGGCTCGGGAGTAAGACTGTAGAGAATATGAATTTTCAGAATTTTAGAGTGTGGTTGGTGACTCCGGCAGATCTAACTATAACAGCCTAAACTAAAAGGAGAGAACCAGAAGGTAACATGGACATGGAGAGTACCCTGAGACACTGGGGTCCCCCCACTCCACCATCAACAAACCTGTGTGATCGCGTGAAGTGGTGGAACAACAGCACCAACATCTCAGTTTACCATAAACCTCTGTGTCCAAGAACCCCCAGATCTCCTGCCTTTATCTAAAAGAGAAGATTAATAACCAAAAGCTACGCTAAACAAGTATGTTTTCAGTCTAGACTTAAATATTGAGACTGTGTCAGAGTCCCGAACATTAACTGGGAGATTATTCCACAATTTTGGGGCTTTGTAGGAAAAAGCTCTTCCCCCCATTGTGGTCTTCTGAATTTTAGGAACTATTAGAAAACCAGCATCCTGTGATCTGAGTGAACGTGGCGGTTCATAATAGGAAATTAGATCTTGCAGGTACTCCGGTGCGAGACCGTGCAGGGCTTTATACGTCAGTAATAGAATTTTATAGTCGATACGGAATTTAACAGGAAGCCAGTGTAGTGCTGATAAAACTGGACTGATGTGATTGAATTTCCTGGTTTTAGTTAGTACTCTAGCTGCAGCGTTCTGAACTAACTGTAGTTTATTCAGGTTCCTGCTGGAGCATCCTGACAATAATGCATTGCAGTAATCTAGCCTTGAGGTTATAAAGGCATGTATCAACTTTTCAGCATCAAACACAGATAACACATTTCTTAACTTTGAAATGTTTCGCAGGTGAAGAAACGCTGTTCTTGTAATATTACCTATGTGTTGATTAAATGTCAGATCTGAGTCAATTGTTACACCAAGATTTTTGGCTACTGAACCAGGAACTACAGAGAAGTCAGCAAGATTTAACATTAAATCTGAACATTTAGTCCGAGCAGCCTTTGGGCCGAGCAGGAGAACTTCTGTTTTATCTGGGTTTAAAAGAAGGACGTTCTGTAGCATCCAAAGTCTAATATCTCTTACACAATCTTATTTAATCTGGATTTATCATCTGGTTTGGCTGATATGTACAGTTGTGTATCACCGGCATAACAGTGGAAACTAATTCCATGTCTATTTATAACTGAGCCTAATGGTAGCATATATAGTGTAAATAACAGAGGACCTAAAACAGAACCTTGTGGAACTCCATATTTCACTTTTGTAGTGTTAGACGATACATTATTTATCTTTACAAACTGAAAGCGATCACTAAGGTAAGATGTGAACCAGGATAACGCTGTTCCTGTGATTCCAACTATATTTTCTAGCCTGTCCAAGAGAATAGTGTGATCTATAGTGTCAAAAGCTGCACTTAGATTGAGTAACACCAGTAGAGATACGTGGCCCTGATCAGAGGCAAGAAGAAGATCATTTGTTATCTTAACTAAAGCTGTCTCTGTGCTGTGATGTGGCCTAAAACCAGATTGGAATTTTTCATATATGTTGTTCTCATGTAGATGAGAACAGAGTTGTCGAGCTACAGCCTTTTCTAAAATCTTAGAGATAAAAGGTAAATTGGAAATGGGTCTATAACTGGACAGTTCTCTGGGGTCAATATTTGGCTTCTTTATTAAGGGTTTTATCACAGCTAGTTTAAAAGACTTAGGTACATGACCCAGACTAAGAGAAGAGTTGATGATAGTTGAGATGGGTTTAATAATAGCTGGTAATACTTGTTTCAGTAGGCTTGTTGGAATCATATCGAGTGTGCATGTAGCAGAATTTGAGGAAGAGATAAGTTTTTCTAGTTCTGTCTGCTGTAGTGGAGAAAATGTTTCTAGTCTTTCTTCTAAAATCACATTTTGTGCTGTTTGAGCCAAACCGGATGAAGGATAGGTTACTCGTATTGGTAGAACTTTTTGTCTAATATTCTCGATTTTGCTATTGAAAAAGTCCATGTAATCATTGCTGCTGTGGTTGGCGGGTATTTGAGGTTCAGATCCTGCCTGATTTTTGGTAAGTTTTGCGATGGTGCTAAATAAAACTCTAGGATTGTTTTTGTTGTGTTCGATGAGTGAGGACAGGTATGCTGAGCGTGTTTTAATAAGTGCCTTTCTGTAACTGCTAAGGCTGTCCTTCCAAGCAGAGTGAAATACCTCTAGCTTGGTCACTCTCCATTTGCGTTCTAATTTCCGTACTGTCTGTCTTAAGGTGCGTATTTCATTGTTGTACCACGGAGCAAGCTTTTTTTGTTGCATCTTTTTAATTTTTATAGGTGCAACGTTGTCTAAAGTTAGTCGGAGCGTATTTTCTATGCAGTCAGTTAGTCTGTCTAGCTCTGTTGGGTCTGATGATGGAAAAATCATGGTTGATAAATCTGGAAGAGTTTCAATAAAGTGCTGAGATGTATTTGGCATTATTGAACGTTTCATGCAATAACGGGGTGTACATACATTTTTACTAAGACTCAATTCATATGAAATTAGGTAGTGATCTGAAACTACTGAAGTCTGTGGAAGAACAGTAAGATTATGTATATCAACACCTAAAGTCAAAACTAGATCTAGTGTGTGATTACAGGAATGTGTAGGCCCTATTACATTCTAAGTGAGGCCTACAGAGTCTAAGATAGATGAGAAAGCCTTTTTTAATGGATCTGCTGAGTTTTCAAAGTGAATATTAAAATCTCCTGCGATTATTACTTTCTCAGTGCTCACTGCTAGATCTGCAACAAAGTCACTGAATTCTTTTAAGAACTCAGAATAAGGTCCTGGTGGTCTATAAATGCTGACTAGGGTGAGTACACTTCTATTAGTGGTCGGATTGGTGATGTTTATGAGAAGAATTTCAAAAGAATTGAAAGTGAGATTGTGTTTCTGACTTATGTCTAATGAATTTTTATGAATGACACATATACCACCTCCTTTACCGGACAGTCTGGGGCTGTGTACATACTTATAGCCTATGGGGGTGGCTTCATTTAATGCCAAATATTCCTCAGGTTTAATCCATGTTTCTACGAGACATAACACATCAATTTTATGGTAGGTTATTGTATCATTTACAATGACAGCCTTAGAGTTCAGTGATCTTATATTAAATAAACCAAACCTTAATTCAGAAACACTGCAGCTAGACACTGGATCTAATATTCTTATATTAACTAAGTTATTTAAACAAACTGATTTAGATTTTCTAAGTTTAATTCGGGGAAACAGTGAAACAGTCTCAATATAGTTGTACCTTGGTGACGTCTCAAGGCAGCGAGCAGACGGTCGGTTTAGCCTGTTTGTCTGCTGCCTGGTCTCGGCTCTGGACAGTCAGCAACTACCTCCGCTGCTCTGCCGACTAAGAGGCTATGGGCTATGCTGCACGATAGCAGAGCGGCACCCTCCCGCGTGGGGTGGACACCGTCCCGCCCTACGAGACCAGACTTCCCCTCAAAGTTGGACCAATTGTCTATGAAGCCCACATGTTTTTCTGCACACCACTTGGACATCCAGCAGTGTAGCGCCCAAAGCCTGCTGTAAGCTTCAGCACCCTGCCGTCTTGGAATAGGGCCAGAGCATATTACGGCATCGGACATCGTATGGGCTATTTTGATCACCTCTTTAATATTACTCTTAGTGACCTCAGACTGCCGCATACGGATATCGTTACCACCTACGTGAATCACTATCCTCGAATATCTATTCTTTGCTAACACCCTAAGGTTGCTGCTAATGTCCGGCGCCCTGGCTCCTGGTAAGCAGATAACTCTAGCTGCTGGTGCCCCTAAAGGAGTAGCTAATTTCACGTGTCGTACAATAGAGCTTCCTATAACCAGAGTACCTTTGACAGACTCCTCGGTGGGTGTTTCACGCGAATAGGTGCGTGGTGCACAGGTGGGCTAGCCTTAGCTTTGGCCTCAGCGTTAGCTTTAGCGTCAGCTTTAGCTTTGTTACTATGCCGCCGAACCGTCACCCATTCGCACTGCTGCGGGGGCTCTACAGCCGGAGTCGCTGGGACTCTAACTCTCCCTAAGGCACCCGGGGTAGACAACACTGAACTCTGCAAAAACAGGACTTAAAAAATGATTTAAAAAAATAATAACAATATAGTATATAGTACAACTATATCAAGTAATAATATAAAACATAGTTTGAACATGTATGTTTTTATATTATTAATAAAATGGTATTTTAAATAAACCTGGTTAACAAAATGTGAAAATCTTAAAAAATCTCTCTGTCATTTTGATACATTTGAATAACATTATAAAAAGAATAATAATAATCAATAACTTTGCAGAGAATAATTAAAAAAGCAATAAAATTAAAATATAAAAATATTTAAAGGTTATAAAAATAGCACAACAATGGCTAGAGCAGTCATTTATGAATCTAAATTAAGGGGTTTATGAAATTAAATAGATTCCAATTTATTATTTCTTAAACCTGTATGTCTGCACTGAGCATCTAGTAAAGTCAGTTTAGTTTTAGATAATAAGGTTTTAAATCTTCTCCTTTGTGTACTTCCAAAGCGTATACTTTGTACTGTTGAGCTGTTCAGAGTTACAGACACTACCAGATAACCTGAACTGCACGTTTGTCAACAATAGCTAAACAGGCCAGGACTTTTTAGCAAAAGGTCAATTAGGAAGATTGTAAATGTCTCCAGAATAACTTCTTTCCCTCTGACCACATGCATACCCGTCTGCTGGGAGTTATGGAAAAACTTTGGTGCACGCTTCCTCACACAAGCAGTTATCAGTATATGATAAAAGAACATCTTTTCAGGAAATACGGTGCAGGCTGAAACCGTTAAAATAGATAAACAGAGATAAACTGGCTGCATGAGATTCCCTTCAGTTTGTTCCAACTGGGCACCTTGTCTAGCACACCCCTCACCCTAACCTACATGAGAACACGTGATTCTTGAGGACATTTTTAAAAAATGCAATCATCAAATGTTGTTCACATTCCAGCCATACAGAATACTTTCCACTAAATGAACCCGCAGTCTAAAAACCAAATAATCATTCTGCTTTTTTCCATTTAAACCTGCATACTAACAGAGGACAAGCTGAAACATTAAATACATTATTGTCCATTTGGTAGACCTACTTGGGAAAATTCCAAGGTAGTTTTTTCTACAAAATGACATATTTTATTCAGTGTGCTTTGGTGTAAAATGGTTCAGATGTCTGTAAAATATTCTGATTAGAACAGAGCATTTCACACCAAACCACTTTGAATAAATTATCCTCTTAACTTTACCGAAAGGTTATAAAAGTGGTGGGATTTCCTTTTAAGCTTTTATCGTCTATTTTACCAACAACTGCAGTCTGAGGGGGTAGGTGGGCGGCTGGGGGTTTGGTTGGCTGATGGGGTGGTAGGATGCTTATCCCAAAAAATATTTAAATTGTATATTTATATATTGATATATGTATGTTATGTATCCCAAAATTATCTCCATCATTGCTCTCTATCATTGCAATGCTATACTGAGTTTTTTTTTTAAACTGATACCAAATGCCATGTTTAAGTGTGTTCTCTAAGCCCTAATCCTTGTCCCATGGGACTTTCTGCCCTGCACATTTTAATGTTTGTCCCGGTACCTAAACATGTGATCCAACTGATCTGCTTACTAACAAACCTTCTTGAGTTGAAGTGGGTGTGTTTTGGCAGGAAAACACAAAAATGTGCAGTGTTGGGTGTCCAGGACCAGGACTGGAGTCCTCCAGGACCAGGATTGGCAACCACTGCTGCAGAGCGTGTGTCAATGTTTCTTGACATAGAAAATCAACATCAACATGGAATTTGATCATGTTCATGTTCAAATTTAGTAGATTTATGGACTTATGGACTTCATGGACCCCTTTTGTGGAATCTTGACTTATATGAGTCTATGCATTAGCACTACTAACTGTTTTTTATCTCGGGGTCTAACCTCACCACCCCACTGTAAACGTTCTGGCTGCAGCCCTCATCAGGACAGCCTTAAATGTGGAGTTAAATGCTGATTACAAAACGTCTGCATTCAATCCAGTTTTTCAGTAGCCTGTACAACCTGTCCACACCAGTGAGCAGCGAGTTATGTAAAGTAAGCATTTCTTTTTGTTTTTGCTCCAAACACTCATTTGTATTGTCATTTACTGTAAAAGCCACAGACATCGATCAGAGGAAACATCAAGCCCGCATGAAGGAATTGCAAAGAGTTAACATCTGTTCTAGTCTGCTGCTATGTATGTGCGTGTGTCACATGGACAAGCACAGAGCGGAGAACAGTGGGGCATAAGCTGTATAATTATGTCAGCATGTTTATGCCAAGTTGTGTGGAAGGTACCGTACTTTCCATGTCCTGCAGATGAGCACTGATAGGCCAGCCGTTTGGAGGAAGAGAGACTTCACACGTATGCTGAAATTAAGGGGGAGTGTCTGCACGGAGCATTCGTTCATGCTGAGAATATTTCAGCACCACTAAAATGAATTAGGTGCAAAAGTGAAACTGAGTGCATTTCCTTTACCACATTCTAAATATAGGATCTACAGTACTGAGCAAAATTAGTTTTTTTGAATTTCCAGAACAATACAACTTATACAGTTATAATTTGGATTAGATTAGGAGATTAGGTCATCCATAAAGGATAAAGTCAAAATAAAAAAAAATCAGGAGTTTCCAAAACTGGAGTTCAATAACTGGGAAATGTTACTCTTAACAACCACCTGGACGACCTGGTAGACCACCAAAACGGCCCCTTTAGTCGAAAAGCAGCTTTCATCTTAAGGGGGAAGAAAAAAAACTAATTCCATGCATTCTTTTACGCAGGCCATAGTTAATGAACAAGGAGGGTTTAGTACTTAAAACTGACATACTGTGAACCTGAAACAAAGTTCAATTAAAAAAAAGTTGGCGAACAGAAACTTCAGCTCCCACATCTTTAAGAGCATCACTGATGACGTCACAGAAATGGAAGTATGTTGTCACATCAATGTCAAAACTCAAGAGCGCAAAAACGTGAGGCGAAAGAATTAAAGCTGCTTGTTTTAAAATCTCGTGCACGTAAATGTGAAACTCGCGAGCACAGAAAGTGGAAATCGCACGCGCAATTTTCATGAACACACTCAAACTGTCTTTTTGGAAAAAAGACAAAATCTAATCGCGTAGAAAAAAATCTAATCGCGTGGGAAAAAAGGCATTAAAGGAGGAAAAAAGACGGTTTGAGCGTGTTTATGAAAATTACGCGTGCGGTTCCTCTTTCTGTGCTCGGGAGTTTCACATTTACGCTCACGAGTGAACATTTACATGGACAAAATGTTAAAACGTGCAGCTTTATATCTGTCACCGTGGTACAACAATGAAATACGCACCTTAAGACAGACAGTACGGAAATTAGCGCGCAAATGGAGAGTGACCAAGCTGGAGGTATTTCACTCTGCTTGGAAGGACAGCCTTAGCAGTTACAGAAAGGCACTTATTAAAACACGCTCAGCATACCTGTCCACACTCATCGAACACAACAAAAACAATCCTAGAGTTTTATTTAGCACCATCGCAAAACTTACCAAAAATCAGGCAGGAACGGAACCTCAGATACCCGCCAACCACAGCAGCAATGATTTCATGAACTTTTTCAATAGCAAAATCGAGAATATTAGACAAAAAGTTCTACCAATACGAGTAACCTATCCTTCATCCGGTTTGGCTCAAACAGCACAAAATGTGGTTTTAGAAGAAAGACTAGAAACATTTTCTCCACTACAGCAGACAGAACTGGAAAAACTTATCTCTTCTTCAAATTCTTCTACATGCACACTCGATATGATTCCAACAAGCCTATTGAAACAAGTATTACCAGCTATTATTAAACCTATCTTAACTATCATCAACTCTTCTCTTAGTCTGGGTCATGTACCTAAGTCTTTTAAACTAGCTGTGATAAAACCCTTGATAAAGAAGCCAAATCTTGACCCCAGAGAACTGTTCAGTTATAGACCCATTTCCAATTGACCTTTTATCTCTAAGATTTTAGAAAAGGCTGTAGCTCGACAACTCTGTTCTCATCTACATGAGAACAACATATATGAAAAATTCCAATCTGGTTTTAGGCCACATCACAGCACAGAGACAGCTTTAGTTAAGATAACAAATGATCTTCTTCTTGCCTCTGATCAGGGCCACGTATCTCTACTGGTGCTACTAGATCTAAGTGCAGCTTTTGACACTATAGATCACACTATTCTCTTGGACAGGCTAGAAAATATAGTTGGAATCACAGGAACAGCGTTATCCTGGTTTACATCTTACCTTAGTGATCGCTTTCAGTTTGTAAAGATAAATAATGTATTGTCTAACACTACAAAAGTGAAATATGGAGTTCCACAAGGTTCTGTTTTAGGTCCTCTGTTATTTACACTATATATGCTACCATTAGGCTCAGTTATAAATAGACATGGAATTAGTTTCCACTGTTATGCCGGTGATACACAACTGTACATATCAGCCAAACCAGATGATAAATCCAGATTAAATAAGATAGAAGATTGTGTAAGAGATATTAGACTTTGGATGCTACAGAACTTCCTTCTTTTGAACCCTGACAAAACGGAAGTTCTTCTCCTCCTCAGCCCAAAGGCTGCTCGGACTAAATGTTCAGATTTAATGTTAAATCTTGCTGATTTCTCTGTAGTTCCTGGTTCAGTAGCCAAAAATCTTGGTGTAACAATTGACTCAGATTTGACATTTAATCAACACGTAGGTAATATTACAAGAACAGCGTTTCTTCACCTACGAAACATTTCAAAGTTAAGAAATGCGTTATCTGTGTCTGATGCTGAAAAGTTAGTGCATGCCTTTATAACCTCAAGGCTAGATTACTGTAATGCATTATTGTCAGGATGCTCCAGCAGGAACCTGAATAATCTTCAGTTGGTTCAGAACGCTGCAGCTAGAGTACTAACTAAAACCAGGAAATTCGATCACATCAGTCCAGTTTTATCAGCGCTACACTGGCTTCCTGTTAAATTCCGAATCGACTATAAAATTCTATTACTGACGTATAAAGTCCTGCATGGTCTCGCACCGGAGTACCTGCAAGATCTTATTTCCTATTATGAACCGCCACGTTCACTCAGACCACAGAATGCTGTTTTTCTAATAGTTCCTAAAATTCAGAAGACTACAATGGGGGGAAGAGCTTTTTCCTACAAAGCCCCAAAATTGTGGAATAAACTCCCAGTTAATGTTCAGGACTCTGACACAGTCTCAATATTTAAGTCTAGACTGAAAACATACTTGTAGCTTTTGGTAATTAATCTTCTCTTTTAGATAAAGGCAGGAGATCTGGGGGGGTCTTGGACACAGAGGTTTATGGTAAACTGAGATGTTGGTGCTGTTGTTCCACCACTTCACGCGATCACACAGGTTTGTTGATGGTGGAGTGGGGGTACTCTCAGGGTACTCAGGGTACTCTCATGTCCATGTTACCTTCTGGTTCTCTCCTTTTAGTTTAGGCTGTTATAGTTAGATCTGCCGGAGTCACCAGCCGCACTCTAAAATTCTGAAAATTCATATTCTCTACAGTCTTACTCCCGAGCCCAACTAACACTCTCTCTTTACTCTCGCCTCCCGTCTGTTGAACGCTGTTGAAGGACTGATCATCACCCCACCATCACCAGCCAGCTCACCTGTCCATTACTACTACACCCTCAGTTACATCACTGTGCCATCCTGATGCACCAGCACTGAGATAGGATGGGAGTCTGGTTCCTCCCAAGGTTTCTTCCTCCAGTTGAGGGAGTTTTCCTTGCCACTGTTGCCTCTGGCTTGCTCACTGGGGGATATATGTTATAACTGTTTTCAAAACTCTGTAAAGCTGCTTTGAGACAACATCGTTGTAAAAAGCGCTATATAAATAAAATTGACTTGACCTCGTGTTTTTGCACGCTCGAGTTTTGACATTAATGTGATGCCATAGAATAGTACATTTTGCACATTTCACTCCAGACAATTTCTCAAACCTTGGAAAATATTGAGCAGCTACACTCAGTGTTTCATGCTGAAAAGACTAAAGAGAGGATCAGTTCCACCTTTATCAGAATCAGAAATACTTTATTGATCCCAGGGGGAAATTGCAGTTATTACAGAAGCACCTGGCTATGTAGAAGAATAAACACTCTAATAATAATTTACAACAAAAAAGAAATTTGCAATATGTACACATATATAAAGTCTTATAATACAATAGAAGAATAAAATGTAAAGTGACTGTGGCTATAATAATAAGTACAGATATACTGTATACAGCAGTAAGAATTTAGAAGTAAGAAAGTTATTGCACATTTGAGTTGTTGCATGCATAATTAAATTATTGTTCTATTGTTATTACTGTACATGTGAAAGGTGTTGTACGTTAATAGAGGAGTTATAAAGTCTGATAGCCACTGGTAGGAATGACCTCCTGTGGCATTTTGTAGTGCATTTTGGCTAAATGAGTCTTGCACTGAATGTGCTCCTGCGTCTCATCACTGTGTGATAAAGAGGGTGGGAGCCATTATCCATGATGGCCTGCAGCTTAGACAGCATCCTCCTCTCAGACACTGCCGTCAGCGAGTCCAGCTCCACACCCACAACATCACTGGCTCTGCAGATCAGTTTATTGAGTCTGCCACCCTCAGCCTCCTGCCCCAGCATGCAACAGCGTATAGGATGGCACTGGCCACTACAGACTCATCAAAGATTCCCAGCATAGTCCTGCAGATGTTGAAGGACCTCAGACGCCTCAGAAAATAGAGACGACTTTGGCCCTTCTTGTAGAGGGCGTCAGTGTCCCAGTCCAGTTTATTGTCAGTGTTATTAGCTTCACAACCCCAACAGCAACCTGTAATTAGCAGACACACTGTGTGATTTTATCCACTGTTTGCCGGTTGAAGCAGATCATCTTAAACTGAAAGTTTAACTTCTTTAATTTACATTGTGTACACGAAAGCGAGAACTGGTATAGGTAACATTAGCTACTAGCAAACTCCAAGTTACTAGCATAGCTAAAATACTAAATAGTATGAGAACAGAATGTAATTGTATTTATCGTGACATGTTGCTTTTGTGTATCATCACTGTGTCTTACTATAAATCAGTTCATCAAATTGTTTATGAGCTCACCAAATTGTAAAACAGCTCATTTGTTTTAGTGTAAATGTTTTTTTCACACATACCTTCTATGTAGAACATCAGAGAACAGCTCAAACAATGAATAAAATCATTTTATTGCACGTTTAAAGTCTATCACCAGTAATAATGACTGAGATCACCCACCATGAGGAGATAACAAGATAATGAGTTGAATTACGATGGTCAGCATGTGACCTGTGCGGGTGGATGTTTCATGAGGATCACACATGTTTGTAAACAATGATGCAGACACGTCTGTAACATTAACATATTGATATAACATATTGTGAAGCTTTTAGAATTGTTTTTGAAGACCTTCACATGAATGTTGTTTGTAATTTCAGTCATTTGAAAGAAACAATCTTTATTATTATCTTTAAGTTAATATTATCAGCTGTGTTTTATATTTCAAACAGTTTCAGTGTAATTGTGAAGCCTCAATTTTCTTTTTTGTTTGTTTATTGTTATTGAGTTCAAAGACAGTACAGGCTGCAGGCCTGTAGGTAATAATATTAAAGTTGCACCAATACCCGTCCTGGCACTTAAGTGCAGTATTGTATCATTAATGAGGATACAGATGCCTATGATCAACACCACAAAGCCTGCCGGTAGACAGAACTTACCAACACATCGGTGGTTTGGGACGACAAGCAGCATTAAAAATGCTCATGGCTAAATTTGTTACAGCAGTGTTTGATGGTTAAATGTGCTAAGAGAAGTGTCTGACACAGTTCTTTCTTTTAGTAATCTCTCTTCTGCTGCTGTGAGCACTTGCAGAGTTAACGATAGCCTTTAACCTTGATTTAGCCTTGAGCATAGCATAGCAGCCCAATAGCAGGACTACTGTGCCTACAGTGCATATACATCAGTCAGCTGTATCACTCAGCAGAGGGCTCTTGTTGCTGTGACCAAATCAGAAAAAAACACTAAAAGTCACTGCTGCAGGTAGCATGAACAACGATATTTACTCCAGAGTTTTTAACACCAAAAAAAGAGTACTCACTAGTACATACCACCATGTATACACCTCTATAAACAGTTCAGATACCTGTTTTTAAACAAAAAAAGATTTACATTTACAAGTTAGTTCTTATTACAGTATATAATCCAAGAAGTAAATGCTTTTCAGTCAAGCTGAGTTGGTTATTTACGCTAGTGTTGTGATCAGTAGTAGGTATCAGCCTGTATTTAAGGATCAGGTATCGAAAGGTAAAAAGTGGTTTCAATGTATCTCTAATACATAATAATGCATATTAAATAGATCTAATTTTGTCATATATTTGTCCTCTTTTGAACAAAGTGGTTGATGTGCAGATACTCAGATTCTATTAAGGGCCATTTAAATACATTTGCATTTTAGTTTACAACACACTTTAAACATTGTCCTCCATTTCAAGACCACACTGGATAGGTGTTTACTTAGGTGTGTAAAACTGCTTTATTAAAATCTCCACATAAAAAAGGGTGGAGTACAGAGGTAGATTATACAATTTAACAGAGTAAGCCTTTGTCCAAAACATTATAGAAGTTACTGTATGCATGGCCAGACTTGTCAAACAACATCTTCTCATTTTAAAAACAAGCACCTGTAACCTGCAATAATCTGCAATTAAACTGATTACTGTATGTGTCTCAGATTCTGTTTTAATTTAAATGCATACTCAATACACAGCATCTTGGATGTCCAAGTACTTTCAGAACAAGTGAAAGAAATCTGTTCTGAGTTACCAAGGCCTATAAAGGCTCTGCCTTCAAGACTAAATGATCCATTACATTCATAAAAACACAATGTCTTTAGTCATCACAGCTGCGCTTTCGACAATAATTGACCCGTTTTTAGAAAGATGAAAAAAAGGCTTTTATTTACAGCATTATTGCACAAGTTCAGCACAGCAAAGTTTCAGTGCAAAACACAAAATGAGACAGACATAAAAAAAAGGTTAAAAAAAAGTTTTTTGCTACAAATGTACTGGGTCCGCGAGGTGGAGTCAGATCAGTTTGTTTGCGGGTGCTCAGTGCAACGAGACTGAACGCGTTTATAAAATGAACAGGTCCAGTGGAGTAGAACTCAGCTTGGCCCAAAATTCATCTTCTGTGTGGAAAAACAAAACAAAACAAAAACCCTATTTGTTCTGGAATTAAAAAGTACAAATATAGAAAAATGCTGAAGTACTGGGGCTTTTAAGCTGGCCCAGCCTTTACATGGGGACTTTAAAGGGGATTCAAAATTTCAGCATAATTAAACAGTTGGGATGTTAACAGAGTCAGTGGTTTGAGGAGAAATGCTCCCATTCAAGAGTCAGAATTGTCCACAGTGGTGGTGATAGGAACGAGACAACCAACATCCTTTGAAGAAAGTTATGAATACGCTGCCTGACATTCAAGACATTGTTTTCTAACAGTGTGAGACATGGTTGTGAGTGTAAAAGTATAAGCTAAAATACTTATTATTTTCAATTTTTCACTATTTTACCACCATCACCATTCCTTATACAACTCAGATGTGTGTAGGTTTACTAGTGGTTTTAGATAGAATATAAAATAGCTATACTTCTGTTGTACACATGGCGTGCTCTGGTTCCCATCACCACCACTGTAAAGAAATATATATTAAGCATTGTTGACATCTCTACCACTGAATTATGCAGAAATCCTGAATAAATGGTGGAATTCACCTTTAAAGAACATAATAATACCTAATGCACACCTACTAAACAGAGATGACAGAAATTGGATTTATTTCATACAGTACGTAAAAAAAATAGGTCTTTGGTAACCTGAAACAATTAGAAGAAGCAAAAACGTCCTGTTTCCAATCATTTGGCAAAATGCAAAATGTGGTTTAACTGATATACAGAGAGTTTCATTATGGTCTGTACATCAGTGTCCATTAAAACATGATTATCATATAAACAACACCATATAAGTGCCAGGAACTTAGGTCTGGAACATGACCTGAGTCAACTGGGACATGCGCAGACTGCGTCCCATAGAAAAACAGGGTGCAGCTACGGACAGGAATGAAGCCCATTTTGTTCTAAAATAAGTCTACAGTAATGATCCCCTGAGTCACCAAGGCTAATTCGACACCTAAAAAGTTTCTTGACTCTAGAATCAGTCAAAAGTCATCAATGGATATCCTCACTGAAGATTCTCCTGATTTTTCTTAAAGGGCCCATATCCTACACTGTTCTTTTATCCATCTTTATTAAACAGGTCATGCCTCTCTGTGCTGTATGATGTATAGGGCTACTGTAGGGTTTCTGACTCCTGTTATGTTTAAAAACTTCATAATTTTTAAATGCATCCCAAGCCCATGGTTGGGAACGTAATCAGATATAGGCAATTGCATTTTCTATTATTCTTCTGTTTAACGGATTATTTACAAGAGCGGTCTGCTTGTTGAGTAGGATAGAAATTTGATTTGCAATGGCTTTAATTGAGCTAGTCTATTCCGACTGAGGTGTATACATGGACGTATTCTATTTGAGCTATTAGACTGATTATTAATAGATTATCAGGACCTGACCAAATATATTTGACAAGGCAAGTTCTCACTTAGGGATTCCCCTAGTACATTTTGTCACCATATTGCTGGACAGTTGCTTGTACAGAAACCCCGAAGTGGACAACGGAAGAGTGCTATTAAGCCATTAACTCTGGAATCCACAATACAGATCCAGAATTCTGGTGCTAAATAAGGAAACAAATAGGCAAATAAGGACTGAATATTCAAGTATTGGCGCTAATGATCTCTTAAACTAATTTAAAAAACGTGAGAAATTTTGTTTTTCTGTGATATGGACCCTTTAATCTGCATGTGGCGGTAAGTGATGAAATGCCCAAACGTAATTTTGATGCAAGTTCACATTCTCACGTGACCTGGAGAATATTAAAAGGCCAGATTAAGTTCCTTTTAAGTACGTTTCATTCATTCACACTGGTTCTTATTCATTTTCACTGAAGATATAAACAGCTGCCTCGGCGAGTGTGTGCTGTGCTTCGTAACCTCGGTCGGCATTTAATGACTTTGGCATCAAAGCAGGGGGGCACTGAGCTAAGGCTAACGTTTCTCTGGCGAACAACGTGGTGCAAAAACCCCACTCCCGCCAAAAGGCTCAGTTTTTTTTCTAAATGTTTCTGACAGCCGAAAAGGTGAAATGAATGAGAGTCTGAAAAAGGTCCATCTACAGTTTCTGTCATTCTCTATGTGCTTACAAGCTTTCTTCCATCGGGAGAATTCATTAAGACACCCCACGCCACCCCACCTATCCCGAGGTCTTCAGGTAAGAAATAAAAATTCTAATATTCCTCTTGTATATTTTTTGTGCAGACTATTTCAAACAGAAGTGCAAATTTCCAATGAGTCAATGGAGAGATGAAGGGCAGGCAGAACTACAAGACCGCTGACTGACTAACTTCCACTTCAATAGTAATTATAATAAAACGAGAGAAAAAACTTAAATACAAAAGTGGCAAATAAATACACAACATAAATGAGGTTTAACGAAAAAAGAAGATTAACCCTAGTCGACATAGACCAAGTAAACCAAAGAAACTAAGTGGACACTGCAGAGAAAAGTAAGGGCACGGAGGCGAAGAAGGCACATTTTCCACATCTGTTCGTTTGGGAAAATAACTCCACAGACAGAGACAGCTCGTTCAGCCTTCCCTATCCAGTGTTTTAATGGCTCAGCTTTCCACATTGATGCAGGAAACACTCCAGGTTACATGCCAAAATTCCCACTTAGTCCCACAGCATCCAGATTCAAAGCCCTCTCCGGACCGGGAATGTCGAAGTCAGATGAAGAAACGCAATCAGTTCCACAGGTGGAGAGAGTGTGAAGATAGAGCGGGTGCAGTTCTGCTGTTGTGTACTATATTTACAGTCAGCTGCTACGTGTCTGCTGGGTTCGCTAGGTGCCTATCATCTTCTTCTCAGGAGGAGCTGGAAAAAGCGCCTGAGTAGGAGCCCCATCCACAGGATGAACGCGGGTTCGTCCAGCGCCGGCAGCTGGACTCCACCTCCGTTTCTGCCCACCTGTGGAGAGGTGAGATAAAACAGATAAGCTTAGTGCTGCTGATGAATAAACATGTAAATACATAAATACACTGACAATTAAATGCATTTAAACAACTGCTAGAGTGACAATAGTACACCAACCAGTGCTGCTGTATGTATGCAGTTTCCTATATATGTGATGGTGAATGTATTAAAAACACTCTTTAACACACATGCATCTTTAAGTTGCCCAGTGGTCAATAACCTCAAATGATATAAATATAACGCAGGTAGAAGCTACTGACTATATTATTATATTACTTTTTGTGAGATCATATGGTCCCGAGGTGGTGAAGTCCTGCAGGGTCTGACATGATCTTGGGGCAAGGACATACATACAAACTTTTGGTACTGGAATGTGGTAATACCTAAGCTCTCTAAATCCCCACTAATTGCTGTCTGTACACATTTATCATTTTTGGGTGACTTTTCAGCCTTGCTAATTTATGTTATTATTATTGTCCATCAGATTATTGTTGTCCATCAGACAATGCTGCGAGTTCCACTTTTGTGAGTTTACTGGTTTAAAACTTCCAACTTACTTTGCCCCCCTTAATAGGTCTGAGTTTTCACCCAGATTTGGCCAATAATTCGCAGGCTTGGGCCCAAACTTTCACTACAACAAAAATAAGCCATGTTGATATTACAAGAGAATGTTACAGAGTTAAAGTGAAAGCAGTTCAGAGTAAAAGTAATTAGCGCTAACTGCCAGTTCTGTGTCATTTGCTCAGCCTGTGCTTTTGGCTTTGACAGCAGTCAATGGTACTCCAGCTAATGAAGTGGAGTCTCCTTGTTAAAGACCTGGCAGCAACGCCACTGAACCAGGTGGCCTGTTTTGGCCTGGTGCTTTTGGCCTAGTTTCGTGCCGAGCACTCAGAGCAACCACGATAAGAACAGGGCACTTCCCCCCAGGGACTCTTGGCAGGAACTCGTGAGGAAGCACACTCCAGAATGAAAAAAGGAAAAGAAAAAAAACCCTTTCCTGTACAGAATAAAAGAAGGGTGAAAAACATCATGCTCAGGGGGGGGCGCCTTCACCTCACCTTCAGGATAAGAATCTATTGCAGCTAAAATGTTGGTAACATTCAAGAAAATACCATGAAGGAAAAAAAGAGAGAATTAACTCTGGATTAAGGCAGGTGCGAGTGATTGGAGGGGAAAAGACAGGAAATGAAGAGGATGTTGACCCGGAGCATGTGGTCTGAATTAGCCTCAACGATGCCATTTGGCTAAAAGAAGGGTTTTAATAAACAAATGCAGAGGGTGAAAAACAAGAGGGAGGTTTGATTCAGTAAAACTCGAGCCAAAAACCACAACATGCCCAAGGAGTGATTGTGTGCGCTGCCAGAGGAAACAGGTGAGGAGGAAGTGGAGTAAAAACTGAGGGGAGATTTAACCCTGTAGTGTGGACAGGGATGAAAGGGGGAAGAGGGAGATAGAGAAGGCTCATTAGCACCACATGAATGACAGCGTTCACAGAAGGAAAGTTTAATTCCTAACATCACTTGGGTAACATTTGATTACTCAGGCTCAGTGATACGGTGCCAAGCCGCATATCACTTCGACTCAATGACTTTCAAAGCAGATTCACAAACAAGTGAACCAAGATATGGCCATGTTTCTGTCAATATTTCAAAGAACACATTTACCAACATGAGCTTTGCACAGCTATTTCAAATTATGTAATGTGCCAGATATGCCTTTAAAGTCTAAAAACCAAAAAAATGAAAAAAAACCAAAACAAACAAACAAACAAAAAACTGCAACAACTATGATCAAAAATACCAGGCTTATACAAAATACAAAGTGATGCACCGAAATTAGAGAAACAAAATCTCATAAAACACACAATACAGATATGAGAAGCAATAAATTCCAAATAAAACAGTGTGCATGACTGCAGTCTCTTTTTTAGCAAGTAACAAACAACACACAATAACAAAACGCATGATTCACCAACAAAATAAACATAATAAACAAAATCGTATAGTATAGGTAAAAACAGACATTTGGGACACATCCAAATTTTTCTGTAACAACCACAATTTCTAAAGTGACCTGTTTAGGGCATATGAGACTTGGCTTGGATTTGATGCTACTTTTGACTAAAACATGGGAATTTGAAGCATCTAAGATGTTCGAGTGATGTTCTTTAGACTTTTATATTGCAGTTTTACAGTCAATCACATTGTAAATACTTTACTTTAAGCCTGAGATTGCAATGATGGAGTGGTTTGATATATTTTACCTTGTTAACTAGCTGATCAGTTTATTTCTAGATTGGAAAATAAGTTAATCAGCCTGTCAGTTTAAACAGAACCAGGTTCTGTTCAGTATTCAGTATTCTGAGTCCTGCATGTAAGCGGCTTTAGAGTCAAAGACTGTTATCTCTGTGAGGTGGTCGGTATGCATATATTGTATATTTTACGACTCTGAAGGTGACTCAGACATTAATCAGATATTAGAACAGGAACTATGCATTATATAACGCTACTTATTGTGATGCAAGTGTGCAACAGTAGGCATTATTGCTTCAGATGTTTTACACACAGCTAGTGAAAATAATTATTATGTTTATAGCAAGTTAGTCTGTTTTGGTCAAGAGAGTTTTGAGCTGTGCACATGGGTCAGTAAATGATTACAATGGTTACAATTTACCTAATTATCTGATAACGGTAATCTGCATAGGGACACACTGCTAACCTTAGCATTAGCACACATATGTGTTTGTTGGGTTTTTGTACTATTACAGTTTTCCTAAAATTAGATTTGAAAAATCACTACATATTGTCCTGCTCACAGTTTTGTCAGGTTCTTGCCAATACACAGCCCTCCTTAAGCAGGTTCTTCTAAATCGTTATATTTATGGTATTACACTTTTCTAAATGCTGCATTTTACTTAAAAAAGTTGTGTTCTGTGACACAACTAAAACATGCTAAGCTTGAATGAATAACTTGTGGTGTGGGAGGGGCGGCTTTCTTTAATCAAGTTCAATTAACTTATGCACCACTGTGGAGAAACAGCCTGCAACTACAGGGCAGGACTTTGTTTTCCGTCGCTATGCCTGTCTATCTGCACACTTTCCTCACCATATGGGATCAATTAATCTTCATGGTTCTTAAAAACAAGTTGACTACAATAACAGAAAACCTTGCTGTCATGGAGAGGAGAGAGCGAGGTGAGTAAGAAAACTGTGGCATGATGGTATCAGACTCACTCTTAGTCATTTCTTGGGGACAATGGGAGCTGGTGTGAGAGAGCAACCGGGCGAGAGCTGCGCCAGAGCACATGCATGAAAAACAGAGTAGCCACAAGCGAACAAAACCAGAGCTCTGCAAAACAATCCTCTCAGACTGGGCTAACCGCCACAGTATGGACAAGACAACATGCACTTTAACTAATTCACTAATGCGTTCGCAGATGGCTGCAATTGCCCGAGGAGGAAACAAACAAACAAATAAATAAATAAATAAGAAGCATAAATAAAAAGAAGCATAAATGTAGTAACTGCTCAAGCACATATGCTTTGAGTTGATGTGGAGGAACGCCATGTGACCCAACAGAAAACACTTGCTGGAATTTGCTCTCAATAATAATCCTATTTGCTTTAATTCAAATGCTATATAGCAAGTCTGTCCTCAGCCATATAACGCAGACTTCTTATATTGTTCTAAGCTTCTTGAGCTGGTAGTTTTGGTGTAAGGAAGCAACAAGCAAACAAATCTAAACATTCTTAGTACTAAAATAAGTACTACTACTAATGTGAAAAATAACAGAAACAGCTAGTAAAGGGTTTAAACAGAAATGTCTAATTACTGCAATGTGCTATTAGCTCTCATGTATGAGACGAATCCAGTGAATGCACCCACACCAGCAGGAGGTTGCGGTCACATTTGATGTCACATGCTGTTTCCAAACTGAAAGAGGCCTACAATATGTGGGATTTAAATGATACAGGCTAAAAACATTTAGGTAGTAATATTTAAAGCTTGTTCGTATAATGTCACACTCTTCTTGGCATGCGTCTATATCTACTATCTACTGGTTCGACTGCTACAGACTGTAGTCCATCTGTTTCTCTGTACACTTTGTTACTTCGTTCTTTAATGGTCAGGACCTCTACAGGACCATTACAGAGCAAATATTATGTGTGTGGTGGATCATTATTAGCACTGCAGTTGCAGTTATGTTGCAATAGTGTGTTAGTTTAGTGTCACTGCTGGACTAAGAATAGTCCACCAACCAAAAATATCCAGACCAGAGTCCTGTGACCATTCATGAAGGACTAGAGGACAAACTGTGCAGCAACAGATGAGCTATTGTTTCTGACTTCATATGCATAAGGTTGACCAACAAGGTAAGTGGGCAGTGAATGGACACAATGTTTTAAAACTCCAGCTGCACCCAAATCATACATGGTCCAAGGTTCATACTCAAATCTTACCTGCTCCCAAAGTATGTCATATATTTGCACTGAATTATATATTTTCAGTTCCGATTTCACATGTGGTACTAAAATTTGATATGTAGCAGATATGCAACAATGTGACTCACATTGACTCACATCAGCCAGATTGGAATTTACATCAGTCCAACTCGACATTCTCTATTATTTTGCACTGCTGAGATTTTGAACGCCAGGTATGATATTTCTGTACAAACAAAATTAGTAGGCACAGTGGCTTCGGGATCACAGAAATTTATAAAAAAATGTCAGAATGCAATCACAGGAGAATGGGTCTGCAGACTCATAAAAAGAAAAGTTAAAAGCCTGAATGCAAAGTTTAAAGAAATGTTGTACAAATTGTTGTATTAGAGGCCTGTCATTACAGACTCAAACGTAGCAAATGATCTCCACAGCACATCTAATGTAGTAAAATCAGCTTGTCAAGATAAACTGAGAGGTGAAAGACGGAGAGGAGCAGAAGCAGTACGAGAATAAATGTATTTACACAGGAGAATGAAGCTCAAAGCTCATCTTCAATAATCTTTTGGTACTAAAGCATGCATTGCGATCCGGATGAGAGCAACTTTGTAGTCAATCATGTGGTATAAAATATGTTCACCGAGTTTGTTACATGCTGCCAAACATCATGTTGGAACATAAACGCCTTCACTCATCTCCTGAGAGGTGGCTGTGTGAGTCAGTAGGAACTCCAGCAGCTACAATGACCTGCACTGTTCCGCTCTCAGGGGGAAAGAGGCTTCGCAACAAAAGAGCACTGATGCATGGCGCTGACAAAGGCCCATCTTGCTCGTTCACAGGCTGAGATGCAGACGTTAGGCAGAGGCCAGACATCTGCTTTGCATTAGCCCTGGGGTTGCTTACTATGCTGGAGTGTTCTGCATCTCACACCACTGAATGAACTCTCATGAAGCGAGTCCAGGGGGGCTTCCAAGACACCTAAACACAATGTTTCTGATCATTAATCTTGGCATTAAGTATGTTTTTGTTATATATTTCATTAGAATAGAGGTAAATAAACATAAATACAGTACAGTGGAACAAGAAATGTCATCACCAGTAGTATTGATTATAGAAGTATTGATTAGCCAAATGAGGTGCTGGACCATAGCCAGAGATATCCAGATAAACAGCCTGATTTTCTCAGGTGTCTCAGGTGCCAACACTATTCACATATTCTCCTCTTTAGGCAAGGCTGATGAACATGAAGTAGCATGGAGCATCATCAGAGTGAAGAACTCAGTAAGGCTGGGTAGTATGACAATATATATCATTATAACACAGATTACAGTAAAGCGCAACAAGAAAAGTCATCAAGATCAATATCATAAAATACTGTGTATCATGAAAAGGAATAGTAATATAAATGTTATTTATATAACATTTCTTATGCAAATACAATGTGAATCTTGCTAGCTGACAGTCGATTAAATACAGTTTAAGTGTGCCATGTGGTGCCTTACTCCATCCTTTAATTGGCTACAAAGCAAAGCAAGACATTACCAAACTAAACTGCAGAAAAATATGGCAGCTAAAACTATTTACAGTGGTGCAGTAAACAGGCAATACAGCCAACTCTGTAGATCAACCTGGTGATTTTCACATGAAAATATGACACATAGCACACACATAGGTATACTTTCAGAAAGCTCTGCCTCTGTAGTTTAAGGTGGAATTCAAAGTTTGCCAATCTCTTAAATGGTTGCAAAGTTTAAATGCAACGTATTCTAAATGCATCATATACGCTTTTTATATCTCTTTTACTTACTGTGCTGTTGTTGTTTTGTGACATCACAAATACAGTTTACGTAGATGGTACATTTTAAATGCTTTCATATAACTTTCTTTATTTTAAAAAGTGAAGGACATTTCAGTTTTTGATTTGAATCAATTAATTTTGGAAAGATTTGTGGTTCCTTCAGTCAAATTGTGAGATTCTTACCCCACCAAACAAAACAAAACTCTGGCACTGACATCATCACAGACACGTGAGAAGAAAAATAAGCAAAACAGCAGGAAAAAGAAAAACTCCAAATCCCTCCATTGCGATGTGTCGTGGGCCAGCTCCACTCTGACCCTCACTAAGAGCAGGTCTAGCTGGGCCCTGAGTGCGTCTCCATGGCGCTGTGCAGAATGACCCAGTGGATAATTAGAGCCCAGAGTCTAACCACAGGGTAAACATAATGAAGTCAGCTCATCCCAGTCACATGCAAACCCTGCCATGCAACGCTCTGAGCCTCCTCTGACTGTCTACTACAAACCACCACCAGCTCTACAGTCCATTAGCACCAGCACTGTGCTACTGGTTCTATTAGATTATATGTAAACCAGCGGCTTTTAAAGGGCCCACATCATAAATAAAAACATAATAGATAGATGAGACATGAGAGATTGTTACCATTTTTGTGATTTAGCAACAAAAACAACACATTTACGTATAGCCAAGTATTCAGCCTGTGGATGTACAATGTGGTTCAGTCTAGACTGCATTTTGAAAGAAGGGGCAATACAAGACAGCCAATTAGAACACAGCTCATTTACAAAAGTCAGTGTTAAAGGCGCAGTCACAAAAAAGAAATGTTGGAAAATGAATTTTACAGATTTTAGCATGTACACCTACACTTATCCATATACTTAACTCACACAAATTTAGCTTTTTTGGTTTCATGTTGTAGTTATGAGGCTTATGTTGCTCACAAGACAATAGCCATCCAAATCTTTTCTGTGAATATATCCACGGAAATTCCTCCAAATACATCTCCAAAAAAAACATGTCACGTCTCACAGGCATTGGGGCATTAGATTAGATTTATATCTTACATTATCTTATATTCTATCTTATGTTTGAAACTATAAGATTAACATTTATTTATTAAAATAAACATCAGAAAACATTGTAAATGTAACCCATAGAATTTATATACCTTCTTATACATAGCTCACAGTAAGTTATACAAGGTCCTAACCCATATCTACAGTGTCCTAGTGCCACCTTAAATAAAACCTGGATGCAGTTTGAGTGGGCTGAGAGAAGTTTTGTGGACCTATTAACAGAGCAGATTTCGGTGGCTGTTGATTTGTACTGTTAGCAGCGTATTTCTTCCATTAACAACGTCATAGGTGTTAATCTTGTGCTACAATGAAGAAGCAAAATTTGCACACCAAATTTGTCTGATCTGGGCAATTTCTCTATATAAATACTCTAAAACTGGTGTTTTACAGTCTGCAGACTAAAACTGAAGCAAAGAAATCAAGAAAACATCAGAAAAACATGACAGTATACAGAAAATGTTGTTTATGCCTTCTTACTATACTGTCATTTATTTCAGTTTTAGTAAAAAGCAATATGTAATGTGCTGACTGATACCAATGGATTACAGCAGTATGGCTTATGTAAATGAACATGCATATCAGCTTTTACACGTCTAATTACACATGGTAATTTTTCTATATCACAGTTGTTTCATTGTTATTAATATGTAACTACACAGATATTACAGACACTTGATCCAAAGACCAAAGATTCATCCTGCTTTAAAAAAGCGAACACTGCTTCAAGACCACGTATATCTGTGTATTATATATTTTTGACAGCGGAAAGAGAAATGTGCACCACGTTCTAGCAACTTAGATAAATCTGCCCTTTCTGTCAGAGATTCATAGTCGATGTTTGTGACTCAGAGTCATCAGCCAGACCACAGCCATGCAATGCAGCGCCAAACACCAGCACCTCAAACACGAGAACACAGAAGGTGGAACACAGCACACTTTTTTTTTTTTTTTTGGTAAATGCACTCAACCACAACTGAACTAATTCTACATGAAACACAACTAGAACCCAAACAACCTTGATGGGCATGACGATCCCCTCTTTGGGCAGAGAATTGGAATCAACAGTATTTTATGCAGGTACTTCTTGTACCTTAAGACCACTGCAATCTAGAGTGAATCTGAAAGGAATGCTTTGAACTGCTAATGAATAGTGATAGTGATTCACAGCTGAAGTCAGATACACTTTACAAGCAACAAAGTTCCCCACTAAATCATATAACTAAATACATACCCAGATAGATTAGATATTAGATAATCCACTTGCATCAGGCAGGAGAAAGTAAAAGGAGTTTAGACTAAACTGATTAAAAGCTACAGAGACACTGTGGGGACAGGATGTGTAGCTGTTCAAGAAGCTCCTCACAAAGAAAAGGAGACACATATATAATTACTAAATGCAGGCTGACAATGTGATATACAGAAATATAGTGTTTGGACTATTGAGTAACACAATATTATGTTATGTGGTATTGGTTAGTAATTAATAGTGGAATGAAAAGATTAGTGACAGACAGTGGTTAACACTAGCAAACTGAGCTGATTATTTAACATTTTTAAAGTATGTAATTTTTCTAAAATGAGATAAAATCACAATATCGCAATAACCAGTTATTAACACTCCAATACCGTTATCAGTACCTAACTATCTAACCTAACTAACATATATGTCGTGACATTTCTATGACTACATATTTTCAATATTTTTTTTGTCTAACTCTATGTTCTGTGTTTTAAATAAAAAAAACTCTGTTTGAATCAATGGCAGTTACTTGTTATATATACATTGCATGTTTTTTAAGAAAAACATCTTGGTACTGATAACGATACTACATTTAATGCCTGGTTCACACTAAACATTTTTTTGAGTCGTCGAGTGTCGAGTGGTCGCTGATTTGCCTCCGAGCAGAGGTTTTTGACGGCGATCTACAAAAAACAGTATGCGACTGAAAAACCAAGCTAAAATTGTGTATTGTGAACAAGGTATATGTGTCAGCATCAGTAGTGCAACAGTACAATATATACAGCCCTAGCTCGGATTGGATCCCAGCACCCAGCAAGCCTTCAAAATCACAATAACCCAGTAAAAAGGCAAGCCTGGAAGACAGGCAAGGCATTCATTCACTGCGATGTATAACAAATGCATTATAAATGTGTGATGAGTTTCTCTGAAGCGCCATGTTACAAATAATTAAATAAAATCTTCAAAAAGGTCAGAATAAATAAATAACATTAAAAAGGAAAAGGTCAGGTCAGGGCTGGGGTACAGTGTATGTTAATCAGAGCCGGCCCCTCAGGACAGGACCTTGATTTCTGACTGATGCAATGTTCAGGAAATGCATAAATCCGTCGGAGCATAGCATAGTTAAACAGTGCTGGAGCTACAGCCCTCACCTGCAGCAGCACACCAAAGTCCTTTTATATTTAAACTCCCCGGCTCCTGATAATCAACTCTGAAAGATAAGACAGACTCGTTCCATAGCGCAGGCCGAGCGTCCTGCCGTTACCGCTGTTACATAAGACATTTCATCATGGAGATCTGGTGCACTTAGCACTTGCATATCAACAAGACAGGCATGCAGGCAACTCACCCCCTGAAAAAAAATCTCATTGAATTCATCACCGATGCGCCGCAGCTCTTGCGCTACGTACGACTCCGCTCGCATGTCCCCCGCAGACGCTGCTCCGTGGGGTGGATAGTGGTCATGGGGCCATAATTCTGTGAAGCACACAGATAGAGAAAGACAGGTCTGTTAAGTGCATCCATAACACATAAAGATGAAAATATTATAATGCTCGCGTTATCAGATGAGTGCAAATATGTAGTTAAAAGTCAAACTATGAACCACCAGTATTTTTTGTCCCCCTTTCTTTAATTATTTTTTTTTATTCTAAGAAAAGTTTATAGAGTTTGGTGTGAAATGCCTTGTTCTAGACAACAGCATTTTGGTCACGTGTTAATAGAACTGTTAAACACGGAACGCATGATGTTACTGTCCTGTGTGTTTATTGTTCATTAATAGAGTAACCACAGTCTTATTCCAAGCTCCACCCAACAGTACCTATTCATGTTGTGGGGGGAATGAGGCAAAAATATTGTGGTACTTCAATATTTATATTGTCAGACATCTGATCAGTCGGAGAAAAAAGAACCAACAGTAATACATTTTAAAAATACTATCAAAAACGAAATATTATTATTTTTATTTAGTATTTGTACATACTCTATTGTACTGAATTCAGTTAAAGGGCCTAATTTTAATCTCTTTACAATGAAACATACACAGTGGCTTAGCACCTTAACAATATATACTGTTATACTGCCCAGCCCTATGCCTAATAATATTTATTATATCTATTTATTTACTCAGGCAGTTGGATGGTTATTTCTGTAAACATTAACCACAAATGTCAGGTACAACACCCAAGATCTTCTCCATAATGCAGACATGACATGACACAAGCAGAAAAGAAAGCCTCCACTATATCCATCATTGGTTTATGAAATAACACAAATTAATTCACAAACAACAGACATAGTGACAATAATAACTAATAAATAATAATCATACAGTAACAAGTTTTATGTTAACAGTTTTTATATTTTTCCCTTTAGTTTGGTGCTCCACTAAACAAGTTTTAAGGCGTTATTAATGAGAGCAGGGGTAGCTTGTGTTTCAGGGCAGTCTGTATTGTTCGCATCATCATCAAAGGAGCTATTCTTTTGATTTGTATACTGACACTCAGTTTTATTAAAACTTGTGATTCCGTCTTAATATCCTCACAAAGAAAACACTGTGCAGTAATAATAATTCAGTCATCATTCAGTGTTTGACATGTAAAAAAACAAGAACTATTGTAAAACTGTGTCTCAGACATGAGGCAGCGTATTTATATCCATTTCATGTAATAACTTTCGGTGAGAAAACTTTTTGAGGCATTTAGAGACAGCGGTATCATCACCACTGTGACCAATTCTGGTTCATCAAGTAACTCTACAGTGTACTGTGTCTCACCAAACAACTCTCAGTGATTTTAACCAACAATGCACCAATTTAAACAAATTTGGTGGAAATCCTCTTTAAATAAAGTTTGCCGTCTATCAGTCTGCCTCCTATTTCTGGTTGATCATGTAGCTTGGGCACGAATAACAAAACACTTTGCTACTACCTTCAGAAACCAGAACTGATGACTGTTGAACACACAATTGAGGCCACAGTGATGCAAACATTACTCTGAGGCATGCAGCAAATGTAAGCTCAGGTCTGAGCAACACTGAAGAGAGTGCGCCGAGGCTATGCGCTAATAATACAACCACAATCTGGCTGAACTTGCACTGATTCTCTAGCTATGACTCAAGTGAGAACTAGTTTTACTGTTATTTCTCATGCCCAATCATATTAGAACCATATGCTACTCATTTCCACACACAGTTACGCCCGACTCATTCAGACTTTCACTATAAAATATCCTAAATCACACTCCAGATATTACTCAATTACTTTCTCCGCTATTGCTGCCTCGCCACAGGCCAATTTCACAGACTGCAATATTGTCAGGTGATAACATGCTCATGTTTGTTTGCATGTGAGCTGAACGGATGGATGACTTTAGTGACATGCTACTGGTTGATTCTTTGTCTATGTCAAACAAGTCAACTATGCCACTTGTCAGTTCCAAGTTTAAACATACTGGACAACATAGTAGGTTATGGCAAATTCTATATTTAATGTTTTCTATAAACTCTGCAAACAGATAAAAACTGTGCACTAAAAAGTGGTGTGATGATGAAAAGTGCACTGTAGAAAAGTTCAATTAAGTTGTATCCTCCATATGTTAAAAACTGCAATTTTACAAATCACAAGACCTGCAACTTTTAGAAAACATTTTAGACTGCATTATCTAAAACGTTCACCCTAAAACATAGAGCTGGTGGCTACCGAACCTCCAAGTGTCGTGACATCACAACCACAAACTCCATTCAAGGCTCAAGCCTAAAACCAGAAAAGGTGGTTATCCTGGTCTTTTTAAGCCAAAAAGCATGTCTGAATCTTAATTCTTAGTAAATAATCACAATTCAAATCACAGTCACAACAGACACACAGTAACTTACAGTGTACTTATGACCAGTTTTCTGTGAAAGAAAGTTTCTTTAGAATGGCGCGAACCACTTTGATTGATAATTATGTTCACATCTCAAATATTACATAGAAACTTTGAAACTTTGTTGGATGTGTTAATTCTGCTTACTTTTGTATGTCCAGCATGTGACTGACACAAGGAATGGCAACACAACCTGTCCAGGCATCTCAAAATCTGCGTCGATCTGAGCACAAAGAAGCCAAACGAGCAGTTTCTGGCAGGCTATCACTGACAGATGACAGTGTAGATTAGCTAGTGTTGCTTTCCTTCTCCATTAAGCGTGGCCTTTCCAAGACTGGGTGCTTACGAGGCGCTACAGGAAGATGCTTTATCACCCTATGCTATCTCCAGGCTCTTAATGAGGAAGAGCAGGAATGGTGAGATCTCGTGTCTGGCCTGCAACAAAAGACACAGCGCTCTATTTTGACTGCCGGCAGGTTGGGCTCCTGTCTCTCTTGCCCGGCTCAAGCCTTTGCAACAGTAATAATAAAGAGACAACAAGTGAATCAGCTCACTCCATCACTCTCCATTGTGAGGAGACAGTGGCTCACTATGTACTTTAAACATGAGGGCTGCAGGACATTTACAACAGGCTTGGGAATGGCTAAACAGACCTCCTGCCTCATCAGAGGCACGCACATTGTTGTAAACAGACATATGCTTTGTAAGGATGCACAATGATATCAAAATCATACTGGCTTAAAAAATATCAGGACTGGACATTTAGATTGCAAAATTTAGCCACATTTTCTCTTTTTATCAGCATTGGCAGATGCATACTTAAACTCATATATTCATATATCAGCCTCACCCATTAAGTGCTCAAAATGCTGCATCCGTAATGCTTTATTCAGAGCTCAGGGTGCAAGTTGCCACTGAGGTCTAAATTGCTTTAGGAACTGGAACATTGAAATACTCCAGATTTTCAGTCTGTAAGCAGTCTGTACTCCAAAGCCATGCTGGAGAAGACATGATCTGTCGTATGTTTTCCTTTATACGACAAGTTGCTCCAAAACCCTGAAAGCCTTTAACCAACAGCAGCAAAACACCTTAAACAGATCTGCATTCACACCACACTGTAAGTTTGCATTCCTGTCAGTGTGGGCTATTTCCACTGACTCCTGCATAACTGAAGCTAGGACTGGGCAATAATGATAATTATATGTATCACAATACAACTACGTGCTTTTCTAAACTTGTTGCTGCTTTAACGTTTTATGTTTAGTTACAAAGAGCATTTCGGCAAAATGTTAATGGTATTCATGATTTTTGTGAGTTTTTTTTTTGGACACCATATATTGTGATGCTCAAGCTATCTTTCGGCTGTTTTAAACTGTCATTTGCTATTAAAAGGCAGTTCTACCCTTTTTTTCAGTCTTCTGTCGAGCCTCAGTGGTGGTGACAGGAACCAGATGACTACAACACTAATAAAGCCATTTTATGAATTTTTCAAAACCAATGAGCCGACACGTGTTTTTTGAATGTTTATATGGAATATTAATAATAGCAAAATAATGAAAAGTCTAAAAAATAATAATTCTGGGGACTATTTCGCCTCACCATGTATCCTTCCGCCACATATGCATAAGATCTAAACTGCAGAATTAGGCAGTGTAATTCTCACCGTGTCTGTGAGGGAGCTGGCGGACGTCTGGTTGTTATTACCACCACTGTACGAAACAGAAGGTAGCGTTTCACGCCAAACCAAGCTGTAGATATCTGGGCAAATTGGTGGTCGTCTTTTAATTCAAGACAGCGGCGAATTCTCCAAACTAAACAGCCTTAAGTGAACTGAAGGGACGCATGCGTGTTTGCGCGCGCTGCCGCCGCCACAACGCACGCGCACACCAAAAAACAAACAAACAAAAAAGTCGTTTGAAGGGCAGCAGCAGCAGCACTCTTACCAAAACTCTGACCGTCAGATTGCGCCTCGGAAATGCGCTGCAGGGCGTGAATGATCACTTGGCCAGACGGGCTCGGGGTCTGTGTGGACGCGCTGTGCGTTACGAGCGGAGAACTGGGCTCGCTGTCGAACGAAAAGTATCCGCTCGAGGACCTGGAGAGAGTTCGGAAGAGCGGCGAGCGAGACTGGTAGCCCAGGAGGCTGTTAGGCATCGCAATCCCTCCCCTAACCTGCTCCCCGTCGCCGGCGGGCTGCTCAGGCTGATCGCACTGCTCGCTGCCGCCTCCGCTCGGTCCGCTCTCCGCGTGATCCTTTAACAAGAAGGCTGGGTGGCTGGCCCGGTTCGACCGTCTGCGGGACAAACAAAACAGCAGTAATTACTGTTCTGCAGGCGGACTAGGGGCAAGAAGGGCGCTTCTTGTTCGTGTTTCCTCGTTCAGCGGTTACATTCTGAGGTGGAACGGGGAAACTCGAACAAGGAGCTGTTCAGCCAGCTTCAGCCAAATGTTTACACCGCCCGGCTTCGAGAGCACGCGCTACCGGCTGAACTGCGTCACAGCTCGGGCGCAACTTCCTATTTTTCACAATTATTTTTTTTTATTTTCTCTCTTTCTTTCGACGTGACTCCATGAAGACTGCATACCCGGCTTAAAAACAGAATCCATGCTCTTTTTTTCTTATTTTCTGTTATTCTATCTTTTCTTTTTTGTCTCGCCTTTCGCGAACGGCTCATTCCTTTGCATTATGTCGCGCGCCTGTGAACGCGCATGCTGTTTGTTTCTTGCGCTCCACTGTTTAGAAGTGTAAGTCCCCCAATATATAGAGAACCGTTCGCATGCTTGATGTCAAATGTCAATTTAAAAAAACATACAAACGGTTCCAGAGCGGGAGCGCAAGCAACAACGGCACAGCACAAGCTGCGTGGGTGCCCGTCACGAGAAGCCAAACACACCGAGTGCGCGAAAATAGAGTTCAATGCGCCCCCTAGCGGCTGTTCCTACCAGAGGCGGAAAAATAGAAGACCGCGTCGCGTGCGTTCGGTTCAATATATTATTACTGTTATATTTATTATTTTGTATAATACTGTAGGCTTCAGCTGTTGTGGAGCGAATGCGTGTGCCCGATGCTCATAAAGCTAAATGAGCTGCTGTCACTGACAAAATCCAGCGCTGGTGCAAAGTTAAACCAGAGCAAACAGGTGTTTCGGGTCCGTTTAGCCGCGCGAGACGCGAGTTTAAGCAGCGCGAGGGCGTAAAAACGCACCGCACATATATATAGAGAGAGCGCGCGCGATGCAAGTATTTGTTTTTCATCAGGCAACGCACTCGTCTATTCGTTTGTGGTACTAAACAGCATAAATAAAGACTTTTAATTTAGTAGACAAAGCTGCAAACTACAGCGCTAATGGAGGAAAATTAAAATTCATGTTGTACTTGAGTGTTTTTTTTTAAGTTAATGTCCTGAAAAGTCGCGCGGGGAGCGGTCACCCGCACTCACCTGGACATGCTGCTGGACCATAAGCGAAAACCAGCACAACACCACGCGTAGCGTTCACAGAAGTGGAAGAAAGAAAAGAAAAAGCGCATGAGACGAAGTCCTCTGGAAAACAAAATAATTTTCTTCTGGACGAAAGGCGAACAGGTCTTACAGTAGAAAAGGTATTAAGCTGTCTTTGTGGTGCCAACAAAAAAAGTAAAAACTAAGAAAGGTTTGCCGCGCGATGGTCTTTTTTTTTTGCTCTTTTGTTCGCTCGTGCGATCCGAGGGCAGCTTCCTTACAGTCGGCCCGCCTGCAGCGTTCTGCTCAGCGCCGCTTCACGCCACAAACGCCGTCAGCTCCTGGCCCCGCCTCCCCACCCCACCTCCCCTCCCCAAACACACACTCACACACACGCACGCACGCGTAGGGCGGGGCTGGGCTGGGCTTTTCGACCACATCCTTGCTGCAGCCCCTCCCACACGTGTTTGTTTAAGCGGCGGTGGACTCGGGAAAGTGGCAGAGAGCGCAACTCGAGGAAAATTCCACGGATGTTCCAAGATTTCTTGCAGGTTAAAATTCTAAGGGTGGCCAAAATAACGGTATTTATTGTGGTCGTGATCTGTTATCTAACGCGTTATAACACGCCTTTCTGAGTATGTTGTGGATATTAAAGCCAGGAAACTGAAAACTGATTTAATAAAGTTGGTCACAGTATACAAACATGATTATCTTCCCAAAGGCTAATAAATGACATATTAATAAATGATATATTTTAGCATATTTCTCTCCTCTCTATGTAAACTGGGTGGTGCTAATCTTGGGTACCACTTTCATAATCATTTTCCCAGCAAATCACAAGTTTTTGATGTTTCTGGCCCCACCCACACAGAAAGTCAGAATGTGTGTCTAAAATCATCTACTAAGTCAGGAGCCAGCACGTACTGCTCGAGCGGTCTATGCAGTTTCAGCAGGCGAGTTTTTCGTATCCACGCAAACTCGGACATACTACATCCATCTTACTAACGTCCTGTGACGCAAGACATGAGATCGCATACATAAAAATGTCTTTCAATACATCGTGTTCCTCCATTCATTCATTCCTTCATCCACACATTATCATTGTTCATTCATTCATTCCTTTGTCCATACACCAACATTGTTACTTCATCCATTCACTCCATTATCCACCCATCAACATTGTTTCTATATTCATTCATTCATTCCTTTATCCATACACCAACATTGTTCCTTTATCCATTCATTCCTTTACCTTACCCACACACCAACATTGTTTCTTTATTCATTAATTCCTTTATTTATACACCAACATTGTTCCTTCATCCGTTTATTCCTTTATGCATACGCCAATATTGTTCCTTCATTCATTTATTCTTTTATTCATGCACCAACATTGTTCCTTCACCCATTCATTCCTTTATCCACACACCAACATTGTTCCTTCATCTGTTTATTCCTTTATCCACAAACAAACATTGTTCCTTCATCCGTTCATTCCTTTATCCACAAACATTGTTCCTTCATCTGTTTATTCCTTTATCCACACACCAACATTGTTTCTTTATCTGCTTATTCCTTTATCCATGCGCCAGTATTGTTCCTTCACTCATTCATTCCTTTATTCATACACCAACATTGTACCTTCATCTGTTTATTCTTTTATCCACAAACCAAAATTTTTCCTTCATCCGTTCATTCCTTTATCCACACACCAACATTGTTTCTTCATCCGTTCATTCCTTTATTTATACACCAACATTGTTCCATCATCCGTTTATTCCTTTATTCATATGCTAGTATTGTTACTTCATTCATTCATTCCTTTATTCATGCACCAACATTGTTCTTTCACTCATTCATTCCTTTATTCATACACTAACATTGTTCCTTCATCCGTTCATTCCTTTATCCACACACCAACATTGTTCCTTCATCCGTTCATTTCTTTATCCACACACCAACATTGTTCCTTCATCCGTTCATTCCTTTATCCACACACCAACATTGTTCCTTCATCTGTTTATTCCTTTATCCACATAGCAACATTGTTTCTTCATCCATTCATTCCTTTATCCACACACCAACATCGTTCCTTTACCTGTTTATTCCTTTATCCACACACCAACATTGTTTTTTCATCCGTTTATTCCTTTATTCATGCACCAACATTGTTCCTTCACTTATTCATTCCTTTATTCATACACTAACATTGCTCCCTCATCTGTTTATTCCTTTATCCACACACCAACATTGTTCCTTCATCCGTTCATTCCTTTATCCACACACCAACATTATTCCTTCATCTGTTTATTCCTGTATCCACACACCAACATTGTTTCTTCATGCGTTCATTCCTTTATCCACACACCAACATTGTTCCTTCATCTGTTCATTCCTTTATCCACACACCACCATTGTCCCTTTATCCATTCATTTCTTTATTTATGTACTAGCAATGTTTCTTTATCCATTCATTCCTTTATTCACAAGCCTTTATTCATGTATTCTTTTACCCATACACCAACATTATTCCCTTACCCATTCAGATAGATAGATAGATACTTTACTGATCCCGAAGTAAATTTAGCAGCCAGTAGCAGTTACACAGAACAAAAAAAAAAGTACAAAACACAGTCCAAAAAAACAATAAGGTATATAAAGAATAAAGAATTCCAATAGTAAAAAAGAATATATACAAGAACATATGAATACAAACTATACACCCTGACTGAAGGTAAAAAAGGTAGTGCAGTAATAAATTAGGTAATGTGCAAGAGAAAAACAGGTATCAGCAGATACATAACAGTACTGGGATATTTATTAAAAAATAAATAAATGTGCAAAGATTGTATTTAAGTAAAAGTTAAATAGTGTTTAAATAGTGTCTAGGAGTGCAAATGTACCATATGTACAACAAAGTGTTCATTCCTTTATCCACACACCAACATTGTTATTTCATCTGTTTATTCCTTTATCCACACACCAACATTGTTTCCTCATCCGTTCATTCCTTTATCCATCACTAATGTTGTTCCTTCATCAGTGCCTTCATTCACACATCGGTCTGTCCATCTGCAATTATGAGCTGCTTTGCAAGTGTCAGTTAGTTTCATTTTCTGATTCCAAGTACAAGGTTTGAAGAGAATTTATTATGCTTATTAGCTTATAATGTTTAGTGACTTTTGCCATACTGAGGCCTTAACGAGTCCTGAGTTCTGAGATTTTACGTCTTGAAGGGTGTCTAAACTCCTGCATATGCCACAATAACTGGTTATAGTTGTGTGTGTCTGTGGCTGATCATGCAAAGCACTCTTAATTCAAATAGTAAATAAAAGTGACAAGAAAACCACACATTGTCACCCACAAACGCAGGTTATAAGCACAACCTTGCTATAAGTATAACACCTATTGTATTAAGTGATTCTAAAGAATTACTAGACTACCAGACTAATTGTGCTTAAAAGAATCTAGTAAATGATTTAGATCCAATGCACTTTTTGTGATTTCCTCACTGTTCACTAGCTGTCCAATCTGTCTGTGTGCTAGATAAAAATCCAGGGTTGGTTCACAGCCCTGGATCGGTAAATGGAAAATTAACAATGTAACTCCGGTCGAGCAACACAACACTTTTTCAGCCAATTAGTACCAGGTGTGTTTGTGCAAGACAGGGGGAATGCGAGGTGCTACATGCTGAACATCACGCAATAGCAAAAAAGAGAGATGACCAAAAGTAGTAGACCTGAAGAACAAAGACTGAAAAAAAAGTTCTTATATAAGGCAAGAGCAAAGAGCCATGTTAAGGCATTTCAATTGTGGAGACCTCAGAGATGGAGTGGAGAGTTAACTGTGGCACCATTTAAGGGTGGAAAAGGGAAAATTTGAACTATAAGCTGAACTATAAGCTAATGCGCTGAAATGTAACTGCTGCACCAAGGTGGAACATCAAAACTCGACCAAGAAGGTGAAGCACCAGAATGCTTCCAAAATACAGGGATTCCTAGGACCCTCCAGTTACACTCTTGAATGTCTCAAAATCTGATTTGCGAAGGCGGCCCTGAAAATAAACATCTTGTGACATTATGCTGTCATTGTTTAGCTACTTCACACACAATAGGGGAGCTTCTATCTTTGTTATTCATAACTAGCTAGAGATGCAGCACTTGTCTGCCTCAGGGGGCGCTGTAGAAAATGAGCTCACTCAGTTGGTCTTTTAAAGCCTGCTCTTAAAGCCAGCTGTAACAATGCCTCGAATAGGTCTGAAAAACATTACAGTATACTGCAGTGCGTTTGTAAATCTGAAAACTTGCCCAATTGCTGGAGAGTTGGTGGAGACTGAATTATTATAATTTCTCAGACTGAAGACCAAACTAGAAAAAAGCTTTTCCAAAAGAAAAACTATCAAACCAAATATTTACCATTAAAGCTAGCACTAGTGAGCAGCCGGCCATGCTGGTTTAACGGGGCAACATGGAACCTCCGAATACTCAAGATTATTTCTCTATAGATGGTGAGGCCTACTTGTAAATAGGTAGAGGTACAGATGAGCAAAATACATAGACCATTTATTTAATTTTCAGGCAAAACGGTAATATAAAACAAGCAATTTTATTTAATGTCTTACGCATCTAACTAGGTTAATCATGTCTACATTTACCCAGAAAAGCTGTTATTTTTCTCCTTGAGTGTTACTATGAAAAACAATCATTCTTTGGCTGCTAGCATAAATGCTGGTAGCATAAACGCTAGTGCTTCTAATATCTTCTAATAGCTTCTAAAGCTGGAAATGAAAAAATGTGTATCCTTTAGGTCAGTGGTATTTAATTAGAATTCAAAAAGGTCCAGTGAGAGGAAATTTCCTCAGGCCAAGGCCCGGACTGTCATCATTTCTAACGTGTGTTATGGTTGAGTTGCGTATCCTGTATACTGAAGTAGCCTAGTATCAGCACCATCAGCAACTGAAACACCAACACATCACACATACCGTTCAGTATATTTCAGTATACTTACTGTTTAAATGCTGAACTGAATGAATTATTTATAAACTTCTAATAAACGTTTTTTTAAAAAAACAATGCTTTAAAAACAGTGCATCTTAAAGTGTTTATTTATAGAAACAATAAATAAAGCAGCGTCTTCTCATTAACTCATTTAACTCAGTCTCTCCATTCCTGGTTAAAACAGTCGGGTTTTGCCTCAACTTTCCTTTTTTAGAGCACGTTATTCTTTCTCCGACCTGCTTTACTTTCTGACTGCTTCTTCACGCATCGTAACTCGCCTGTGTGTGCGCCGCACTCCCGGATATGCACAGATCTGATTGGCTGAGGAGTGCCTTTAGTGATTTTACAACGCACGTGATTGGTACTGCGCCGCAAAGCCCGTATATCGTAAAGACAAGAAAAGCACCGCCTAAATAATTTTATTGCTTAAAATAAAAAAATAATTAATTGCATTCTTAATAGTTTATCGGTTTGGGTCCGCATTGGACAACGTCTGGGTCTGGACCCGGACCACAGTCTGCCTATTAGTGACCTCTGCTTTAGGTTCTTAGTTGTATTTGACATCACAGCCTCCAACACAACATAATGCTACTGTAATTACCAATGTACCAGTGTACCAATGTCTGTTAAGTTTGAATTTATTGTAAATTCAGCTGCTTTCATGCTGACTAGGTGTGACTGGATGTCCACCCAGAAGTTATAGCCATCTTTTCTATTTACAAACATTCTGATTCTGGTCTATCATTAGTGCTAATTAACCACATGTTTTATTATAAAGAGAGCAAAATTAGTCCCGTTTAACTGGATTCAGTACAACACAGTATGTACAAATACTGAATAACAATCATTGCATTTTGTTTTAAATTTAGCACTACTAGTACTTTTTTCTCTAATCTGGATGTCTGAAATATATCTTGTCTCATGAACAAATTTTCGCAATATTATATTTTTGCAATATCACCCACCTTTAGTCATTATTCAATTTCTAGAAGACAATAGATTTCATGTAAGACAATATTTTATACACTATACATGATGCACCTATAAGAGAACATTCGGATATGTGGGATGTTTAACAATTAAAGCACTGTTTCCTACACAGATGAACATTTATGCGTAAAGAGTGATCAGCTAGGACCACACAAATCCTCAGTAAAAATAATCATTTAAAAAACAAGTATTTATTCAGATCTTAGATATTTCATGTTCATGTCTAATTAATCGCAAGATATTACAAAAGATGGTAATAAACTAAATATCTTCAATATAAATAAATTATAGGCCATTTCTTTTGGAAGGTTTCGGTACCAAATCCCTAAATTTACACTACTTAAAATATTACTAAGAATAAAAAAAATTCTCTTTATTTTAATCTATATTCAGAGCATCATTTCAGGCACAGCCTTCCACTTTAGAGCAGAAAGTCAGACTGCATTCCTGTCCCTCAATGCCACATGGTGAGTCTTTAGTTCCCATTGTTTTTAAGTAAATGTGTCCCAAAGTCTGAAAATCAGTGTGGAAGATTTAGAACTGTCACTACCAAAACTGATTAATGTGACTGACAGTTGTCAACTAATAAACTCTCTGTCTTATAAATTAAATATTGTAGCTGGTGGCAGAGCTACTCTGATTTTTTTATCTTTTACTGGTCAATAATAATGGTACCACAGTCCTAATGCTGTCCAATAATATCAGTTTATAAGACCTTAAAATCACCCAAATTATTAATACACTTATGTTTTGTGATGCTGTACTGATTCTAAAACACGTTATTGATTATTAAGAGTTTAATATACAGATTAGTGACAAACAGTGGTTCAATATGTGTTGCGTTTAAACTCACGACTAGATAGCAGAGTTGTAATCTTTAGCCATTAGACTCTTTTACTCCAACGTAAACAAGCAGTGTAATAGAGCACCACTAATGTTGCCATTAGTAAACCTATACAAATGGTGGAGACAATTGTCCTAAAATTACATTAAAATATCACAATGTATCTAAATCACAACCCTTGTATCATGGTGCGTATCGCATTGCCAGATTCTTGCCAACTCACAGTTCTTCTAGGGCTGTCAATTTAAAAATACTCTAAAAACATCTCCAAATGCTCTAATTAAAATGTCTTTTTAATAGATAGCAAAGTAGATAAAGTATAATTATACAGATTCATGCAGTCACAAATTACAGGTTTTTGAAGGGTTACTAGCACTTTCTACAGATGCTTATATTACATCCCTATAAACCAATAATAATTAAATCACTGGTGCTAGCTGGTGCATGTTACACCACTAGTGCATGTTTTGTTGTTACTTTTAAGTTTTTGACTGCATTTTGGACGGTAACCAAAATGCACAGGTACTGGGACTGATCTACAAACCCCACTAGGATTTTTATTTGGAATTCTTTCTTAACAATGTTAACACATAAAAAAGTGTAAGAATGGTCATTATTGATACCCCACAACATTCCCTTAACCTATTCCATAGTACATCAGTTTGTGGCACATAACACATGACAAAGTGAAATAAAGTTGCTCTCTCTTGTGTTTTTGTTAAATAAACCCCCATATTGATCACTGTGAGAATAAATAAGGCTCAGACAGGGCTTAGTCGTCCATCCCAGCGGACACTCAGTGCTGGCCGTAAACTGGCTCTCTGGTCGTCTTGTAGCTTAAAGCTTGGATGTAGCCCGTTGCTGGGGCAGCGTGATGGGGCTCTGTGGCTGTGGGTAGAAGCCCCACTCTGCTCTGGGGTTAGCAACCCCGGCGATCGGGGCCTGGATACAGCACGGTGGCATGTTGAAGTCTGCCACCACCTTCAATGCATCGTCTTTAACTGACTTGCACAGCTCCAACAGCTGGAGAAAGAACAGCAGAAGACAACAATTACTGAAGCAGAACACGTGTCTACAAGCACTGGAACTGAGAAAACCACACCAACAGGTCAATCAGAATACATAGCCCACTTCTCTTTCTCCAAGAATTCGCAACTTGCTGCCAGTAAGCACAACTGCCAGTAAGCCTATCTGCCTATCACAGTGACATCTAGTGGCCAAGAAGAGCACACATACATTGATTACTTGCAAAAACTTAAACATGAATGTAAACGTGAAATATAACTCACTCTTCTCATATCTGTAAATGAAATACATTACTGCTTAATATTTTACCACTTTCACTTACAATATGCTTTCATCATTACACCTCAATCAAAGATTACAGCAAAAATAAGGATAAAAAGTGGTTTGATATGATGAATCACACTTAATATGTAAAGCGACATTACCACCAATGTGAAAAAAGTCAGTTTTGATTTCAGGTTAAAACACACTATATATTGAAATAGCTGACAAACTATCACATTTGTACTTTAAAGGCAGCACTGAAAATGAAGAATAATGAAGAAAATGGAATTAATCACAAAGACTAATTTGAATGAATGAAAATAAAGATAAGATTTCACAATGGTGAAAAAATAAGCTGTATTCTTTGCTCTGAAACGCTAAAACCACAGCAACCATGGGAAAGGTGCTGGAAAATGGAAACTCTGTGTAACAGCTATACTAGACTGTACTGACATACATGTTTGAGCCACTAGAATTCTGTTTAGAGGTAGAGGATCTGTTTCTATCCGCCTCTCAATCTGGAGTATCTGAGTGATATTTTTTATTTTGTTAAGGTGAGGCATAGCTAGCGGAAGCTAATGGAGAAGTAGTAGCCTGTAGTCTGTTCATTCTGTGTCACCTGGAGACATTTTCTGAAGAGGGCTGATAAGTCGTAACGGTAATTGAGGTTCTTGCAATGTGAGATGTAGCCTTTGGACACTGACCTAGCTGATGATAATGCTCTCTAGTAATTATAATGTCATAGTGTTACGGGAGGGGCCATGCTAAGTATGACTTCAGTGCAAGTCATGATTTCAGACCTGCCCAAAAATTCCTGATCACAAAATCATGAAGACCTAATTAAGTAGTACATAGTTCACAGTCTACAACATGATTTCAGAAAAGATTTACTTAAAAATTACGTACAGACTGGGGCAGAGTATAGAACAGTGTCTTGTGAATGTTACTGCAAATAGCAACTACCAAGCAGAGAAAACAAAAATATGCCACTTCTGACCACAAACGAAAAGTTGGCTTTAATTACAAACTTCATTCCAAACATTTAGGTCAGACAGTAAAACGCAAATAAAAAACAAAAAGCAGTGTTTCTTAAATCTACTTTGACCTGTATTTAAACAAAACAGTACAAAGACAAGATAGTCAACTTTACTGTATTTTATGAATATATGCTCATTCTAAAAATGATGCTTTCAAAAAAGTTAATAGTTATTATAAATTTGGAACGCTGTAAAATGTCACAAACAGGTGATAGAATCATGCTTAGTTATAAAAGGAGCACCCAGGAAAGGCTTAAGTCCTTAATAAGCAAAGACATGTTTAAAACTACCATTCCTCAGTTAGAGATGGAAAAGATTGTATTTCACATTTCACATACTGCACAGAAAATCATCAACAGATTCAGAGAATTCAGACAAATCTCTGTGCCTAAAGAAAAAGATCTAAAACCACAACTGAATGCCCATCACCTTTGACCCATCAGATAGCACTACATTAAAAACTGGAATGTTTTTGTGATGATATATTAACAAAAAATGTTCTTAAGATACATCAAATATGTTTCTGTACAGTTTAATACAGATTAAACAGAGTACAGAGTTTACTAATCAGCTTTATCCTTTCACACACTGTTCCAACGTTGTTACAATTAGAATTTGTGGAATTGTAAGGTTTTGCATATAGTGCAGATATGTGCAAACACCTGACAACTCAGCACAGTAATTTCAAATAATGATAACAGGCAAAAATATGATCTTGAGTTAAGAAATCTACTTCAGCTGACAAACCAGCATTTCGCATGTGGATGCTTTGCAGTGAAATATGCGGAAAATCACCCGACAGTATGTGGACTGTTATGTAAAATTGCATCTTTGTCAGAATAGACCTACGTACATGTTTTAACAACTATTTTGTGTGTCACATTTGTAAGTTTTGTGGGCTTGTTTAAATAAAGCTAGTTGTAAGACAAATCTGGAGTTCATTGCAGTTATTTAACTTCTTGCTCATTTTCTTCGCAATCAAAATCAGAATGTTTGAATGCTTGACAAAAAACCTGAGAAAGATTAATTATTTATATGCTATTATTTATATAGCCATTAACTGGCAATAACCATTGGAATTAGGTACATAGAACTTCCAGCACCACCCTGCCGCCCTGGTAGAAGAAACAAATTAGCTAGTAAAAATGATTACATAGAACTGGTGTAGCTAGATACTTAGAAAAGCAAGATCTTTACAGTTTCCTTGCTTTATAAAGTGTTTCTGACCAACAATGAGCGCTTACATGTTTGTTGCTATCTATGTTTTACATTTTAAATGATCCAATAATGTGTAAAAGGTAAACTGATGACTGATGAAAAAGGGGGGGTGGGATTTACATTATATTTGTGATGCATTACTCATAATTGCACACATCATTCACCTCGCACCATCGCTCTCCTACCTCCGGGCCCAACAAAGAGCTTATTTAACATTCCGCCACCTTGGATTTTACTCAACCGCTCTGAGTAAAGACTCCTTATTATCCCGCTCGCTCATCTGCCCTGTATTAGCAGCTGAAACCATCTGACTCAATCATCTTTTCTATTAAAAAACTCTGAAGATGAAAGAAGCCAGTTCTGTGTGGAGGAGGTGCACCTGATTTAAACAAACTCAATCATTTCAGTGGCTACGGACAAAAAAAAATATATTTGCAAGACAACTTTTCAGCCTCTATGCATCCAACTAAATCACACAGGCTGTTACAGTGCCTTGAAGACCACCTCAACACCCCACGGCTACTTCATAGGTTCCCACCTCTGCAGCAAACCTTATATCCATAGCTTTCACACTGGAAATTCAACAAAACCCATAAAAACAATTCTAATGTTTACAGGACTATTTCACCCATTTTTTTTTAATTTCTGCAAAATTCAGGGTATGTGAGCAATTTGTCTTAAGTGTATAATTAAGCAGAAATTTTATTGTGATATGACCCTCTAGTAATAACAGTTTTCACTTTCAAAATTAATTTAAGAGAATAATTATTATTTTACTATGAACATGGCTGAAAATGTGGATAAATGTATCATTACAGGCTGTGAAGGAGATGTTCACACTATTTATTCCCTTCTTATGGAACCAAACTGTCAATGGTACATGGTTGATGTTCATCTTTAAATTAGGCTAATGCTGGTTTCCTATTCGTCAGCTTCTTAATTAGATGTTTCTCTCCACCATAAATCCTACAGCTTATACAAGCGCCTGAATGTAACTGTAGCACAACTTAAAATGGAATTCACAAAACAAGATGGCAAATAAGACCTTTCCACATCTTTAACAGGATCCCGGACAGCATTAATTTAAGGTCTGCAAATCTGTCAATTAAAAGAAAGCTCATCATACTAGTCACCAAAAAAAGCAAACTAGCTTAGAAGACCAAATCATAGGGTGTTCTACGAAGAACATCAAAGAACAATTTACAATACTGAATCAATGCATTCATGGTAGCTTGAAAGTAATATTGGGACATTTCTGTTAATCTGTTCATCATTAAACAGTCACACATTGTAAAGGGTAGTGGGCGTCTACAAATGGTGCCAAAACAAAGGAGCGCTTGACCTGACAGTGATGAATAAGCATCTGTACAGAGCCTGTTAAATACAAAAATCCCGTCTCTGGGGAATGACTACTCTTGTAAATGTGGTGAGGTCGGAAAATGTGTGATTCTCTTTCCCATGCAGTGAGGTGGTGGGGGGTGTCTCCAATATTGACGAGTGTAATGAGAATAGTCAGTGTACAATAGCACAGGCTTTGTGAGAGGTCAGGAGCCTGCTGAGAGGAGAAAAAAAAACTTCACACCCTCCTGTCACACCACACACAGTCCATAACATACAACACACAACAGATATATATCTCACAAGAGAAGTAACAAAGAACCAAACCACAAAAAGCAGTAAAATTATATACATGCCCAGTACTATACATATATATTTATATTACAGGACATGTATGTATTTTAAGTCAGTATTAGTCATATATGGGTAGGTACTTGCATGGGTTTGTGTGTCTGATCACAATCACATTTTGTTGGTGGTCATGATTTAATCACACTGTTTTGTGTTTTAAAAATCAGACTGTGAATAATCGCATTTTTGAATAGTCATGATTAACTGCATTTTTATGTGTAGCTATTAACTATTCATCACACTGTTTTGTGCAAAAGCTGATCACAAATAATCACATTATTTTGTGTAACTGATCTCAATTAATTACATTTCTGTGCCTAATTATTTATTATTATAGTTCTAGTTGTATGGTTAATTATAGTTATTTATTAATTATTAGTCACATTATTAAACGTAGGCACAATCAATTGCATTTTTACTGTAGTTCAGTGTGATTATCCTCAAATTTACTCATTAATTTTTTTCCTAATTAAAAAGCAGTGGTTGTTGTTAGAATGATAGACCTGGACAAAATAAGTTGAATCAGAATGTTATAAATATTTTCAAGAATTAAATAGCATTATTTTCATGACTGATGGCTAAATAATTCCTGTTCTGTGGTGGTCCTGTGGGTCCTGACTATTGAAGAACAGGGTAACAAAGTATGTGGAGAATTATGGTAAGTGGAGCTGATAAAATGGACAATGATTGTTGGTCATTCTGTGTAAATAGTGTATGTGTGTACCCACTGTGTGATTCTGATAGTGAACGTGAACAGTAAAGCATGAGTTTGGAAAGCTCTGTAAACCCAGCCAACAATCTGTCCGATCATCTAATCGCACTGGTATGAGAATGATGAATAAATATCTCCATGGTGAAGAAGAAAAGCTCACCTAAACAGATTATTTCAGCCAATTTTCTACTCTACCAGCATTAATGATGTTTACTGTGATTGGTAGGCTGTTTGTTTGTAAGTTAAGTGCTGAAAGGACTGTTGGGTTTGTGTAGTTGGTACAGTTGGTTTTAGCTTTAAAGTGAAGCTCAGAAGGAAAGAGTAAAGTACTCCCATTAAAGTCATTGGTAATTTGCAATAGATTACTTTTTAGTAATTACCCCAACAATCTACACGTCGGTGCTGTACTAGGTGTTCTAGGTGGTTGTCAGGATTCGCTTTTAATTGTTTCTTAAATATTACTTCCGTATGTAAGTGGATTATCCTGGATCTAATCTCCTGTTCAATAATCAATAACTATTGGCTGAAATGTTTGTCTTTGGCTTTTACACAGTACTGCCATGACAGGAGTGTATGGCGACCCTGATATGGTTAGGTGATGCATGCATTTTCACTGATGTCCATTTGGAGGTTTATAGGCTATTGTGGAAAGAGTGGTTCTGTTCCAGCTGGAGTAGTTTTTGGCCAATAGGCCAATAGGCCAATGTTCTGCAATGTGACTGATGTGAAAACATAGCATCATAAATCACCAACAGGGGGGTCTATTAGGTGACAATAGTCACAAGCTTGTGTTGATCAATTAAGATATATAAAACTGAACAAATCTGAAAAATTGCCAGTTTTTATTTCATTTTTCTAAACCTGAATAGGAACATATACTCCAAACCAAACAAAAATAAGTGGGGGTTGGGCAAGAGAGTGTCCCTAATATTGACGAGTGTAATGAGAATAGTCAGTGTACAATAGCGCAGGCTTTGTGTGGGGTCAGGGGCCCGCTGAGAGGAAAAAAAAATTACACCCTCCTGTTGCACCTCACATTCTCATCCCTACAGTAACGTTGTGCTGGTGTGAGCGGATCAAATACAGCAGTGCTGTTTGAGTTTTTAAAAACTCTCGTAGCACTACTACGTCCAATCCACTCGTACCAGTGCAACACCTAGATAATACCTGCTTTGTGGTGGTCCTGTGGGGGTCCTGACCATTTAAGAACAGGGTAAGTATGCAGAGAAACAGATTACAGTCTGTAGTAATACAGCAATTCAGTGCATACTTTGCTTGGCACACTTTGAGCCATTAAAACTTGGTAATCATCGCTTGAATGACCTAAGCTTATTGTTGCTGACAATGTCTGTATTTTTATGGCCAATTTACCATCTACTAACAGTTACAAAGCAAAAGTCATCAGAAACTGATTTCATGAACATGACGATGAGTGTTCTTTCCAGTCACCAGATCTGAACCCAGTACAACATTGTGGAGATTAACAGCATGAAAGTGTTCCTGAAAAATCTGCAGATACTGCATGATGAAATCATTTCAACAAGGACTGGAACCTCAATACCTTGTGGAATTCAATCCATGAACAGCAAAGGCTGTTTATTCAGGTCTGTTATTAAAAATTGTTACATAATTTAGGGACAAAGAGTCTATTATTAAGGTATTTGTGTGTGGTCACTGTAAGGGAAGCTCCGGAGCATGTCTGAGATTGAGGAGAGAAGGCTTGTTTGTGCACTGTGAGACCGTGTTAGCACTGGAAGAACAGTAAACACGCTGAGCAGGCGGCTCACAGCTGCACACTGACAATGTGGTGTCGACTCCACTGCCCTCTCAGCATCGCCGCTCCTGTACGCGGGAGCGCGCTCACAAGGCAGCCGTCGTGTTTAGTGACAGCTAATTGTGAACAACTGGTTAAACCACATGCTACGGGTCTGTTTGTGTGTGTGTATGCGCGCGTGTATATGAGCGTCCATGGTGCGGGTTAAATCAATAGTAATCAATACCCTTTACTGGTATGACATTCTGTCATTAACTGTTCACTTCAACTAATGAGTAAAACAGAAAACAACCTAAAACAGTACTTCTTTTAGCCTTAAAAGCAGATGATTCCACAACAAAGGGATTATATTTACTAATATATACAGTCATATGCAAATGTTTGATCAAATTAATGTTTTGTTGCATTACTAAGTAAAGTTCTATTTCTAAACTTTTATAACAGAAAAACTTTTTTTCAAGACAATGGGTCTATGTGGAAATATTAACACTCAAAAAGCCCTTTGCATGCTTAAATGGTTCTTTGCATGGTGACACGCCTCATGGGAAATTTGTTGTACATGATGTGATGCAGTAACAATAATAATCGAAGGAACAGCGTAATAACAGCAGAGCTATTTTTGTGCTATAAAGACCCATTTTAAAAAGGTCTCCACCAATCTTAAGAACTATGCAAATAACTATCTAAGCATGCAAAGGTTTTGTGAGTGCCCATGATTCTAGAATCAATGTCTTTACAAAAGAATCCTTAAAAAAATTTACGAGTGTACGCAAGCAGGATATCATAACAATAGAAAAAACATTTTCAGTGCTACATTGAACCATATATAACACATTCTGAATCTTTTCACCAAGCAAAGAACCATTTAAGCATGCACATGTTACATGTTACACACTATAAATAAAAAACACACCATTATTATTATTATTATTATTATTATTATTATTATTATTATTATTAATAAACATACAGCAATGTCTTCAGTGTGGATTTAACATTTATAATGTTCAAGTTAAATCTCTGACTGGAGGTGTCCACGCCATGTCTGCCAATAAATAGACATTTATAAAACATCTTTCTCTTGTTGATACAATTTAATATTTGCCTATAATGATACGATTTCAATATCATGGCGCACCCCGATTTGATTTCATTTGTGTTCTTATGGTAAGTGGTACATGGGGCTGCATATTTTTTTTTAATTGACAAAAATGAGAGGACTAATTACAGTTAAAATGGCAATTATACATTCATGGCGTTATGAATAAAACCACAGATGAAGAGAATGCTTTGCAGCAGGTGACTTTAAACATCTGTGACAAAGCTAAACTCCACACGCCAGTAGGTTGGGATATATTGTGGTGCAGGAAAATTATAGTGCCATATGCAGAAGAGGGACAACATATACATGTAGGAAATGAATGAACAGCAAATGAATAAACTGTCTATATTAAATAAAAATAGTCATACAATAATTAGCATGATTATAAAGCAGCTAAACAATCAATAATAAAGTAATAAACTTATTCTAAATAGTTGTGAAGCAGCCAATCGCATGAACAACACATAAAGAGAATTACTGTGCTACAGAAATGACGGAGCATTTAGATGGCCAGTCAGCCTCAGCTGTAAACAGTATTCTATAGAAAGGCCTTCACACCACAAGGCCAGTCCCACATGTGGCGGCCCAGTTCAGTTGTAAGTATTTAAAGAGAAAATAATTTATTTACGAATAGAGTGTCAAATATTTCCCCTTGTATAGGACTGTGGGCAGAATGTATAAGCTTCAGGAGTGGGACAAATCTCACGATGACCTCTAGTTTACAGGGTGTTTATAGGGCATTATGCTTCCTCTCCAACAACACATGACTTTTATTGTAGTCTTCAGGAAACCAAAGATATCAACGTTCAATGTCTTATCTGTGAAGTTCTGTAGATCAGCGCAGAAACATTAGAACAAATTCCCAGGACAGCAGAATGCAATAATGCCACTGTTAACCTTCAGGAAACTGGAGATCTGGACTATGGAATCATCAGGCTCCTCACCTGTTGTCTTTCCTGTGGTGTTCATGTGGCTAGTGTCATAATCCCGTGATCAGTGACTAGTCAACCTTGAGCTTAAGGTGTCAACACTGAGAAGTAAAATCGACTAGTTTATCCCACATCTAGCTGTTAATGAGCTCTGCGCTCAGTGGTCAGGGTTTTGAAAGGTGAAGAGTGGTCAGACTGAATGTGTACCTGACTGCGGATCTGTCTGCTAGTGCCAGGGCTGAAGTAGTTGTGCTCTAGAAACCACGCTCGTTCCTGATACACCAGAGAAGTTCCATGCAGGAGACAGAACTAAACAAGGAAAAACAGAAGAAAAGGTCCATCAGAAATCAAACATGATTTTTTTTTAAAGCTGCAGGAGAAACAATTCTGAATGTCGAATGTTATCTTTTCTTAAAAAAAACAAAACAGGAAGCAAAGCAAAAGAGCACTGTTGCACATTAAGCATTCATAGAAAATAGCAACAAACCAAAGCAACAGCAACAATCTTTATTTTTTCCACAAACAAGAGTCCCTGATCAAATGGAACATATTTCTTGCGCTCTCAGTCCGGTGAGAGCAGGATGTTGGGTAGAAGATGAAGGGGAATGGAAAAAGAAAAAGAGATGCAGTGCGAGTTAATATCTCCCCTCTTCACAGGTGAGACTGAGAACTAACCACTGCACAGCATCAAAGCGTTGGGCAGAAAAAAACGCACAGAAGTGAGAGCATGTTTGGTGTTGGCTTTTGCTGAGTGGACACTGAGGCTGGCAATATGACTCTGAACCCTGCAGCTCAACTAACAGGGCATTCAGGTCTTTCTTGACCTTTGGCCCTTCTCTCTTTCTCTCTCTCTTTTAATCTGATGCAGCTGGGTAGATTCTACAGTTTGTGTGGTCAGCGTGCTGAAGTGTGCATTAACTGGACATGCACTGATCCTGAATGTCTATAGCTGACTGCATGATAACCAGGGTTGTGAGGTTTACTTCATGAATACATTCCAAATGGAATTAGTGAACTTTTTTTTATCTTTTTGAAATCTGTAGTTAAAGACAGTTTAAGTCAAGACATTCTGTTTGCTCATCTCATGTTTCAAACTCATTACATACTGTTTGTTATTATTGTAAAAAAAAAAACATTGAATTACTCCTTCAGGTCAATAAACTGTTGCGCTCAAAATAAAAATGCACTTCTACTAGTTATATAGATAAATTTGCTTTTTAAACAATGCACATATTCAGAGATGTAAGTGAAGATGTACGCAATAGCAGTAACAAATCAAAAGAGCATCAATACAGGTTCTCTACAAGGATGTCTTTGTACACTGTTGCAGTCATCTTTCCCTCAACCCTGACTAGTCCCCCAATTCCTGCTGCCGAAAAATATCCCTACAGCATATTGCTGCCACCACCACTGCTTTACTGCAGGGATGGTATTGGCCAGGTGATGAGTGGTGCCTGGTTTCTTCCAGACAAGATGCTTGACATTCAGGTCAAAAAGTTCAATCTTTGTCTTGCCACTTTACGATACAGGCCTGATTGGTGGTGTGCTGCAGAAATGGTTGTCCTTCTAGAAGGTTCTACACTCTCCACAGAGTAATGCAGAAGCTCTGTCAGAGTGACCCTTGGGTTCTTGGTCACCTCCCGTCCAATCAACTGGATTTACCACAAGTGGACTTCAATCAGGTTGGAGAAACAACTGAAGGATGATCAGCGGAAACAGGATGCACCTAAGCTCAATTTTGAGTGTTATGGCAAAGGCTGTGAATACTTATATACATGTAATTTGTTTGTTTTTTAATTTTATTAAAATGAATTTAATTCATTTTGGAATACGGCTGTAATATAAAATGTGGAAAAAGTTAAGCACTGTGAATACTTTCCCAATACATGGTACATCCCTACTGTTACAATAGTATTATTGACTGATATAAGTGCATATAACTACTGTAATGTAATGTTCAGTTCACAAATGATAATCAGTCCTATGCTGGTGTATTTCTTAATCATGTAACAGTAATAAAAATACTTAAGTTTTATCTCTCAAAAGCCACCAAGATAGAGTCTTATATATTTTTTTAATTCTAATACATAAAATTGCCTGGTCTTCAGACACATAGAAGCACATAAGAGCTAGACATTGGAAATACAGGAGTGCCAGAAAAGGACACCAATACAATATGAACAGAACCTACCGAATTGCCAAGCTAAACTCAGTTTCTGTGACCGTATTTGGAAATGGCACTGGAGCCAGGGGCATGACCTCTAACCACATTGATACAGCTGAAGGAGGGGAGCTTTGTGAAAGCATGAGGTCGTTGGCAATATATGACAAAACTGTTCAAAACAGTTGAATGTTCATTGCTATGAACTACTGACAAGGGTAAACCTGCTTAATGGAAACATGCTGATAATGATTTGACATAATTTGTTTGCAAAATGGATTTCACAAGCAACTTTATGAGATGGCGATAAGCTTTAGGCATTTCCTTTGTCACATATGCATATCAGGAATAGTGCAATATCAATAAGCTCTGCTGCTAGAGAAAGGGAGTCACAATAGTTAACATCATACTTGAGTATACTATAGTGCTACAATTCTTATTTGTGATTTGCATGCATCAAATTGTGGGCCAAGGCAGGTAAAATGCAAAGGTCAGAGACCAACCTTCACTTAATTATTTTGAAGTGAAACCAACCATTAATAACAATTAACACATTTTTAGAGCTAGGAAAAAAGTTAAAACCTCTGCAGTAATACTAAATATAGAATCAAGTATAAATTTTCACCACCCAGAATACATTAAAAATCACTATATAATACAGCACACTGTTCAGCCACGCCCACTTCTTCAGTCAGCATCTGTTTCCGTTCAACGTTGCTCTTAGGCTTTTAACTTTTCTTTGACACTGCAGCCTCGTTTTCCTATAGCTTCCTCAGACATTTCTTTGGAAAAGCAGAGTTTATGATAAGCACCTTCTTATGTTTTGTACAGAAACATCAGCCCAATCATTTATGAGTTATGATAAATGTGAAGTTGAGTTGGTGTAAAGAAAGTCAAGTAAATTCACTTTGCCACATATTGAAAATGTATGGATATGTATCAATACCTCATATTTATGTGTCCCAAATCAGATATAAAAATGCCAGATTCATGGTGTTTTTTGCTTTCCACACAAATATACATCTGCATTACATATGAAGTAAAAGATTTGATTTATTTCACTTTCACCTGCTGTGTGAATGTAGCCTGTAGCTATGTTAATATTATGAGTCTGATTTTTGCTCAGATCTTTCTGATGGTTTCTTGGTTCACATTCATAAGGGTAAGTGACTCAAGTCTTTCATTAATGTGAATCTGCCTCCTGATCAGCATGCACAAAATCCTAATGAAGTATATCACATAAACGAGCCACATGCATCACAAAAAATCAGGTGAAAAAGGTCCATATGCTTTTGCTGCATTTACTAACCCATTTCAGGTTTAACGCTGCTTCTTCATTACCACCGAATAATGCACAGAGGAAAAAACTAAAGTTTGTCATTTAGGGCGCAAGGCCATATACATATCCAATGTAAGATGAATATTACTTCACAAATCAATCACTGAAATGGCATTATAGGTGTCACTGGACAAGAATAAACCTTCCATTCCTTTAAAGGCTCATTTATACTTAGCGTTAAATCCGGATACGCATGGAGCTTTCTGTCCACACTGTGTTCATTTCGTGTGTTATTTGCACAATTTCAGAAAGCTTACAGATACGGACAGGATGGAGGAATACCGCTGGAGACCATGGGGGCAGGGCAAGAAATTTTAACCATGATGTAACTTCGCTGCGGCGCAGAGACAACCAGTTGTTTTGTGTTGTTTTTGAAGTAAATACAGAACTACGATCTCATCTACCGTCGCCATGTTTGATTTACTCCATACTGCCCTCTACTGGAAGTGTTGCTCAACAACCATGTCAACGGAGCTGACGCACAGAAGTATGTGGGCAGTGACAGTTATATCGCTTGAACGTACGCAAACATTTCAGCACATAGAGGGAGTATAAATGAGCCATAATTAGACAGAAACAGGTGATTTTTGCAAGACAGACTTCAGCTGATTTTTTTTTTTTTTTTACCTGCTATAATGTTCATGACTGTATTGCTATCCAAAATTCAGATTTGGTGACCATATTTGAAAATTATGCCAGAGCAAAGGGCATGATCACCAACAACGACGATATAGCAGAAAGTGGAAGATAAAGTTGTTGGGGACACATGATAAGAAGAAAAAACATATCAGTGGTTCCTATTAGATCGCAGTTTGGGGATTCCCTGCTAAAGGAAATGATTTGGATACAAAGTACATATGTGACAACAGTGTTAGATATGGCAATAAGTCAGATCAGGAATGCTGTCTGTGGTGGACCACGTACGATATTCCATTGTGTCAAGCACACCTTTAGTCTATTCTTAGTAAGTCCCCAGAAAGGTGCCCGACGACGAAGAACTGGTTGAACTGGAGTTAGAGCAACTTAACAGCATAGCAATAAGCTGCAGGCATTTCCTTTCCTCCCACTGTCACTTTTGCATATCTGAAACAGCGCAGTATCAAAGAGCAAGAGAAAGAAAGTGACTGTAGTTAAGGTCAGTTCACCTGTATTTAGTGCATCTCCAAAATCAGATCAAACTCAGCAGCGATCCCAGCTGTGAGTGAAAGAAACTTTCAGTTCCTGAATGAGGTAAAGAAGCACTACATTTTCCTTTTGCTTTACCAAAGTGACAATCCTGCATACTCTCAATTGGATGTCAGGGTGGAACTATAGGTGGTCCAAATAGTCAAAGAAGAGAAATTTGTTAATTGCATTAAAAAATGTAGTGGTGCTAATTGTTGATTGCATCAATGTATTATTAATGTATTACTTTAGCGGGTCTAAAATTGACGTTAGACACAAATTAGGATAGTTCCAAGAAAACTATTTATAAAAATGAGCATTCTGCACTCTGCAGTAGTCTACAGTACAGGCCTACACTGGCAGATTGTTGTTTTCATGTGAACAGAAACCTGCTTGTTGGAAAAATAACTGCCATGTTCAAAAAAGAAAGCATGTTTTTTCCAAAGCCAGCACACAAACACATTCACCCGAGAAAGACCGAACCAAAGCACATGCATCTTCCTGTGGAGAACGTGTGCCTTTCCACCACACGACTACATACTAGAGCTCCCCTTATGACCCTGCAGAGATCATATGACCTTTAGACTGCTCTCCAGAGGGCCTCCCTCAGCCCTGAACGCAGCAGGGTTCCGCACCACTGCTGTTTGCTCATATGACAGGTCAGCACATCCTGCAAAAACACACACAGAAACTCACTACTTGCCTTGTCACTGAGCTGCTCGAATGATTTGCACATGGGGATCTACCCCATATTGTCTGCTGCTCCCTCTCAGTTTCCAATGATGTGCATGTTGTTTCTTAACCTGCTTGACATGAAACTGCATAGTGAGAAGACCAAGAGATCCCTGTATGGACAAAATCTCTCATCTTGTTTTTTTTTTTTTTGTTTTTTTTTGGTGGGGGTTCACAATGAACGAAAAAAAAGCTCCTAAATGACTTCGGAATAAATCCAAAATAAAGTATGTCTCCATTAACTTCCATTAAAAGTAAAGATGTTTATTTATTTTCCATGTAAAGTTACATTTTTGTACCTAAAAGGTTTTGTTCTGACAGCAGCTATGAGCTTCCCTTAAAACAAGAAGTGCTGGAAGAGCTGCCTTTCTCCTCCTTTTGGCCTCTGGATTAGAGATATTGAGAAAATCAAGCATAGAATACAGGAGTGGAATGATATGATTAATTCCCACTGGAAACTGTTTCTGTCCTTTCTTTTTTCATAATACTGTTTGCATGCATAACAACAAGCTATTTCTATTCATTTAACTTCTTTAATGTATGCAGGCCTTTTATTTTCTCTCACCTTTGTGTTCTGTTTCCTTTATGTTCTTGATGAGTCTTTGCTTGTGATTAATGATAGAATTCAGTGAATGAGCTAATCTCACTTCCTAGCTCTTTACTTAGTGACTAACAAGAGATGATGCTCTGTACTGCACATGTGTCTACAGTTACAGAACCAATCAAAACATTCACTTTACATTTGTTACTGTGAAAAGCAAAAACACTTCTGCCAGCAGGTTCTGGGTCTGATATTAGTACAAACGTGTTACAGCTCACAGAATTTTTTTTAAAATAAATTAGTATACAAAAAACATTATTTTAGGCCAATGGATAAACTCATCTAGCGCACATTGTGCTTGTTATGAAACAAAATCATGTAATGACTGTGTAAAATAACTGCAATCAGGTTAAATAATTGGGATTAATTTGAGGAAGCTGGATCAGATGATTGATTGTGTAATAGCTGTGCCTAATTCTCAACCAATATATGTTCTTCCTTTTATGATTATTTTTCTGCTGGATTTTGTTCCTCATCCCATGTATTTCAAGATATTGACCAGCTTTTTGATGAGCTTTTTGATTAGATGTATGTTTCCTTTTCATCCTCATAGAAACAGTGAAGCTACAATTGTATGTAAACATCCTCTACACCTTTAATACATAACTAATGTTTATTTAAGTTAACATATTTGGGAGTAAATAATAAAACATCAAATGGGGCCTGTGCAAACATTATTTTCAATTATTGTATTCAATATGGTAATCACATATGTCAATAAGCTCATGAAACATAATTGAAATACATTAAAATGTGTAAAAGTGATTATCTGTAGAGGATGTGTAACTTATTTACACTTTAACCAACAACAATAAGCAATTTCCCATTTCTGCATACGACTATATGTGGCCAAAAGTCTGCACCTTTTACGCCGATGTTAGTGCTGCACCGAAATGAAATTCCTCGCCGAAACCAAAACTGAAATTCAGCACACACCTGGCTAAAACTGAAATCAAAAACCCCAAATATTTCCTTTTTGTTTGTTTTTTAATTGACACTACACAAATTTTAAGTAAATATATACTGTTATCCTCTTTCAATATGGCTAATCTGAGGCAATCTGAGGCAATTAATGGCTTGTATAAAATACACATATAAAAATAAATATAAATAAATATAAAATATTCATAGAATGTAGCTACACAAATGTTCTCCACAGCAGAGAACTGCTCTTCATCAACACAATAAGTGTCATGACTGGTAGCTCTTCTATGTAACCCATCTGTGCAGTAAAACACACACACACACACACACACACACACACACACACACACACAGTGCTGTTAGTTCAAGGGATTTGCCTTGTTTTATGAAACAGAATAATTATAACAGAAAACTCAGTTCTCTATGTATTATGTGCTGTTTGTCGCTCTGGATAAGAGTGTCTGCGGTCCAAGCTCCAAAGCAGCCCCAAATCATGATGCTCCCACCACTGTACCTCACCCTGTACAACCCTGGTTGCATCAGTCCACAAAACATTTTCCCAGTAGTGGAGTGTCAATGTACTCTTTGGCAAACTTCAGGCATGCTGTGATGTTTTTTTTTGGAAAGAGGCGGCTTCCTCTGAGGTGTCCGGCCAAGGACAACATGCCTGTTCAATGATTTGCATATGGTGCATAGGGATGTTAGCCAGTTCCAATGATTCCTTCTAGCCTTAAGCTGTTACTCTACAGTTCTTTTTAACCCTTTGTGAGCATTCTGCGTTGTGTCTTTGGAGTCAACTTGACGGGGCGGCCACTTCTATGGAGAGTAGCCACAGTACTATATCGTATCAATTTGCAGACAATTTGTCTAACTGTGGATGGGTTAATACCTAAAGTCTTAGAAATTATTTTTTCAGCTATCTCATTTTTTCCAAGGCATGGTTCACATCAGCAGATGCCTCCTGTGAATAGCAAACTCAAAAAGTTTGAGTGTCTTTTTGTAAATCAAAGTAGCTCTACATCTCGCTCCAATCACGTATCAGTGAATGGACTTCAGGTTTGCTCCTGACTCTAATTAGTGAATTTGTGAGTCTAACTGTGAATGTTCAATGGATGTAAATATTATAATTGTTTGTGTGGTTTTAGGTTAAGCACATTGTGTCTTTCTATACTTGGGTCTTAGCTCAGATAGCTCAGATCATGTTTTATGACCAATTAATGCAGAAAATCAGGTAATTTCAACGGGTTCACATACTTTTTCTTGCCACTGTATGTGTCTAATCCAAAATTGTACTGAGCCTCTTTCCTCAATGTGTTTAATCCACAGCCATACTGATACATGCAACTTTGTGTCTAATCCACAGTCATACTGACCCAAACTTCTCTATGCGTTTAATCCACAGCCTACTGACCCACACTCCTATGTGTCTAATCCACATTCACACTCCTCCATGTGTGTAAACCACAGCTATACTGACCCTCATTTCTGTGTCTAATCCACAGTCATAATGACCCACACTCCTCTACAAACCTAATTTACAGCCATACTGGCCCGTATCCCTCTATGTCTAATCCACAAACATACTGATCCACACCCCTTTAAGTATCAAATCCATAGCCATACTGACCTGCACTCCTCTATGCATGTAATCTATGGTGAAACTGACATGCAATCCTTAAACAGTTAATCCTGAGGTTCCTGATAGATACAGTGATAAGATATATTGCAATAGTTTTAAAAAAATTATATGTCAGAATTTGATTTTTGTTTCAGAATCAGCTGTGCCAAAAAAAAAAAAAAATTTGAATACAAGAATATTTTTAAATTATTTGGCATACTGAATTAGGTGCTAAATCGAGTTAAATGCAGGGAACAAATGTAGCGGTGTTACACAATTAAATATAAAAAAAATATTTTCAAATCAGGGTGATTACCAGCAGGATTACATTTAAACCACATACAATCTATAGATAATTTCATTATATTTTTTAACCTTAACTAAGATGTCCAGTGTTTATGAATGCATTCATTCCGAATTTGCTGATCGCCTAAAGTAAGTTAATATTCACTTCTAATTTCAGTTCAGAGTGGCAGGGTTAGTTTCGTTTTCAAATAAAGAACTTTTTCCATCTTAAGTGTTTGGGATGATGGAAACAAAATGTTGATATGCGTAAATGATCATTATTTGCAATTCATTCAGCTCCCGCTTACTTTTTGTGTGAAATTATGCCTTTTTTGAAAATCAAAGGATGCATTTGTGTGGGCTGCTGAAATCACAGAGACGATTCACACTGCAAACACCATCAACAAAATTTAAGCGGGACACAGTAGGTTATGTGGTTCAGTACAGCCTCTTAAAAGATACTTATAATGCTCAGTCAGAGATATTAGAATGACCTCAATTAATAACTACTGTTAATGAACACTAATTTTACTGCTCATGAAGTCAAACTGCTTTACTTAGACACTGCTTTTTTCATGAAATGTGAGATTTGCTGGTTTTATGCACATGAACTGCTCCACACTGTACAAAAAGCACAGAAAGCACAGAGTCGCTTCATTTACTATTATTTTTATGATGTTTATTTAATTATATGACTTTAAATAAGTAAAGTAATTAGATTGCATTACTTATATAGTACAGTAATCCTATTATATGTCCTAATATAGTACAGTTTTTTTACTGAATCAGTAACCAGTAGCTCTCTTTATAATGAAGCATACAGTGGTCAGTGTTTTACAAGTACTGACCATATACATATAGACTGACCAGAAAAGCATATTGTCTTGTACTGTGCCATCATTTATCACAATAACGATATATACAGGATCACCAACAAGGTAGAGGTACAAGTACTTAGGAGTATAGAGAATGGGCTCAGTCTACTACTCATCAGTGCACAAACAGACTTATGTCCAGAGCTCATGGTGAACAGCAACACTGCTTTCATTTTTTTTTTTCCACTGCTCAAAGACTCGATGGCAAACCTCGACCGTCTTCACTGCGGGCAAACAAAAGCAATGTTTGCACAGCTTCTGAGAACTTTCCATAGGCTGTGTCTGATGAGTCAAAAGAGGAAGAGAGTGGCTTGCAGCGCAGCGCACGGCAGAGTGGAAACCTGCTTTCACACGTACCTTGGTTAGCAAGTGGCGGTCGTCATTCACCTGGCATTCTTGGACGGCCAGTGCAAACTGCTCCAAGGTCACTGAAGGGGATTTAGCAAAGAGAGCACAAAGACAGAAGGTCAAATAAAGAACACATGCTCAACCTGAGGACTTGTCATTTATCTTAAACATACCAAAACAACAAGGGGATTTAAAAAAAATGTAATTTCCATACTTGAATTTGAAGCAATATGCACACATTGTTACTGTTACAAAAGATACCACACCATATAGTCCAAATATATGCAAACTAAACATGATCAATATCCATTCATAGTGGGGAAGGCCTTCTACAGCAAAATACTACAAAGGACCACAAAGAAAAGGTACTTTTAAAGAGCCCATATTAAAGAAAACCAAACTTTCCACCCTTTTTATTTAAATATATAAAGGTGTTTGAAGTAGTATGTACATATAGGTCATATATGGAAACTAGGCTGCAAAAACAACTTGTTTGAAATCTATCGTTTCTGTGATGTCACAACACTCAACACATATATATATTCACCTATCCAGCCTACTGCAGTTTAGTCCCACCTCACGCATACTGATGCTATGAGCAGTGTTTATTTTGGTACATTGATTTTTCTACCATCATTAACATATCATATTTATATCAAACTCAGAAGACATGTGTTCACTGGTTGTGGACAGCACAAAAAATGTCTATACTTGTGTGTTATGCATGGTGACACCTGGTAACTATCACCACCCATGCAAAGACAGTCTCTATCATGAACCATTTCACATGGATTCTGCAAACTTTAATAAAAGTCTTATACTTCATGCTATTAAGATTTTCATTTTTTGTTATATTAAGTATTTGCATGAACAAAGCAGAAAGCAGTGTGACTAAAGCTATTAAAAAAGTGGAATATGATGAAATCATTGCTTTTCTTTAATGTTGGTCAGCATTTAAAGCAAGTTTTGTTTGATTTGCATAACAAAGAGCACAAACTTAGGCTGTGGTGTCACATAAGAATAAATGCCCCCCTCTGTTATCAGTCACATCTGTAAGAAGTGCATGTTCTTGTGTGAGCATTTCTGTCTGTGTGTGGGAGGAGGATGAGAGAATGGAAATTTAGTATCGGTGGTGGTGGGAGGTGGGGGGAGGTATCAGTCTTGTATAGATAGTATTTGGTTTAAAAGAGACTGCAAAGCACATATACACATATAAACATATACAGATATACACAGGCATGTATGTCTGGTCAAACATGTCTGGTGAAACATTTCTTTAATATTATAAGCAAATTTACTTTTATATCTAAAACTTTTCAGAATAACAAAAAAGAAACTAGACCTGAAGAAAATGTTTGTACACTGAATGGTTAGTAACATTTTGCCAATCATCACAGCTTGTTTTTAAAGCAGCTAAGAGCTTCTTGTTTGGGGGATTTTTGACTTTACAAAAGGTTTCTAGTTCCGTGAAATTCTCGGTCTGTCTTGCTCTTTTGAGGTCTATTGACTTGTTTGTTGGGGGACTGTGAGGACCGTGATACAACCTTGAGCTTGCACCTCTTGGGGATGTCCAGTGTAGACTGTAAGCTGTGTTTAGGATCATGAACCTTTTTTCATGTTCAGCTTTTTGACAGACAGTATGATGTTTGCTTCCAGAATTTGCTTGTACACAGATTAATCCATTCTTCCCCATGCCACTGGGTGCCCAAAGTGTGACTGACTCACCTTCATGCGTGATCAACAGCTGGAGAGGTGTTCTTTTCATAAACCTCTGCACTCTTTTGATCCTTGTGGCCAAAAAGTTATTTTTTAACTTCATAATTCCAGAATTTATCCAGCTTTATTAGATTTTTCTGCTTTTGGGGGGCCTTGGTAAAGTCCTAAGAAGGTATGGTGGGGCCTACCAACACAGCTGAATAAGAGTAGCTCTGCAAAGACAATTTTTCTATAAAACTGTAAAAGGCTAACATCAAATTACGGGAGACATCGACCACTACAAGTTACAAAACAGTGTCTTAATTTTAGGGGGCAATTATTTTTTCACACAGGTGATTTGCATGTTCTTAACGTTTTCATGGCACCGTCCACAAGCTCCAAATTTGTTGATCTGTTAATCTATTTTTTCTGTTTACATTTCAAATTGGAATATTTTAAAATGAATTCAACATACAATCATCTACAGTTAGGCGTAGAAATAATTGGACAGTGACACAAGTTTTGGCATTTTAACTGTTTACTAAACCATATTCAAGATACTGTTACATAAGAAGGAAAAAGGGTTTAGGAGTGACAGCTATTTAATATGTAGCTGCCTCTTTTTCAAGGGGCCAAAAGTAATTGGACAACTATCTCAAACGTTTCATGGGCTTTCCTCTCATTAATCCTTCATCAATTAGGAAGGTAAAAGGACTGGAAACCGATTGAGCACGCATTTCACTTGCTTAAGACAAAACCGAAGGCAGACAAATGCTCAAACAAGCAACGACTGAAGACAGCTGGCCAGGCAAAGCATCACAAAGGAGAAAACCCTGTATTTGGCAATGTCCATAGGTTCCAGATATCAGGCAATCATTGCCTGTAAAGGATTCTCAACAAAGTACTAAAAATGAACATTTTATTTACAATAATGTTAATTTGTCAAATTTCTTTTGAGCCCCTGAAATGAAAAATGAGCCCCTTTGTAGAAAAATGGTTGTAATTTCTAAACATGTCATAGAATATTTTTGTTCAACCCCTTGAATTAAACCTAAAAGTCTACACTTTAATTGTATTCCAGATGTTTCATTTCAAATTCAATGTGGTGGCATATAAATCAAGCCCAAATCATGAAGATTGTGTCACTGTCCAAATATTTCTGTGCCTAACTGTATAAACCCAAGCAGCAGTGGAAACTTTACCTTTGTGTATGTGTGCAAGGGCGAGACTTGCCACATGATGCAGGCAAGAATTCCAGGCACTAAAGAATTCTTCTTTGTTCTTATCTACCTGCTCAGGGCGACATAAACAGTGATATACAACACCAGTTCCAAAAACAAAAAATAGAGATTAATGAATCTACTCTGACCCGCACTTGAACAGAAACAACACAAATACAAAATATGTAAGGTTGTATCTTAACAAAACTGTTTTTTTTTTGTTGCAAATATATACTCATGCTGAAATTGAGGCCTGGTACGCATTCCAGTGAGGTTGGACAGAAAGTCTAGAAAAATCACTAAATGCTCAAAAAATACCTAAAAACCAGAGTCATGCTTAAGTAAAGTAAAATAAACTATCCAGGATAAGTCGTTTGATTGCAAGGATTGTATGTGTTTCAGCCTTCAAAGCACATAATATCATCATAGGCTTCAGAAAATCCTGAAACATCCTTGTGCATAAAGGAAAAAGTTGAAAACCACAAATGAATTTCAACTTCACTGATAGCACTGCTTTAAAAATAATGTTCACAGTGGAAATCATAAATCAGCTCAGAAACACTGTTGACCTCTCTGGATTTATAGCTCATCTAAAATGGATTGATGTTCTGAGGAAATGTGTATTGTGGTAAGAAGATCATATATGAAAAAAACTGACCAAAGAAGTATTTTGGTGCAAAATACGAAAATGAATGCTGTGCAGCTGAAGAATGGCAACAAACTCTGCTTTTAGCTACTTTTCAATCTACATTTTTGGAACGTGTTGCAGGCATCATTTTCAGAAGGATCATATATTTTCAAAAAAACTATTAAGAAAATACAGTAAAACATAAAATATTGTGCTTTTGTACTGCTTTGAATTTAGCAAACAGAATAAGCAAACAGAATTTACTAATCACAGCTTTGTGATTTTTATTGTCATTTCTCAGACTGTCCCAACATTTTTGGGATTGAGATTTGAACAAGATTATTAGATTCTATTCAAACTTTACTAATGTATTCTAATGAAAGAATGCCTCATAGAAAGTAGTGGGTACATACAGAAAGCCCATTGAACAACACTCTGCCCCCACCCTAACCCAACCCACCACTGCCACAAAATAAATAACAGTTGAAAACATGTACAGGAAGCTGTTTTTTTTTTCAGCCCATCTGAAAGAGGCCCCACAGTGACACTGACCTTAGCGTAAAGTCGTGCTGCTAGGCTGCGCTGCAAGACTCTCTCCCTGTAACTCAAGGCTTTCAGCAGGAAACTCAGGTCTCCCACCTTATCCACTGAGAAGCCCAGGAAACTGTAAGGCAGAAGGTATACATTAAGTTCAGTTGCGTGATTTCGTTATCCCAGTGGGAAACTTAACATGCTGGCAGATGCATAGAAAATATAAAACATCTAAAATATACTAAAAAGAAACACAAACTATACTAAACTATACTAGAAACAACATATTCTAAAGGTACATGTGAAAATTTAGGTAATATAATGTAGCTGGAACAAAAGATTTCTTACTCTTATTGCACATAAGCCAGGGTAGTCTAAATCTCTAGGCTGCAAATTCACAGTGAGGGGGCTGTCTAGTGTAGTCAAAAATAGATCTGGCCTTTCTAAGAGCCTGCTGGTCATAGACAGGCATCAGATGGGTCTGCTATCACCTTGCCAGCTGTCTTCACAATACAGCTCAGATTATTTTTATGCCTGATCTTCAAATTAACATACCAGATAATAATAGAGAGTAGAATGTCCAAAATGAGAGGATAAACAACAGGCATATCATTTACTATTTACATGAAAAGCATTTAACTTCCACATACAAGGTATTTTTACTATTTAACAAATTCAATGGCTTTTCCTATCATTAAAGCCTGGGATGGTGAATGGGCAGGGTTCATCGCTTCATCGCACCATATAACAAACTCACCAACCACCGGCCCATGCTCAGACTGATTTTTATGGAGCGGACTAACTTAAGTCATCTGTGAATTACAAGATGTTGCTTCTGTAGAGAACTGTCACTGATTTAAAGAATATATAAGACACAGCTTTGAGAAGAGCCAGTGAAGAAAAAACACCATTTTGACAGAAAGCCATTTCCCCTTACTCTATGAGTTGTGCGTGTTAAACACATAGACATGAAGAAGGTCTTAAAGAGAATGTCTAGCGTTTCTCTGTTAATCAGTGCGCTTACTCAAGAAGGGGTCATTTTGAGGCCTGGAAAAAAGCTTCAATAAAATAATCCACCTCATTCCTGCACCCCATGATGCTTTGTGTAGGGCTGAAACGATTCCTCAAAGAAACTTAAGTAACTCGATTACAAAAAATCATCGAAGCAAATTCTTTGCATTGAAGATTTGTTAAATCCATACAACCATATACAGTACCCTGTTTCGCACAGATGACTTTTACGGTTACGTTTACGGTGTTGCCAGGTGACACGAAGAAGACATGATTTGATGGCGTGGATTGCAAAATGAAGAAAGAGAGAGAAAATAAGGAGAGACGAACAGAAGAGACGGGCAGGAGAAAACTAAACAGTGTCTTAAGTCTACTGTAAAACCGAACTAGCCGAGGGAGCCGTTACTGCACGTCAACCTGAAGAAAGGCGTGGCTAAAGTTAGCTTCTTATGTATATTTCTTCATTCCACCTTAAATGATGCTGCAGTTAGAGGCAGCAGAATGTAACTTCTATACCATTTAAGGTGGAACGAGGTATTCAAGTAAGAAGCTAACTTCAGAAAGCAAGCAACTGAACATAGACCCCTCACACACACTTTTCCCTCACAGTGATGCATAAATACACAGCAAACTAAATATCAGGTGGTGTTTGTGGCAATTTGGAGCCTAAAATGTACCAAATCTAAAACAGCGAGAATATTTAGTTTAGTTTGTTTGCAGTGGGTCAGCAAGTGTAGGACAAGCTTCAGCATAGTAAATGAGTGTACAGTAGCCAGTCTTATGAATAGTATGATACATAGGTCTAGTAATAAATTTTAATAATAGTAATTATTGAAATGTTTTCTTTATAACTATACTATATGCAATTTAAGCAATAAAATGTAAAGAAACCTGTGTTTTTTATCTTTAATTAAAAATATATATATCTTATCCAATTACTTGATTCATCGACGGAATAATTTGGAATAATCGATAGAATACTCACTTACTAAAATAATTGATAGCTGCAGCTCTAGCTTTGTGTCACTTATGGATAGAGGAATGGTGTAGAGACCTGAATTACTTACACTAATAAAGTCACTTCATTCCAACTGTTCAACAACATTTATACTGAGAACCGAAGCTGCAAAGCTACTCCTAGACTTCACTTCACAATGTAACCAAGGCAGTCAGACAGTAAACCCTACTAAGTATAGTTTGACCACTTCTGAGTAGACACAGACTACAGTGACATGATAAACGTTATACATAATCAGGGGTGAGAGAAAAGGGATTTAACGCAGTCAGATTTCTTTGAAACTATCTTTAAAAAGTTGTATGTAATAATGTTACTCTTTTGTTGTCCTCTTTATTAAGAAACCTTAAATTATGCAGCAGTTATCTTAATGGTGCATGGCTGCCAAAATGTAACTGCAGCATCATTTAAGGTAGACTGGAAAATCTGTGAAAAACATTGTTAGTTATTGTTCCATTTCAAATAATTGTTTAGAAAAAAAACCCTAAATGAGCAGAAAAGCTGGTAATTAAACTTTCTCCCGCTTTACACTCTCTTTTACACTTTTTACACATCATAAAATCAAATTAGACAGTATGAACCTGGTCCGGAGGCGGTCAGAAGCAGAGTTGGTCCAGTTTCTGATCAAGCCAGCCACCATACTGTTCTCAAACTGCCTGGAGTACTGCACCATCAGCTCACGAACCACAACCTACACATACAGAGCAAAAGGAAAGAAAGCACGCAGCACTTTCCACAGTCCTTTCTCACAATGGATATAAATTTTCTTCTGATTAGAAATACTTAATAATAAGATCTGAAACCTGAAACATGCAGTTTCTTTCAGGTTTCATATGAATGTAATATACCCAGTGGTGACCTGGAAATCTTCTTTCCTACAGACTTTAGCACTACCCCCAACTGTAATTACTGCCTCTTGTGACCGGAAGGTCGCCGGTTCGATCCCCGGGATCCCCCAGGCCACGACTGAAGTGCCCTTGAGCAAGGCGCCTAACCCCTACTGCTCCCCGTGCGCCATGGATAGGGCTGCCCACCGCTCCGGGCAGGTGTGCTCACTGCCCCCTAGTGTGTTCACTAGTGTGTGTATATGTGGGTGTTTCACTGCACGGATGGGTTAAATGCGGAGGTCAAATTCCGCTGTGTGCAAAATCACATGTGGCTAATTTGAGTGTCTAAATTCTACATAAGTTTTGGTGGTGATTACAGCTGATGGCTGTGGTTATTAAGTGACGTACTCAGTGTTAAGTACCTGAGGCTCCTTTCTTTGGTATTTAGTTCAAACTGTAAATACTGTTTGACCAGAGGAGGATGGGTCTCCCCTTGTGAGTCTGGTTCCTCCCAAGGTTTCTTCCTCCAGTTGAGGGAGTTTTTCCTTGCCACTGTTGCCTCTGGCTTGCTCACTGGGGGATATATGTTATAACTGTTTTCAAAACTCTGTAAAGCTGCTTTGAGACAACATCGTTGTAAAAAAGCGCTATATAAATAAAATTGACTTGACTTGACTTGTTCATCTTCCTGTGAACAAATTCAATTAACAATACTGGCTCAATTCTACACAACAATTATCGGGGTTTGGTGTTCTATCTGCTCTGGCAGATTACCTACCATGCCAGTAAGAACTTGGTAGAACTACTACCCTTCTTTGGCTCTAACCAGAGCTACTGTTATATTTATATAAGATCTGAGATGTGATTTATTGCATTTTGTTAATTGTTGCACTTGTCAGGCAACAGTTCAATTTAAATTTAAATAAAAAGAAATGTTCAGAAGGATAAGTTAAGGCTTTTTAAAAGAGAAACAGACAAAAACACAGATAAATCAAATACAAACAAACAATTACAAAAACACTGTAAGCAATTTCTATATAACAGTAATAGTCTACAAATACAAATTAACTATTTAAACTATGTAAACTCTGTAAAATTTGTGCCTTAATTTTGTAAGTCTGTTTTTGGCCGAAATTGCATTAATAAATTATTTTGTATATTATTTTGTATATTCACTCTTCAGAGTCTCCATATTGCTTGAATGTCACAAAGCAATTCGCCCCAACAAATTGTTACTACAAGTTGGTATTTGAAGTCAGCCAGTAAAAAGTTAAACAAAGTTATGTTACATTTAATGTTCAAACATTGTTTCTATACGATTTTGATAAGATCATCTAATGATTTAGGTCATTCATGCTTGCTCACTGCCTCCTTAAATTCAAATTCTGATCTGAAGTAGCTGTTTACAGATGCATTTATTCATCATCTAAGCTGCTTCCTTGCTCTTTGGATGGAAGGCAGGAAACACCCTGGACAGGCCACCAGTCCATCACAAGGTAGGACTGAGAGCAGGGCCGGAGTGGGCCCCTTTTTCAGCCCAAATCCGGCCCACTTTTTCTATGGAGGAGGAATTTGAATAAATAAAACAGCAGCTAGTTCTTAACAGCTCCTTTTTATTGGGTATAAGTTCAGGTATATTTTGGCAAGTTAAAAGAAAACACTTTACTTAAACATGTTCAATTTCATTTAAATCATGTTTAAAAAAAAAATGTGGTAAAGAAAAAACGTATTTGTTCAGGAGCAATAAGTTGAAATTAAAATCATTTGAAATTAAAAATTTTCTTCCCAACAGAGAGGAGCTCTATTGTCAGATTTACACTAAACTCTTAAATAGTTTCACTTAATGTATGTTTAGTAGCTACCTACAGCATCAAAAGCCTCCTAAGCAGTGCACTGGTTTCTCAACTTTATTAATAACAGTGTCTATACAGACATGAGAATTTCCTTCTCAACATTAACATTAACACAATTTAACATATATCACATCTATTCTCTATGCTATACTTTATATTACAAATAACTTTTAGTTATTATACAGAGTTTAAATAACTCTGGTAGTCACTCCATCAGTAGCGTAAGAAGGGATTTGCGGCTCTGATGATATAAAAACATTCCATTAATGAGGTCGGCTAATAATATACTACACTTCTAAGTTATGTTTATTTTTTTTAGTTTGAAACTGGATATTTGTGATGGTGTTTTTTGGGCTCTCCAAAAAAAACCTCGCTAAGTTGACATTGAAACCTTACTCAATAACCGTACACTGACAATACAAACTTATTTCCATATATTAAAATGAACAGACCTTCCTCAGATGGTAGTCTACTGCGATGTAGGGACTGTGTTGTCAGATGAACAGTGAATGAATACATAGTTGAATAGAGAGCGAATGCAAGAAGAAGATTAGATGAATAACAGATAAGTGTCTAAATTATTTTTCCCATCCAACCGGCCCAAACTCAAGATTGACATAAGCCGGCCCATCGGGAATCCTCCCGAATCTCCCGATTAGCCACTCCGGGCCTGACTGAGAGCTTCACATTCACAAAGAGTTGCATCTTCAACTCTCCTGACTGTATGTCTTTGTACTGTAGGAGACACAGACACGGGGAGAACTCCAAACTCCACACAAAAAGGACCTTGGTCGCTGGCTAGGGACTTTACCCCAGGTGCTTCTTGCTGTGAGGTGCTACCCTGCATTTTTTTAAAGATACCTGTTTTATAGATTTTATATATATGCCGTTTTGGAAATTTTTACTAATGCGGAAGTCTGTTTTTTTGTTTCTTCTTTTTGTAGGTCAAGGGCAATGGAGCTCTTTAGAAAGCACTTAAAATATAAATGGAAAAAATACAAAGACCTCAGTTCACCCTTGTCCAGCCTAAGATTCAGCTCACGACTAGCGGCACATCAAAGTATCTCTTAAAGTTACTGTTTTTTGTTAACTCAGTAAAGCTGTCTGAGGTTAGAATCTCTAGACTGGTGAGCAGGCATTGTCTAGAGGGAGAGATGGAGAAACAGCCAAAGAGAAAAAGATCTGAAAGGAAAAGATTAAGAAAGAAGCATACTGAAGCATCAGTGAGGCATTTTAATAGTGGATAGACATTCTTATTATTATTTGCATTTTCTGTTCTACCTTAAATAGTGCAGCATTTCAATTTTGGCACCTGAGGCACCTGAATAAATTCTGCTCTATTTAAGGTGTGATGTGAAAGTCTACTTTAGCATCACAGAGAGTTGAAAGGCTTATAAAGGAATGAGGAAGTTGCTGGTTCTGCTGGACAGGTGGGGAACATCAAATTCGTTCTGCTGTTTCACATTTGCTAATGTTTGTGATAGCGACTGGTTAGCAGCACAGCAGCAACTATGACGACAGTTTGCTAACCCACAAACAAGCTAACGTAAGTACTCGCTGTGTCTTTGTTTGTGTCTATGGTATTTGTCCATTTGCAAAGAGTTTTATAGTAACGAAGACCTAAAAACACAAGTTTGCTGGCCCAGTGTTGCTCAGCTTGGCAATGCATGTCCAAAAATTGGTGGCAGCGTGAACTTCGAATAAAGCACTTATTTTGCTGTAGAGTTTAAATATCAACAACTGCTCTCTGTAATCACTTGCTGCTCCGTTCATCATTAATGTGATACATATCTTGTGCTTTCCTTGTTCCTTGTTCTTAGAATATTAAACATAATATTCAACAGAATATTTAAAAACATCTGTATTGCTAATCACTCACACTGGAACCTCAGTGCTTTCTATTTATTAAACATAGTATTATTATTGTTATTATTATTATTATTATTATTATTATTATTATTACTTTTTAAATAAACATGAGCAGCACATTCCCCCCCATATCCCTCCCTTCTACGAGAAGCCAACCTGGCTAGTGGTACACAACATTCTGTGATGCTGAGATGTGGCCTCTGGGATGGTCAGTCCATTGCTTTGAAAACACCAGCAGCTTCTTTATTTGATGTGTCTCTTTTTCTTAGTGCAGCGGTTCTAGACAGCTACACATCCTGTCAGACCCATAGCATAGAATTGTCTAGTTACAGTTGAAGGATGGACAGAAACACTTATGGATGTTTTTATATCTAAAACAAGAGTGGAGCTTGATGCTCTCTTCTCTCTCAAAGATAAAAACTTTAAGTGCTGTTTGTCCAGTTTTTGTGGTCTACCAGGTCTTACAGGTGGTTGCTCGGAGCACCACTTTTTGCAGTCTTCCTTTTTTTTCTGCTATTTTTCTTTGACTTTGATGCTGTCTGAAATATCTTTTTAAATAAATGAATAACTTGTATTTAAGGGCTGTTTTAAGGGTGTCTGACTTCTACACATGACTGCTTTTAGAGAATATTGTGATATAAATGTTTTGGCACTAGCTGAAAACTAATTTACTCCTCATGACAGGTGACAGCAATGCCCCCTGGGCACTTGCACTCATAATAAGATCATATGACCGGTATCAGAGAAATCCCCCTATTACTGCCTCACATAAACAGAAATGCAAGGAAGAGAGAGACAGTGAGAAAGCGAGAATGCGAGAGAGAGAGAGAGAGAAGGATGAGTCTCTGGCAGAACTCTGTTTAACAGTGGTTCAAAGTAAAACCCCTAAGACTGTCCCTGCCCATTTATTTTTACCACTTGCCCTAATTTAACCTTACACGCCGCTCTAAAACTCCTTTTCAAAATGCTCCAGATTTAGTCAAAAAGTGTGCTCGCAAACAAGTGCGAAATGATTCAAACCACACTTTTAAATGGTTAAACATGGACATGAGGGTAATTATCAGTGCAGGCGTAAAGGGGAACTCCACTGACTTTTCAATATTTCTAAATAATTAACTGGGTAAGATGTAAAATGTAGTCATTCAGAGTGGTTTGGTCTGAATTCTAGAGAAACTTACGAAGTCAGAGTTGTTCACAATGGTGGTGATAAGAACCAGATGTTTACCTCTAAAAGCTTTCTCAAGTCATTACATGAAATGGTGATGAATACACTGCCTAATATCTGAGATATTGTTTTATGAGTTTTTGGACTTTGTGAGGCAAAACGTTGCACCGTGTTGCCATCATCAACATTCCATGTAAACATCCAGAAGACGTGTGTAGGATCACTGATGGTTTTAAAATGAATATATTTGTGTTGTAGACATAGTGACCCCTGGTTTCCATCACCATCACTGTTAAGATATCTGAACCATTTTTACATTGAATCCCTCTGAATCATTGGTTTACATTACAAATGCTCACTTATTGAAATTGTTTGAAAAATCATCCATTTACTTTGTTAAAGCAGCATTAAAGGTATATTGAAAGCCAGTCTGAGATTCACTCTTGTCCTGTCTTTTGCTCTTTTACTTTTTCTGACAATCGCTTCTTCCATCTCTTCACCTGGGTGACATTTATTTTTCTACATCTAAGTTGGCATTAAGCAACTTGTTAAGTTTATTGGGTTACAGCTAATAAGGTAATAATATGCCACTCAAACTTTGAAAACAACCTGAGGAATCAATTTTGAAAAAAAGTATTTCTAAGAAATTGACAAAAAAGGATGGCAAAAGGCTGGGAAGATATCAAACTGTAAATGAAATCTCAAGGCATCAGTGTAAAGTTGCACTTTACGGCACACGTGAATGACTAAAGCAGTTGATTTCCCTTTTAGGGGATTCCCGAAAAGGTGACAAACTCCATGTTTCACTGAAGACGCCCACTCACCATCAATGTTCCTCAATCTCTGTCACAAAACATCTGCACCAATGCACAAATGTTACCCCTCACTCTCTGACTGTGGAGGCCTTTTTTTGTCCTTTGCTTTCCTAATATGATAGCGCTGTGAGTTTATTTCCCAGGATTAGAGAGAATGGCTTTATTTTACTATGAGAGGACGACTGTAATCTAATTGCAGAAGAAAGTTCAGTGTGTCTTCAGGCGGGCTCTGAATAGTGACCTTGTATTTGAACATCTGAACGAGTGTCTGTGTCTCAGCCTTCCTTGTCCCTCTAAAAGGCTACACAGAAGCACAATGTGAAAAAGAATTGTCTCTCTCAGCAGTTATTCAACAACTCAAGATATGCCTGTGCATATTCAGTTGTGCCAAACACACCTATGTTCCCCTCATAATGTCACAATCATTTATTCAATTCTCAGTGCTTCGGGGGCAGACTTGTAGTATTAAGGAGTCACAGCTTGTGGGAATGCTCCTCAGAGTGGAGGTCTTGTGGGGTTTCCCTGTTTATGGTCACAAAGAGATCATGGGTAACCGCAGTGTGACACTGGACTAAAAATGCCCGGCTATCACCAAAATAAGAGAGAAAACATGACAAATAACAACCTTGAGCAAAATGGCTTTGACACGCGAGCCTTGTGATGGAAGCTTTGCTCTCTCTCTTTCTCTCTTTTTTTTCTTCCCTCCTCGAGTGGTTGTTGACAAATTAAGTAGTGGTTTTGTTTATGCACATATAGGGCTGCAGTGTAGAGAGTCACAATAAAAGTTAACGCAGTACAGCTTGGTTTCAGTGGAGCAGTTTTCTTCCAACGCTTACCTGGAGCATCACCATGTTGTCGCCCTCAAAAGTGACAAAAACGTCCGAGTCGCATTTCAGAGAAGGGATCCTGTTCTCCATCATAAAGCCCTGAATAAAAGAATGCACAAAAGTGAAGATGCTTAGGAGCACGACAAGTAATGTTTGTTTATTTGATGTGTATTAATGACTCCTGTAGATGGCCGCAGTTGGTGATGTTTGTTTATTTGATGTGTGTTAATGACTCCTGTAGATGGCCGCAGTTGGTGATGTTTGTTTATTTGATGTGTGTTAATGACTCATGTAGATGGCCGCAGTTAGTGATGTTTGTTTATTTGATGTGTGTTAATGACTCCTGTAGATAGCCGCAGTTGGTTATGTTTGTTTATTTGATGTGTGTAAATGACTCCTGTAGATGGTCGCAGTTGGTGATGTTTGTTTATTTGATGTGTGATAATGACTCCTGTAGATGGTCGCAGTTGGTGATGTTTGTTTATTTGATGTGTGTTAATGACTCCTGTAGATGGTCGCAGTTGGTGATGTTTGTTTATTTGATGTGTGTTAATGACTCCTGTAGATGGCCGCAGTTGGTGATGTTTGTTTATTTGATGTGTGTTAATGACTCATGTAGATGGCCGCAGTTAGTGATGTTTGTTTATTTGATGTGTGTTAATGACTCCTGTAGATAGCCGCAGTTGGTTATGTTTGTTTATTTGATGTGTGTAAATGACTCCTGTAGATGGTCGCAGTTGGTGATGTTTGTTTATTTGATGTGTGATAATGACTCCTGTAGATGGTCGCAGTTGGTGATGTTTGTTTATTTGATGTGTGTTAATGACTCCTGTAGATGGTCGCAGTTGGTGATGTTTGTTTATTTGATGTGTGTTAATGACTCCTGTAGATGGCCGCAGTTGGTGATGTTTGTTTATTTGATGTGTGTTAATGACTCCTGTAGATAGCCGCAGTTGGTTATGTTTGTTTATTTGATGTGTGTAAATGACTCCTGTAGATAGCCGCAGTTGGTTATGTTTGTTTATTTAATGTGTGTAAATGACTCCTATAGATAGCTGCAGTTGGTGATGTTTGTTTATTTGATGTGTGTTAATGACTCCTGTAGATGGCCGCAGTTGGTAATGTTAATGACGCCTTTAGAGGACGCTGGTGGGTGATGTTTGTTTATTTGATGTGTGTTAATGATGCCTTTAGAGGACGCTGGTGGGTGATGTTTGTTTATTTGATGTGTGTTAATGATGCCTTTAGAGGACGCTGGTGGGTGATGTTTGTTTATTTGATGTGTGTTAATGACGCCTTTAGAGGACGCTGGTGGGTGATGTTTGTTTATTTGATGTTTGTTAATAAAGCCTTTAGAGGGCAGCTGTGCGTGATGTGTGTTAATAACTCTATTAGAGGGCGGCGGTGAGTGATGCTTGCTAATTTCTTGTTAATAACTGAGCCTATTAGTTAAATACATAACTACAAAAACGACTTTTCGATTTCTATTATTTTTATGGCAGCTTAGCATAACCGATTTATTATTATTATTATTATTATTATTATTATTATTATTAAGGCCACATTTAAAATATCACACACTTTCTTTTTTATGCCAATAAAATATGTAGTTCCAGGCAAAAACTTGTCACCATACTAGAGCTTTGTTTCTTTTCATTTCATGCAAAGTGCAGTGATGGCTCCGAGTTAAATGTCAAAGTGGTACAGGTTTAAAACGGTGCAGGGTGTACTCTTCAATTCACTCCGGGGGCGCATTTGTTTGTGGTTTTGCCCTGCTTTTCACGCTTCACACTGCAAATAACTGCAAAAGCCACCATGAAACATGCTTGGAGATGTAATGCTAATGCAACTGTTCCCCAAATATTATATTTTGCCTGACTGCAAGAGCAGCACCTATATCAAACAGACCTTTGTTAGTAAAACTTGCAGCTTGAAGGGGGAAACACAGATTAAAAAGACAGATAATGTCCACAGTTGACCCTTGGTGGTTATCTAGATTGCCAGTGTAACAATATACATGAGCTGCCCTCTAGTGGCCCTCTGACTATCAAGACCACAGCTTAAGCCAGAGGTTGTAATGAGGTGTCTGTGTTTAGTAACTGCATCTGTTTAGATGGGGGCAAGATAATCAGAGCATTGGCTAGGGTGATTTTTAGGGTGATTTCTACATTCCCATTTTTACCACATCTTTCAACAAATGTACTGACCTGCTGAGTAAACATGCAGCACAAAAGCTTGCATAGCATCTGTTTATCTATGAGAAAGACTCACTCACCATGCCCCCGGTACACTCCCGACTCTCCTGCAGACAGGCTACATTGGCCCAGGTACTGTAGGCTTTCAGGCCGGCCACTAAAGCCTGGAGTGGCCGATTGCTCTGGAGGTCCTCTCCCCGACACAGAGCGTCGTCCATCAAGCCAGCCGTGTACCTGCACAAATGCAGCAACACATTTAATTTCACATACAGTCCAAGTCCAAAGATCGAAGAACACTTGTGAAATTGCTTTTCTTTTGCGTTCTTCTCTAATTTTATATAAAGAATGCAGCATTACAAACTGAGTGAACGGTAGAAATAAAAAGAATTTCTTAGTTCACTCAAGCTGGCATGGACTCTGATCACTGACAGTGGCAAAAGCCTCTGATTACTAGATCAAGTACATCTTATATGTTATATGCACTTTCTAGACTATTTAGTTTTGCCATAATTGGCAATCCTAGAATGCTGGTTTCAGAATGAGCAGTGAAAAGAATTAGAACAGGGAAATAACAGTACTGTGTATAATTTGCAAGAACCTCCAAAAACAACTATTTTAGATTTTCCACTAATTTATCATCAATATTCACTGGTGGTTTTGGGCAGTAAATAAAATGTCTGTACTTGTGTTGTAGACATGGTGACCCCTGTTTACTATCACCACCACCATTTCACACCAAACCACTCTGAATCATTCTGTTTACCTTTCAAACAATTAATTATGAAGAAATTTTGGGAAAATGGAGGTGAAAGCTGTTGAAGAGCTGAGCTAACTAAAAAGTCATCCACTGACCTGTTGTCTAGCTGTAAAATTTCATGAAAAACTGTGGTCCTAACTCTGACCCTCTTTGTACTGACAAGACATAATACTGAGAATCAGAGGCAATGGCAGTAAGGTTTTGTAAGTATCTATAAAAAGTATAGTTTTCTGTGAAGCCCCATTTACCCACCACTGAACTCTTTCATTTCTCTCTCTCTCTCTCTTTCACTGTGAGTGGTGTTAATAAAAGTGAGAGCAACAATGAACCATAGCAACCCAGCCACGAAGTGACAGAGCGGGGTTGCAAAGTGCTGAGTGCATAGTGAGTAAAAGCTGATGTTTTGCTAACTCAGGAACTGCAGGGTTTCAAACCTCTATGCTCCGGGAGCCTCATGTTATTGGTTTCCATGGCTGAGCACCTGCATGCAATCCTTACATCACCAAGCACAATGCCAAGCGTCAGAGCGCCATCACTGGAGTTTTCTCTATCTGGAGGTCTGATGGATAATTGTTCTGTTTTCTGAATGCCAGGAAAACATTACCTTTCTGACTGCTTTCTGCTGACTGTAAAGGACAACATGAGGCTACGCAAGAGGGTAACATACTGCAGTATACCGAAAAGCTTTTCAGAGACATCTGAGGCAGGATTTCAAAGACCAACTGAGTGAACTAATTTGCTACAGTGACACCTTGATGCAGACAAGTGCTGCATCTCTAGTTAGTTAAGAATCCCAATGATAGAAGCGCCGCAATTGTACGTAAAACAAGAAAGTACAACATCACTGATATTTTCAGGTGGTTTAAAAGTTTAATAAGGTGGTCCCAGACCCCCTAAAACCCCTGTATTTTGAACCTTGGTTTGCATCCTTTTTACATCACCTTTGGGTATTGGCTCAGCTCTCTGGGAAACTCAACAGAAGCAATACCCAGGTACCATATTTGCCTAATAGAAAACCGGGAAAAAAGAGTCGAGCCAGTACCATGTGGCAGAAGTGGCTAAAGACACAAGCTGGTTTCACCTGTTTATTAAAATTCTGAGTTGTGGCAAAAACATTTATTTCCTCATTTATTCTTCTGCTGAACCACTTATACTTCTGGGAGTGCTGGAGCCTACCCCAGCGCACAGTGGGTGGAAGGCAGGAGTCTCAAAAATAAACACACTTCTGATGAAGCCGTATGGTATTGGAATGGGATGTGCAATAAGCTCAAATGGAAGCGATAAATATGTGTCCACATACTTTTAGCCACAATATGTATATCAGTCTTAATGGCCAAGTTACGAAATCAGCCTGCTTTTCAGCCTCTAAGGGATAAGGAGAGGAGATGGTCAAATAAAAATTTAATATTAGTGGGCTTTGGTGGAGAAAAAGTATAGATGGGTTCTTTGAACTGGACAGCTTAGCAAGGCGCATACTAAAATGAGGTCACAACCAATTTAGGTAAACAATGGGTTTACATAGAAAAAAGCCTAAAACTGGGAATCTTACAGATGACTTATTATTCAGCCACACAGGTGGAGCAGTTATCATCCAATCAGACAGACCTCACTACGCAGTGTCAGTCAAACCGGCATCAACTGGAACGGTCAGACTGACCTGGTGGTGAAGGTAAGGGCGAGGGCAGCGGCCAGGTGGGGCATCAGCCTCAGATACTGCGTCTGGTGCTCAATTATCTTTACTTCATCCTGGTCTTTAGGTCCAAACTGCCTGCGGCTGTGAGAGAGAAAGGAGGACAAAGAGGAAGGACAGAGGAAGAGAAAGAGAGACAGAAAGAACGCCTGTGTTATGTGTACTGACGTTGATGTGGTTATAACAAACGTGTGATAAAGTGTACATATCTCTGTGTTTGTGTTCTATGAGAGCTGCTTGTGGTGGACCGTCAGGCTGGCGCTTGGGGAGAAGTGCGTTTTTCTTTTGCTGAAGTGCTGAGATGTGGTGTCGCTGCGAAGATACGCACACCTGTTACCCCTGAATTACCGCAGGCTGTATCTCTGAATCTACTCACTGCAGGTGGCTTCCCCACAAGACAGGAGAGAAGTAGAGTTGAGTGGCGTATGTGTATGTGTGGCTGGTTTGAAATGTGACAGGATCTTTGAGAAATGCCCCCATGCGTGGGTGTCTCACAGAAACTGCTCACGAGTCACTAAATAATCCTTCGCTGAAGGACAGTGTTCAAAACTGTACATAGGCCTTTCATCACAACTGAGAAACATCTGGAGATGTTTATAAAGGTTTATTCCAGCAAGCATTGGGCTTTCTAACCCTTGCTGATGGGACACGATATAAAAGCGTCTTTTGATAACAACTGATGCTTGCTGAAATCATCCTTTATAAATGTTTATGTAGGCTTGTGTCAGAGGACATGAAAGGCTTGTATAGTCATACAAACACTTCCCCTCAGTAAAGCATTACCAAGAAATCTAACTGCTGCAACTGATTTTCATCTGCTATTTTTAGCTTGTGCATATACCTGACACAAACCCCCAAGAAGCTTTCAGGTGCATCTACATTTAGTGTCCTAGAGACAGCACTGGTTGGGGGGGAAAAAGAAAAATACCACTGAGGTGTGTTCAGTTGTATGCAAAGTCCACAGAACACATAACCAGGGGGAACAAACTTAAAGGGGAACTCCAAAGACTTTTTTCTTAATTCTGCATTGTAAAATGTTTAACTTGACAACAAATTAATTCAGAGTGGTATGTTTCGTGGGATTTTTTTTAAAATTTAGAATTAAATCTCATGATGAAGTTAGTGTTTAGTGTAAATGTAGGGGTTTGTGTTTAGTGTAAATGCAGGGGTTGGAATTTGTGTAAATGCAGGGGTTAGTGTTTAGTGTAAATGCAGGGATTATAGTTCAGTGTAAAAGTAGGGGTTAGTGTTTAGTGTAAATGCAGTTCAGTGTAAAAGTAGGGGTTAGGGTTTAGTGTAAATGAAGACCTTGAGGTAAAGTGTAAATGCAGGCATTAATGTTTGCAGAGAATAAGAGTTAAGTGTAAATGTAGGGGTTAGTGTTTAGTGTAGCTGTAGGGGTTAGGGTTTAATGTAAATATAGGGGTTAGTGTTTTAGTGTACATGTAGCAGTTAGGGTGTATTGTAAAATTAGGGGTTAGGGTTTAGTAAATATAGTGTTTAGAATAAAAGTAGGGGTTAGTGTTTAGTGTAAATGTACAGTTTAGGGTTAGGGTAAATGTAGGGGTTAGTGTTTAGTGTAAAAGTACAGTTTAGGGTTTAGTGTTTAGTGTAAATGTACAGTTTAGGGTTTAGGATAAATGTAGGGGTTAGTGTTTAGTGTAAATGTAGTGGATTAGGGGTTTGGGACAGTAGACAGTAAAAAGTGCCCTATAAGTATCAAATATATTTAGTTTATTACTATCCCTATTAATGTTGTGGGAGCCCAGTCGAAACTAATTCAATAGAATGGTTCATAAAGCACTTTGCAACACACTGGATATCTTTAAAAATCATAGCAGAATTGTAACATAGTTCAAATATCATGATAATATCATGCATAAGACTCTGAATAAGCTATTTTATCTACTATCATGAGGTTTTTTAGCAGATAAATCAGAGTAAGATTGAGGCAGGTTCAATAAGGCTTGAGGTTAGAGCCATCTTATTTCTGACCCTTAACCAGACCACACAGGAGACGCCACCTGCGCATGAGCGTGTGTGGGTGCAGTCAGGGGAAGTCCTCTCTGAGAACAACCCCTCCACGCACATCCACCCACAGTAGCTGCTTTCTGTATAATTTTCTGCCACAGACACTTTACCACAGCCTACAAAACCCCCCACAGGCAGCTAGCAGTACTGCAGCCACAGGTTGCATTGGCTTCTCCATTTTCTTCATGCAAATGATAAAAAGATTTATATATGTATAAAGTGCTGCACTTTATATGTATCAGTAATTCAGTAATGCTGTTTTACTTTTTCTAGCAGTGGACCACTTAAATAAAACTTCTGGGGCTTATCTGGGTACTACATTCTGAAAGTTCTAGCTAAAGTTCTAGTTCAATACTTTGTTGTGCAGATTTAACAAAGTATTGATTACAGGGTAAAAATGAAAATAAAAAAAAAACAGTGATGAACAAACCGGATTCCAAAAAAGTTGGGACACTAAACAAATTGTGAATAAAAACTGAATGCAATGATGTGGAGGTGCCAACATATAACATGTCATTTAGAATAGAACACAAATCACAGATCAAAAGGGAAAAATATGTTGTTTCAAAATTTCATGGCGTCAACAAATCCCAAAAAAGTTGGGACAAGTAGCAATAAGTGGCTGGAAAAAGGAAATTGAGCATATAACGAACAGCTGGAAGACCAATTAACACTAATTAGGTCAATTGACAACATGATTGGGTACAAAAAGAGCTTCTCAGAGTGTCAGTGTCTCTCTGAAGCCAAGATGGTAAGAGGATCACCAATTCCACCATTGTTGCGCAGAAAGATAGTGCAGCAATACCAGAATGGTGTTACCCAGCGTAAAATAGCAAATACTTTTAAGTTAACATCATCAACTGTGCATAACATTATCAAAAGATTCAGAGAATCTGGAACAATTGCTGTGCGTAAGGGTCAAGGCCGTAAAACTCTACTGGATGCTTGTGATCTCCGGGCCCTTAAACGTCACTGCACCTCAAACAGGAATGCCACTGTCAAGGAAATAACAGAATGGGCTCAGGAATACTTCCAGAAAGCATCGTCAGTGAACACAATCCCCCGTGCCATCCGCCGTTGCCAGCTGAAACTCTACAGTGCAAAGAGGAAGCCATTTCTAAGCAAGCTCCACAAGCTCTGGGCCAGGGGTCTTTTAAAATGGAGTGTGGCAAAGTGGAAGACTGTTATGATGAGTCACGATTTGAAGTTCTTTATGGAACACTGGGACGCCATGTCATCTAGACCAGAGAGGACAAGGATAACCCAAGTTGTTATCAACACTCCGTTCAGAAGCCTGCATCACTGATGGTATGGGGTTGCATGAGTGCTTGTGGCATGGGCAACTTGGATGTCTGGAAAGGCACCATTAATGCAGAGAACTATGTTCAGGTTCTAGAACAACATATGCTCCCACCTAGACGTCATTTCTTTCAGGGAAGACCCTGCATTTTTCAACAAGATAATGCCAGACCACATTCTGCAGTAGTCACAACATTATGGCTACGTAGGAGAAGGATCAGGGTACTGAAATGGCCAGCCTGCACTCCAGATCTTTCACCTATAGAGAACATTTGGCGCATCATAAAGAGGAAGGTGCGACAAAGAAGGCCCAAGACGATTGACCAGTTAGAGGCCTGTATTAGACATGAATGGGAGAGCATTCCTATTTCTAAACTTGAGAAACTGGTCTCCTCTGTCCCCAGAGTGTTGTAAGAAGAATGGGGCATGCCACACAGTGGTAAAAATGGCATTGTCCCAACTTTTTTGGGATTTGTTAATGCCATGAAATTTTGAAACAACATATTTTTACCTTAAAATTATACATTCTCTCAGTTTAAACTTTTGATCTGTGATTTGTGTTCTATTCTAAATAAAATATTTGATGTCTCCACATCATCGCATTCAGTTTTTATTCACAATTTGTTTAGTGTCCCAACTTTTTTGGAATCCGGTTTGTACATTAATTCAGTACTTTCTGTAATAATATTACTCACATTTATTGTACTATGAGTGCTTTTTCTAACAAAAAAAAAATCACTAACTGCCCAAAAGAACAGATTATCATTAAATATAGTTTTCTCTGTTGACAGGTGCAGGGATGCAGGAAATGAGAGGGCTGAAAATAATAGTGATAATAAACCATTCTGAACTGTTTAATAAACTGAGCATAGTAAAAACCCATGCATGCTTGTTTTAGAGTGATGTCTTATGTTTATGCTGTATCTTTGTTACAGTGAGCTGAAAACTGTTATGGAGATGTCCAAAGGAGTTATAGACCAGCTCTGACTCCCAAACAGCATAATATTGTTTATGATGTTAAATCATCATCATGCAAAAGGTTTGTCCGGTCAAGTGGGCAGAGACATAAAGTGCATCAGTTGTGGATCATACTTACTGCAGTGACACCAACCAAATATACCCAGACACCAGTGCCCTGTGACCACTGATAAAGAACTAGAGGATGACCAACATAAACTGTGAAGCAACAGATGAGCTACTGTCTCTGACTTGTAGACGTGGTTGGTACCTTTACAAGGTAGATGTAAACACATACACACACAGAAAGAACTGGACACACCTAATAATAGAGTTCTAATAATAGAATTCATGGTATGGGTTTCTAGAATCGGGTCTCTTTTAAATGCTCTCTGTCAACTGGCTCCAGCGTAGTAGCTAAATGCAACTTCTTCCTTTGTAGTCTTTACTACTAAGCAGAACTAACTGACTAGTTTCTAATGATATGAGAGTTCTGCTTGGCTTATATCACTGCAGCAGATAAGATAAATATGCTGGTCCTACACTGTTCAGAATCTTGTTAACCAGTAATAGTACTTTAAGTCAATTCTGTAATGCACTGGTATCCAGTGTATGGATTTAAGAATGGAGAGTGATATGTTTCCTTCTTTTACTCCTAGTAAGAATTCTGGCAGGTGCACTTTAAATAAACTAAAATTACTTTGTGACTGGGTTTATTTGGGGGAAGTACTATATATTTAATGTGAGTCAGGCATGTTCACATTTTACCATTTCTTACTCTAATAATTGACTGATTTACCACTGCCACCATTCTCACTGCCGGACTGTTCTATGGAGCTTTTATGTAACACAATAAACAAAACGACCTAAAAGACCGTGAAAAAGGCCTGTCGGTTTAAAGAGGAATTCCATTTTTTTCCGAAGTTTAATGGCTAATGGCTAATTAAAAGACATAAGCCCTTCAGAGTGGTTTGGTGGGACGCGCACAGTTCTAGAGAAACCTACTGCAAATGTTTTGCAAATGAAGTGCTGGTGGATTGGTGCCAGCTTTTACGCACTGAAGCTGTTACATCATTTAAGCTGAAAGATAAATCAGCTTCCCTGAGTGGTTTGGTATGAAACAAACATCCTACAGAGAGTCATAATTGTTCATTGTTCACAACGGTGGTGATATGAACCAGACGTCTGAAAACTCTTCCAAAGAAAGTTATAACATGCAATGGTTATGAGTCTGCTGCCTGATGTCTGAGACAATGTTTATGTAGATTTTGAGGGACACATGCTGTGGCAAAACAATACCCAAAGAAAAAAAAACTTTTTATATTTTCCACTATTTTATCATCAACATTTCATAGTAGTATGGTAGTATGGGAGTATGCTATGATTTTATAATGACCTCTCTGCTTCACATTGAATCATGAGGTGCTGAGAGACTCTCTAAAGAGGCTAGTGCAGAGGCTTTTAAGAACAGCGGCATGCAGATGGCCAGAGTTTTTATTTTTTTATGCTGTCGTCTGAGAAGTCCCTGGGAAGTCCCTGGTTGGGTGGGATCTCTGCACTTTTTCATGCAGCATTTAACATGTCTATATGTGTGATTTTCTGATGTGTGGGTGTAAAAAGGGGGTTGTTTTGCAAATGGAAAACCTGCAACCATAGAAAGCAAACATTTCCCCTCTCTCTCTCTTTCTTTCTTTCTTTCTTTCTTTTTCTCTATATCTCTATCTCTCTCTCTGGGGATACCATCTTTGGAGGCAACTCTTCCACCCACGCACATGTGAAAACGCACACGCACACTCATGCAAAGCCACATGTAAGGAGGAGAGTGAGTGCAGCAGATGCGGGGAGGCCGAGAGTCCCCCTCTGACGGGATGTTCTCTGCGGTGAGCAAACTCTCCACACGTCACTGCCATCGCCTGCTCTTCACATTCATTTGTAGACCTACTTGTTTTCTCCTCTTTCTGCCTCATGACCACATAAATGGCTTTTATAGTTTGTGCATCCTGTTTTGATCTCAGTCTTCCATTTAAAAAAAAAACAAAAACTTAAATGACAACAAAATAGCGGCAAACTGAGAGAATTCAGGTGGTCTTGCTGATAGATGACACAGAAGGTTTTTTTTTTATCCACCTTGTTCATACAAATAACCCAGAAAAAATTGGATGCAAAACCAAACATTAGAAAAACACGCCTACATATCACAAAACAGTTACGTCCTCACACCAGATACATACAGCTAACATCATCAGCACCACATCCTATTTTACTGTTGGCACCGTTGGCAGCAGGGCTAGACTGGCCACTGGGTTGACCAGGACGGTATCCAGTGGGACACTAGGTACGGGGCACCTGAGAGAGAAATGCATGGTAAAGTGCATTTTTAATTAGTTAATAATCAGATCGTTATCAGTTAATTTTTCAGTTATCTGATTTTTTAAGTGGTCATGTAAATCTACTTTGATTTCCCAGATCAGACAAAGGCCACAAATATGATAACAAAACTTGGGTTTTATCTCAGTAATGTTAAGTAGCCTTACTCATAAGCCAAAAAACAAAAAACAAATCCATGTCCAAGAGACTGCAAACAAAAGACTGTTGGTGCAAAGTTGAAACTACATGCTAGATCAAATGAAGGACTTAAATATTTTTAATCTTCTAGATGATGTATGCTCATATTTTCTCCCAAAGTGACAACATTCAGTTAGTACCTTTCCCAATTGTTTTGGTAGTTTCATCAAGTACAATTACAATTATAAAGTATGTATGTATTTATTAAAGTATGTGTTATTTTTGCTCATACAGATCTCAAAAATAAGTGTCAGAAGAGACATCTTTACAGAAATTGTTTGTCTGGACTGTCTAAGAGCTGAAAATTCAAGAATTTCAAAGATGATTCATTTTATTGCTTATTTTTAAGGGGGACATCAGACATTTTGAGTGACAGATTGAAGTGCACTGGGTTGTTGTAGACTGAAAGCACGTCTCCTATTGTGTTCATTAGCTGTTTTAGCAGTTTTTATTAGCTGTAAACACCTAGTTTTTAGCTGTAAACTCAGTCAGAGGACTGTTTGTAACACAAGAATTTCCAGACCCAAAATGTTCAGTTGGACATTTAAATGGGGGATTTGGATTTAAATGCAGGATTTGGATGGTGTTTTTAGAGCTGATAGGACGATAGGAAACCCCTCTGGATCATGTTGCTGGTTTTTGTCTCTGTTTATAATAAATAGTTAAAAAGCTGTGAGCTAATACAGGTGGAATTTTGGGTGTAGTGTAGTAATGTAGTGGATTTTGGGTGTTTTTTGAAGTTGGATTGCTGGCTGGTGGATGGTCAGAAATGGGTGAAATCACATTTTTCTACTAAGGGTGACACTTTACTGTAGTTTACTGTTCATAAGGCTACATGACACTGTAACATTGCATACATGCGCTTCTTTTGACAACTGGCATAGTCCAACGTAAATGTTAGAAATGCTTATTCCAATAGCCATCATTTTCATAAAGGCTAAATTAGCTAACTTAGAGACAATAAACAAGCAGTCTTAGTCTCGTCTCAGTCTCAACCTCAATTGGACACAATCACGTCCCAGTGCGATGGACTTGGAAGCTAAGCCAAGAGTAAAGCTTCTGTCTGAGGTAACTGGAATTATTGAATATCAACAATGAAATTAGCTTCTTATTTACCAGCTTCTCATTGAAGGTCAACGCTCCACTTTGAATGGTGCAGCATTTACATTGTGGCACTTACAACTGCTGAATCATTTAAGGTGGAACAGGAAAACATGAGCAAGGATGAAACAAAAACCTCATTACTGCTTCCAGTTACAAGACTAATATACAGTAATAATAAATAATGCTTACTACACACACACACACACTAGTATACTTGTACACTAAGTTAATTATATAACTAGCTAGTTTATTGTTTATGTTTTAGCACATAACTAGCAAGTTAACTAGAAGTCACTCCAGTTGTCACTCAAATATTCAGACACAAATTTTCCCACTATTTATTACAATATATGAATATATTTTTGCTGTCAAAAAAAATCTCTAAAATACTAACTTTACAGAAAAGGCCAAAAATAGATGAGATAAATGGTGATATATGTTGGCTTGCAGGCTCCACATTTTCTCATCAGGTAAAGGTTTAACTAACAGCTTTTAAAAATCTATTTATTTCATTATTATCTGGGTGAACAAATGACCTGTGCATGTTTCTCATGTAAAATACTTGAATAAATAAATACACCAATTGAAATTTTTCAGGGAATTTGCTTATGATTTGTAAAACGTTTGAATGGAAAGCCTGCCGCAGCTTGTTAGGTGCCTTCCAGAGCAGAGCAGCTCTGGTTTCACAAGCTCCCACTCACAAGCTCTCAGCCTTAATCTGATCTTTGTACAGCTGTTGTAAGGCATAATTAAACCTGATAATTTGATCTTCACAGCTTACAGTGCTGCACATTCACACTCTGCATATTATATGGGGTACTAAGGGTCAATTACCCATTCCCAAACATAATGTAGGTGAAGTCAAAGACATAATGCTAATTAGGACATTCGATAAAACAGAATTAGTGCTACTCAAAGATAAATACCATATGATTCATCACATATCATAAAACAAAATATGTAACATATGGACATGTAAAAATGTCAGTGACAACACTACATGTATGTACATATATCATTTTGTAAAGTTTTTTATTTAATACAATACCACAATACCACAATACCACAATACCACAAGCCATAATGAAATGTTAAGTAAGTACTGAAGTTACAAACTCCACTTCTGTAAAAGTGGGAACATTTTGTAAAATACAATTAAGAATCTATGATTTGTAAATTCTCTGGAACATTTAACTGATAGAAGTAGAAAGCAAAGACTTTAATATTTTCCTTGAACAACTTGATTATAGTTTGTGAATATAACAAAATGTAAAATTTGATGCAACACACAAATGGTAAAAGCTGGGGCAGAGGCATGTTTACCCCTGTGTTACATCACCTTTCCTTTAATTACACAAGTTAATGGTTTGCGAACTACATTATTTGTCAACTTGTCAACAGTCTATGTGTCTTATTCTCCTCTTCACAATGGGCCATACATTATTAATAGATGACAAATCTGGATCGCAGGCAGATCAGTCAAGCACACAAACTCTATGTCTAAGAGACTTCACAGGAAATTATATTGTCTTGATGGCAGCAAGCGAGAGAGAAAATGCTAATATATGCTACCGTGTCAAAAGTACCTTCACACATATTGGAAGTCACTCATGCTGTGGGTCACTGATGCCCCGTATGCTATACCACAGATGCTATTTCGCAGTATTATGTATGAATAATGCCAAATGCGGCCCACAGACAGATTGTTATTGGCCCCGCGGCATCACTTGTAAGAACACACTATTGGTGGCCCGCTGGTACTCTGCAATTTTTCCTTTCACCAGAAATACATATACATGTATAGTACATTTCATCGCTGTGCTGCCAATCGAAATTAAACAAACTTAAGAGCCATTATTTTTCTGACTGGGCATCCTGAATTTACAGAACGGCATGTAGTGCAAAGTCGACAGTGAGAACCGGTCATTTCAAGAGAGACGGACGTCAGAATATTTATTAGAGAGGCGCTACAAATGCGTGTGTCTTTTATACCAAGAGACTATTGTGGTAATGAAGGAGTTAAATATTAAGACACATTATGAAACAAAGCATGGACATATAGTAAATACTCAGGGGACGAGAGGACAGAGAAACCTGGTCTCACAGCAGCAACTGTTCTTCAGGACCTGCAATGCACAGGAGCGAGTTACGAGGTGGCTATGCAGTGACACTGAGGTGTTTAAACACTCCAGCAGCACTGCTGTGTCTGATCTACTCACACCAGCACAACACACCACCATGTCAGCGTCACTGCAGAGAAACTCACCATCAGAGAAATGTTTTCCATACCATAATAGATTATGTGACTTTATGGAACTTATTGAGTTCCATAACTTTGGTAATGCATGGCAACTGAATAATATACAGTCTACACAAGAAACACTGAAAATACTTGTTTGGCACATGTTCAGACTAAATTTGCAGTACGTTGTAACATTCTTTACTTGATATGCTGCTGCTGCAATTACGGTCAAATTAAATTCATTAGTTAAATAATTATTCATTATTCTATAAGCCTGTGTGTTTTTTCATATTTTGAATACAGTGTTATGTATGATTTATGAATAATACTTTTGGAAAGAGAGTTTGGAAAAAAGTTTGGACACCCCTGGCTTAATGTGAAGGACCTACATTCTTTGCAGGTAGAAAATGGCCTTTCTGCACTGATGAAGTTGATCAGTGAAAACATAAATAATTTCTTTGTACTTTTGTCAGTTAAATTAAGGTTTTTACAATAAGCTTTTTTATATATAAAATGTTGTTGATGTGTCACACAGCATGTCTTACCTGTGACTGTAGCGCACTGCAATAATGAGTCCAAGCTGTAACAGAAAAGAGAGAAATTAAATCAATAAGCAAAAAAAATACCGTACTCGTTTTCACTTTGTCTTCTGACTAAACAAAGCAGACAAACAAAAACCCACTACAAGAAGTGCACTGATATGGAATTTAAACTCTGATAATGATAATCAACAATTAATATCATTTTCTGGCAGGAACTTTTATGCATATGCATTTTGAAAACTTCATGCATGCAAGTACAGCAAATTTCAATACATTTATGACAGTGGTGTTAAGTACGACATTTGTTTTATTTGTAATGCATTTACACCCCACCCATCCCCACCCAACCCAAAAAGAAAGGCACAGCCTTTTAACAGAGCTATTGCTCTAATTTCCTGTAGCTGAAAATTATGTGTAGCCTTACCACATGGCACCACATGTTTTGTGTTTTGATTAGACCTCAGTTTGTCAGAACAGAGAAGTTCTGGTCTTCGCATCATTACATTTAAACATCATTGTTACCACACAGAACACTCAACAGTCACTACAATATAAACAGTGACAACACCGTCCTACAGGCACCTGCAGCTCACTATCAGAAGAATAATCACATCCTCCTCCCTCAACTGCTGCCAGTGAGGCTGTAAGCTCCTGTCATCTGCATACTTTTCAGACTGTCTACCATGCAGTACAATGTACTGTACACCATGTACTATACACCATGTACATCACACGTTCAACTAACTGTTCAATCTGCCATTAGACTGAGGTATTATATCAGATTGGAGTCTACAATAGAGTCAATATAGTACCCAAAACAAAGATGCTTCTTGATAGCAAAACCCTATTTGGTGCTACTGTCATAGACAAAAGATTGGACGCCCTTCATATTCCACATTGTGGTCCTCTATATATGCTAGGCTATCTGCTAATATGTAGTAGTATGTTACATCCTTCTTTGCACAACTCTGTTCTCAGTAGCATGTAGTGTGTCTGTTCTGTGCCCATTTTGTATATATTGCACTCTGCACTGTGTATATTGTACTGTTTTGCATTTGTGTTGTTGTGTTGAACTACAGTCCTGGGGGAACAATATCTCATTTTTAAACTTAGCTTTGAAAATCTACATAACACATCCTGTGTTGAAAACTCACTTCTGCACATTTTAAGGCACATTTATGGTTTACTTGCTGATTGTATCACACTGCAGGAGACAAAATGAGATATACAATGTGACCTGTGCCACATTTACAGCACACTTTGTATATTATTATGTTTTTATGCTAAATACATTTAAAATATGTTAAATAAGAATGAAAATAATTGGCTCCCTGTACAGTATCACAGAGTTCACATGTAGAAAACATGGACCAAGGACTTAGAAAAAAGTCTTGTGCCCTAGACTTACCTTAAAAGTAAAGTATGTTGTTTCCTACTAACAATTTTGGATATTTTTGTCATATATAAATATAACCATTGCTTTTTCTGAGGTTGTACATAGTGTCTACAGAAAAAGTTTCTCCCTTCAGATTTTATTTTCTTTTTCAATTCCACTAAGAATTATTCCTCAGTTAGTTAGAACCAGCACACTCTTATTAAGATACCTTTAGGAGGGTTGTGTTAGTAAGGTTGGAATAGGCTTCTAAAAGATTGGTGTACAACAGCTGAGCCATCAATGATTAAATGACAGCGTTCAGGTTAACACCGGTCTTATTACCCTAATCATGAAAAAGAGGGAGCACTTTTCTGTTTGTTGACATTATTACTCTATCCGTGTTCTACTGTTGGCTACCTGAGAGCTGGCCTTGAAACGTTTACCAAAGAAATGGGGTAAAGGCAGCCGGGTGTTTAAAGGGGCAGACTGATATGGACTGAAAACAGGTGAAAACAATGTTCTGGTAACTGCTGCAGATACACAGCCCTTTAATCACTCTGGCAGGTCTATTCACAGGATTGCTCCTTTAAAAACTGAAAAATTTGGCAGAGGTGTTCAAAGGTGTGGTTTAGGAGCTCCCCCTCGTGGGTACCATCATGTACTGGCTAAAAAAGTTCAACATAGTAAAGTGGTGGATACTAATGTCATAACATACTATTGATTTTCAGTTGTAGTCAGGCAAGTCTGGTTTTCTGGACATGTGGCTTGTCTCATTAATGTTTACAATAATGTAGTGTAGAATAGCAAGCCATACTCTTCAGAGGTTCTTAAACACCAGGGGTTTGAGCGTTTCCATACAGAGCCCCCCAGCTTTTTTGGAATATCCTTACAGTCAGTGGTCATAAGTGTAAGCTGACAACCTACTTGTTCAGTCGAGCTTCTGGGTAACTAGTTTGTTTGTTAGATAAAGGTTCACTGAGAGAAAGTATTATAGTAAACTGAGGATGTTGGTGCAGTTGATGCTGTTCTCACGTACTTAGTAAAGTTTGATGAAGGTGGAGCGGATGTTGGTGCTGACATCTCAGCACAAGCGTGAGTACTGATGGAGGCTCTCACCTTCATAGCAGCCATTGCCTGGACAGTGAGAGCCAGCCGAGTGGGAGTGAGGGCAGCCAGCATAGCGTTGAAGCGATTGCCTTTACGCCGGATGCAAGAGGAGTAGTGACCATCTGCTGAGACTGAACCAAACCTGTGAGACAAACAGACATGTTACTCAAACTTAACTCGTTCATGTCGCTGGGTGGCTGGTTCAAGAAGGCTGGCTTGAAACTAGTTTTTGTTTGATGTTGACAGGCCAACTAACTACAGAGACACAAGCATACACATTTGATATAAAGCTCAAATTTACACATTTAATCAGGTTTTATCAATATATCAATTGTATGGACTAAATGAAATGAACAATGCAGGCCAGACATTAAAAGCACTGAATGTGTTTGGGATTATTTGGATGGAGAGAAGCAGAAAATGCTAAACCAGCTTCTAAGACTGAACTTTAGAGGTGTGTTTGTTTGAGGAACTGAAAGAGAGACTCCTAAAAAAAAGAAAGCTGCAATAAAGGTAAACAGTGACACACTAAACACTCAAACAATTGATATTATATGATATTATATTATATATAGTGTCACTGCTGGACTGTGAATGGCCCCCTAACCAAACATATCCAGCCAACAGCATTCTGTGGGCAACTTTCTATGACTACCAATGAAGGACCAGAAGACATCTACAGTGACAGATCAACTACTCTGACTTTACATCTACAAGGTGACCAACAAGGTAGGAGTGTGTAATAGAGAGGACAGTGAGTGGACGCAGTGCTTAAAAACTCTAGCAGCACTGAAGGCTGATCAATTCGCACCAGTGAAACACACACATTAACACTCCACCACCACATCAGATCCACCACTCAAATAATACCTGCTCTGTGGTGGTCCTTACCATTGAAAAAAAGTTAACCCTTTAAATAACCAGGTCTCATATTTCTGCCCACATTTCAGTTCCTCACTGTTTCATAGCAGTTACTGAACAATAAGCTTTTAAGTGTTCAAGGGGTTACACAGTAAACTGTCACAAGTCCCTCTCCATCTGCAGAGCGATCTATGACTTCCTCACAAACAGGAAACAGTACAGTGCGTTCAGCTGTACCTGCCAGACAGCCTCACCATTACTGCAGGGCTGCACATGCTCTTATGCTACTCTCCTTCCCCTTAAAAGCAGAAACTATACTTTAGTGACCCTTTTCTTTAAAAAAAAAAAAGCTATCTGCAGATGCACTACTAGCCTCTGGATAAGAATAAAGGTGGGTTTTCTCTTGGCGTGCTAAAACCATTCTGGAGCTTAACCCTCATAAAACAATAAAAACTATTACTTATTCCCAAGAGGTCGCTGGGAAGTCCATGGGGGAAGTCATGACCAGCTTTCCCTTTGTTAAAGGGCCCATGTTTTCGTTTTATTTTTTCTCTTTAGGCCTCTCTTATAATAGTTCTCAGTAAAAAAGGTTATAATTTAGTTTCACATTATCATTTCAATGTCTCTTTTTTTATTTATTTATATAGTGCATTTTATAACAATTTTTCATATGTCATATGCAGAAGATGGAACATGCTTGGGTTTTTTTTTCAGCTCCACCAAATATCCCAAAGGTTTATTTAAGCAGAAACATTGTGAACACTTTGTTGCATTATAAAGCATTGCAAAAGTTTGAAATTAAAAAGTCTAGAATTATGACAAATGTTTCTTTTAAAAGACTTTTAAAAGACTTTTAAAGACTTCAACTGCATTTGTAGAGAACATTATAAGAATCCATTTTTGCACTGCCTTTTTCCTAGGTTTATGAACATGTTCCTTCTGATCTGAGTGAACCTAGCTCAGCAAAATTTCACATGTCCCTAGTCACGCTACACGTTGCTGCTTGTCTAAGTGTAAATAAGTTAAGATCCTGAGCCATTTTAGTACACAAATTATATTTATTTTCTTTTGACTTTAACATTAATCATAAAATAAATCATAACTTGCGCACAGGATACATTTTATAATTAATTTTCCTTGCAGTGTGTTAAATCAAGTAAATAAACCACCATTGTGCACTAAAATGTTAGAAGTATGGTTTCTGCCGAGGATGTGTAACTAATTTATACTTAGAACATCAATATGAAATTTTACCAAACTTTTGCATAATCTATGCATAATGTGTGCATCATTTGATGCACGTCCCTTCTCACCCTGACACACTCGTCAATCTAGAACAGGGTCAATCTGACTCGTCAGACCCATGACCTTTTTCCATCACTCCAGAGTCCAGTCATTATGCTTCCTAGCAAACTGAACAGGTGGTTTTCGTATGTCCACACAGCTGTTTAATGCCAAGCCTATCAATTCTGGTTGTGTGGAAATGCTTATATTTGTATTTACTGAACATAGTCGCAAGTTGTCCTTTTTTTTCCTTTCTTGAGTAATCTCCAATCAGAGTCCAACAGGATTTTTTTCTCTACTTTTCTTCCGGGTTTTAATAATGCACTGGACAGTTCTGAACCCAATTCCCACCATTTCGGCTTCTCATTTGTTTTCTTTGCTTGATGCAGGACAATAATTTTACTCTTCTGAAACACAGTAACAGTAAATCTTTTCCCACGTTTTTTAAGGAATGAGAAGCTGCTTACTGCATCAGTTTGTTGCAGATGTAACATATTAATCACTGCAGTAATGATCCATTCAGAGACTCCTAAGTATTTACTTATTTAAATACTTTAGATGCCTCAGCATCTGACAAACTGTGTTCCAAATCTAAGTGAAGATCATCCACTGTTGCTTCTATATACTACACATATGAAACTTGCAGAAACTGGCAAAGCAATGTTTTGTTTTTTTTATGCACCAAAGACCTGGAACATACTACCAATAAAATATGAATCATGCTCCTCCTATCACTGCAATTAACTAACAGTTTGGTAGTTTTATCTCTTCTGCTTTTTACAAGCTTTATTTTCTTACTAATGTTATACTAACTTAATGCTTTTAATTGTTATTTTTCTCTCTTTTATTGATTGCATATTATTGTTTGCTGATTTATTTGACGACTTCTTGTCACCTTTGTTTTGTCTGCTTTGTAAAAAAATTAAAACTACGCTATAAAGGTGCTACATAAGCTTATTATTTATTCTCAATATTAATAGAAATTGAATTTTTCACCAAACTATGGATTATACAAGCAAGTAAGGCAGTAAGGAATTCAGTGCTGACAGATTTACTGTCAACAATAATGTATACACTGCATATTTACATAGAATACCCTGCACAACAGCACATATACACAGCTACTGTATGGGTTACTAAAGTAGATTCTTAGCCTCCAAAATACTCACTTGTCCAGCAGGTTCTCCCGTGGTATCCTGACATTATCAAATATTATGATACCATTGTCAACTCCATGCAGACCTAAATAAAAACACAGAAACAGAAGGCTTTTCAAACTTTATCAAGAATCTATCAGTGATTCTGTAAGGGCCTGCCCAGTGCTGGACTCGAACCCAAGCCGCAGGCGTGAAGTACCAACACTTATCTGGGTGAGCTAACACCCAGTGCTGGCAGTGGGCCCGTGTGTAAAACAGTAAAATCTTAGAACAGGCAAAACCCCAAGAAATAAAAGGTGGGAATCGAACGCGGTTAGGGTTAGGGTTAGGGTTAGGGTTAGCTAACCCGAACGCGAGACCGACACGGGTTAGGGTTAGCTAACCCGAACGCGAGACCGACACGTTGCCACTAGACCAACGCGCGGGTAGGAGGCGACCGCAAATAAGGGCTTACAAGGGTTAAAATGAAAGCCGAATAAACAAATGCTTGAGCCGAGGCGCGAACCCCAGCCGCGGTGTTTACGGGACGAACGCGCTACCGCTGAGCCACCGCACTGGCTAAGAACTACTGCCGTGTAAATGGTTTAAAAAGGAGGGATTGGCACTAAACTCATTCCGAAACAAAAGCCCACGCCGAGCGTGAGAAAACGGCGGGAAACAAAACAACAAAGGACGCCACGGGAAGAGTGGCAGCCCCGATAAACTGGGGAAAACTAACCTAACAACTTCCCGAAAATAAAACTATGTAACTGAAGGACTTGATGACTAGAGAGAAAAAGCACAGAGAGAAAACTGGAGAGGAAGGGGCAGTGTCACCACACTGGCACCCTTGAAGAGGGAAAACGAGGTGTAGCACAAAGGCTCTCAGACCTCAATACCCAGGATTACCGGCCAGGAGCTTAGCTCAAAACTTTAGCAAAGACCCAGCACTGAGTGACTGGATCACTGGGGTTATATAGCCCTGGCACAGCTGTGAGGAATCAGGCCTGATTAGTGTGCCTGACTCCTCCTGGTGGCCGGAGGGGGCCTTGCCCCAAGGCCAGCCCTTACAGGACCCCCCGCCCGAGGGACGGCTCCCGACGTCCCAAGCCCAGCCGCATGGTCCCGCCGAAAAGCCCGAATAAGTTCAGGGTCCAGAATGTGACGGGAGGGCACCCAGGACCGCTCCTCGGGACCGTAGCCCTCCCAATCAACCAAGTACTGGACCCCACCGCGAACCCGCCGGACGTCCAAGAGACGCCTGACTGTATACGCTGGCGCGCCGTCCACCATGCGCGGACCCGGCGGGTTGAACGGACCCACTGAACACAATAAGGGCTTAAGGCAAGACACGTGGAAGGTGGGGTTGATACGCAAAGACGGGGGAAGGGCGAGGCGGTATGACACAGGGTTAATCCGGCGAAGGACCTTGAATGGCCCAATGTAGCGGGGAGCAAACTTGCGAGGACAACCCCGCAAAGGCAGGTCCTTGGCCGAGAGCCAAACCCGCTGTCCTGGCCGATAAGTAGGCGCCGGTCGTCGCCTCTTGTCGGCATAGCGCTTTTGTGCAGCAACGGAAGACAAAAGAGCCCTGCGTGCCCTCTGCCAGGCTAAACGGCAGCGCTTTACAGTCTGTCTAGCAGATACAACACCTACGTCTGACTCCTGGTCAGGGAACACGGGGGGAACATACCCAAACTGGCACTCGAACGGCGACATACCTAACGAGGAGTGCCACAGGGTGTTGTGGGCAAACTCCGCCCATACTAGGTGCTCAGACCAAGAGGACGGGCAGGAAGAGGCCAGACAGCGGAGGGTGCGCTCCAAGTCCTGGTTAACTCTCTCTGTCTGGCCGTTAGATTGGGGATGGAAGCCGGATGACAGGCTAGCTCCTGCTCCCAGCAAACGACAAAAGGCCCCCCAAAACCGGCTGGTGAATTGGGGCCCCCGGTCTGATACTATATCCTGAGGCAAACCGTGAATGCGGACAACCTGAGTGAGTAGTAACATAGCTGTCTCCTTTGCAGATGGCAGCTTCGGCAAAGCTATAAAGCAGCCAGCCTTGGAGAACCTGTCAATGACTACCAGAATCACTGTGTTGCCCCTAGATGGGGGCAACCCGGTGATAAAGTCAAGGGACAGGTGGGACCAAGGACGTGAAGGGACTGCTAGCGGGTGCAACAGACCCGCAGGTTTGGTCCTGGGGTCCTTGCATTGGGCGCAGGTGTGACAGGAGTTCACATATGCTCGAACATCGGGTTCCATACGGGGCCACCAAAACCGCAGACGGAGAAACTATAGTGTGCGTGTGACTCCTGGGTGAGCTGAGAAGGGGGAAGTATGTCCCCACTCAAGCACCTGATGCCTAACTGCCTTAGGCACATACAACCGGCCCGGAGGGCCTCCACCGGGATCCGGTTCAGTAAGGAGGGCTTGTCGCACTGACTTCTCTACCCCCCACTGGATGGGTGCCACGACGCAAGCCCTGGGGATTATGGTCGAGCGTGGAGTAGCTGGAGGTGAGAACTCCCACTGGCGGGAGAGGGCATCGGGCTTGCCATTCTTAGTACCCGGCCGGTATGACAGGTTAAAGTCAAACCGGGCAAAAAACAGTCCCCATCTGGCCTGCCGTGGATTAAGTCGTTTGGCCTGCTGTATGTACGCCAAGTTTTTGTGGTCTGTCCAGACCAAGAAGGGGTGTTTTGCCCCCTCCAGCCAGTGCCTCCACTCCTCGAGCGCAAGTTTGACCGCTAGTAACTCACGGTCACCCACATCATAGTTCCGCTCTGCCGGGGTTAGGCGTCGAGAGAAGTTGGCACATGGGTGCAGCTTCTGGTCCTCAGCAGATCGTTGGGTTAGAACCGCACCGACGCCTACCTCGGAGGCATCCACCTCAACAATGAACGGAAGCTCCTCGTTGGGGAGCTGAAGTATCGGGGCTGTACTGAGGCGGTGCTTAAGCTCATCAAAAGCCTTCTGGGCTTCAGAGGACCAGTGAAACTGACCAGACGTTTTCCTGGTTAAGGCGGTCAATGGGGCTGCCACCGTGCTGAAGTTTTTGACAAACCGCCGATAGAAATTAGTGAACCCAAGGAAGCGTTGGACCAGGCGCACAGATGTGGGTTTTGGCCAGTTCTCTACAGCATGTACCTTGGTGGGGTCCATGCACAACTTGTTATGGGAGACTACAAACCCCAAAAAGGAAATGGTTTTGGCATGGAATACAGATTTCTCCAGCTTCACAAAGAGGTGGTTCTCAAGAAGAAGCTGGAGGACCCGTCTAACATGTGTAATGTGTTCGTCTGCTGTCTTGCTGTATATTAAAATGTCGTCCAAGTAGACAAACACATACCTGTCAAGGGCCTCCCTCAGGACCTCATTTATGTACCTTTGGAAGACAGAAGGTGCATTCATAAGCCCGAACGGCATAACTAGGTATTCATAGTGCCCCGAGGGAGTGATGAACGCTGTCTTCCACTCATCGCCCTCTCGGATCCTCACCAAGTTGTAGGCACTACGCAGGTCCAGTTTGGTAAAAATGGAGGCCTGCTGCAGTGCCTCAAATGCTGAGGTCATGAGGGGCAACGGATAGCGGTCTTTGATGGTTATTTTGTTCAGACCGCGGTAGTCTATACAAGGGCGTAGCCCACCGTCTTTCTTCCCAACAAAGAAAAACCCCGCCCCAGCCGGGGAGGCGGACGGCCGGATGAACCCTTGGGCTAGGGCCTCCTGTATATACTCCTCCATTGCCCGACGTTCCGGCCCCGAAAGGGAGAACAAGCGGCCTCTAGGGGGACAGGTGTCTGGGAGGAGGTTTATTGCCATGTCATATGGCCGGTGGGGAGGCAGGAGTTGGGCCTTCTGTTTGCTAAAAACTTCTCTGAGGTCCCAATACTCCTGAGGAACTCGAGATAGGTCTGGACCTTTAAGATGGCTTCCCGCCTCAGGCCGTGGCTTGGGTAGCTGCAGACAGGAGGCCCGACAAGCCAAACCCCAAGACAATACTGACCGATTAAGCCAGTCTAGATGGGGATTGTGTCTCTGGAGCCAGGGGTAGCCCAAGATCAGTTGCAAATCCGGGGCACGGATAATGAACAGCACAATCTGTTCGGTGTGTGGACCAACTCGTAACGTGACTGGGCGAGTCTGATAGCTAACAAACCCTGGCTCCAGGGAACGGCCATCTATGGCAGCCACGGGCAGGGGTTCCTCCAGTGGGACCAGCGGCAGGGCCAATTTCTTGGCCAGACCAGCGTCAAGAAAGTTGCCTGCCGCTCCTGAATCCACAAATGCCTGGAGACGTGTCTCAGACGATCCCCACCCAAGTGTGGTGCTGAGGAACACCCCTTGAGCTCGAGGAGGACAGCTAGGGTCCATCAGAGGTCCTCCCTCCTCTGACGGACCTTGTCTTTTCCCAAGAGCTCGGGACAAGCAGGGCGAAGGTGACCAGAGCCACCGCAGTACAGGCACCTCCCCTCACGCATACGAGCATCACGCTCATGTCGAGGAAGGCGGGTGTGACCAAGCTGCATAGGCTGGTGTCCCGATTCTTCCTGCTTGTCTGGTACAGTGACCGGACTGAGGGTGTGCAGAACTCTGCAAGGACCTCGATTAGCCTCTGGGCCTCTTGTTCTACGCCTGTCTCGAATGCGATTGTCGAGGCGCAGTACCAGATCAATTAAGTCATCGAGAGAGGCAGGAGGGTCTCTGTGGACCAGCTCATCTTTGAGCTCCTCACTAAGGCCCTGGTGAAAAGCAGCCATGAGCGCTGCACGATTCCAACCACTCTCAGCCGCTACAGTACGAAATTCTATGGCATAATCAGCCACTGCTCTTTTTCCCTGACGTATGTTCAGGAGACGTGAAGCTGTCTCCCCCCCAGCAACCGGATGGTCAAAAGTCCGCCTGAGAGCAGCCGTAAACTCTGTTGCGGAGGAACATACATCAGGTTGGTGTTCCCAGACCGGAGTGGCCCAGGCTAGAGCCCGTCCAGTCAAAAGGGAGATGATATATGCCACTTTAGCCCGCTCCGTAGGGAACCGAGAGGGTTGTTGCTCGAAAGCCAGTGAACACTGGAGGAGGAACCCCCTACAACCGCCTGCTTCACCAGCATAACGCTCAGGGGCAGGGAGCAATGGCTCTGAGCGTGACGTAGGTGTCACTTGTACTGCCTCTGCTGCTGCAGCCGCCCTGGTTGCATCAGGGGGCGTTGGTGCTTGTGGAGCAGCAGGATCAGCCTGCGTCAAGAGGTCTGTCAGGCCCTGCAGCTGAGCAATTATCTGCTGGAGGGCCTGCTCATGCCGACCAATTGTTGCTCCCTGAGTAACCAGAGCATTTTTTACCTGTTCCAAGTCCATCTGTTCTGCTGGGTCCATGGCTGGGTCTTTCTGTAAGGGCCTGCCCAGTGCTGGACTCGAACCCAAGCCGCAGGCGTGAAGTACCAACACTTATCTGGGTGAGCTAACACCCAGTGCTGGCAGTGGGCCCGTGTGTAAAACAGTAAAATCTTAGAACAGGCAAAACCCCAAGAAATAAAAGGTGGGAATCGAACCCGGGTCGCCCGAACGCGAGACCGACACGTTGCCACTAGACCAACGCGCGGGTAGGAGGCGACCGCAAATAAGAGCTTACAAGGGTTAAAATGAAAGCCGAATAAACAAATGCTTGAGCCGAGGCGCGAACCCCGGCCGCGGTGTTTACGGGACGAACGCGCTACCGCTGAGCCACCGCACTGGCTAAGAACTACTGCCGTGTAAATGGTTTAAAAAGGAGGGATTGGCACTAAACTCATTCCGAAACAAAAGCCCACGCCGAGCGTGAGAAAACGGCGGGAAACAAAACAACAAAGGACGCCACGGGAAGAGTGGCAGCCCCGATAAACTGGGGAAAACTAACCTAACAACTTCCCGAAAATAAAACTATGTAACTGAAGGACTTGATGACTAGAGAGAAAAAGCACAGAGAGAAAACTGGAGAGGAAGGGGCAGTGTCACCACACTGGCACCCTTGAAGAGGGAAAACGAGGTGTAGCACAAAGGCTCTCAGACCTCAATACCCAGGATTACCGGCCAGGAGCTTAGCTCAAAACTTTAGCAAAGACCCAGCACTGAGTGACTGGATCACTGGGGTTATATAGCCCTGGCACAGCTGTGAGGAATCAGGCCTGATTAGTGTGCCTGACTCCTCCTGGTGGCCGGAGGGGGCCTTGCCCCAAGGCCAGCCCTTACAGATTCTTAAACTAATAACATGATATCCAGTTCTGTGCAAATGTCAGAGAGCACACTCATTTATTTAACTTCCATACAAAAACGGAAAAATCCACTTGTTCCACCAAGATCAATACTTTTCCACATTTAACCCATCCGTGCAGTGAAACACTCACATATGCACACACACTGGTAAACAGACACAGCGGGCAGTGAGCAGCCCTACCACAGCGCCCGGGGAGCAGTCAAGGGTCAAGGGCACTTCAGTCGATGTTTTTGTCTGAAGGCATCATGCAACGGTGAAAATGTTTATATTGGTCTTCATCAGATTTCTGCAGTTATCTAAATATTTAAGTGGTCATGTAACCAGCATAATTTGATTTCTTAGATTGGGTTAAGACCCAGAAATTCAATTATTAAATCTGGTACAGAGAACTGTGATAGGATTTCTCAGTGTATATTAGGGCTGCACCTAACGATAAATTTCACAATTGATTAATCTAAAGATTTATTTTTTAGATTACTCTGAGTGTGTTAGGATTTCTTTTAGTTTGTTATGGATTTGTAACAAATGGACAATATATATCCACATATATATATATATATATACACACACACACACACACACACACACACACAGGTTAAAAGGACTAAAAGACGCTCTGGCTGGACTTTTAGAGGCACAAATGACACGTAGCCTACACGCCTCACACACAAGAAATCTGACAGTTTGTGGCAGAGGGCCATTTGAGAAGCAGCTACGTGTGTTTTAAAGCTTTAAAGCGGTATCAAGAACAACTTTAGGCATCTACCCTGGGCGATTAAGGAACGGTTAGCGATGCGTAGTCAAGTGACTACTACTAAAAGAAATATTTATGCTCAACGTTGAAAACGGATACGCACGGAGCCTTATGTCCGTACTCTGCATTCATTTCGTACATACATTGGTTTTCAGCAGGACTTTTTTGAAAAGAGGTTGTGCAAATTTATTAGAAATTCTCCGAAATGCCTTCTCTGCGGTGCGGAGAGTAAATAAAGAAGTAAATAAAGAACTACGAACTCATCCACCGTCGCCATGTTTGATTTATTCCGTTACGTCCTCTACTGGACGTGTTGCTCAGCAACCATGTCAACGGAGCTGATGCAGAAAAGTCTGAGAGCAGTGACGGCTATATCGCTTCAAACGCACTCAGACGGAGTATAAATCAGCCTTTACATGTGTTAATAATTTTAAAATCCCCCAACTTTCGATGCACGCAGAAAAATCCATGCTTTCAGTAGGCGCGGCCATCTTTGCGACACTCTGAGGCACGTTCTTCTACTGGACGTAATTTTGCAATCGATTACATCACCTTGCCCCAGCCCTAGTGTATATATACTCTGATTTCTATCAGATTTTTCAATGTATATTTACTCTTACTCTGATTTCTTTCAGATTGCAAAAAAGTTGGAACACTAAACAAATTGTGAATAAAAACTGAATGCAATGATGTGGAGGTGCCAACATCGAATATTTTATTCAGAATAGAACACAAATCACAGATCAAAAGTTTAAACTGAGAGAATGTATCATTTAAAGGGAAAAATATGTTGTTTCAAAATTTCATGGCGTCAACAAATCCCAAAAAAGTTGGGACAAGGCCATTTTTACCACTGTGTGGCATCCTCCCTTCTTACAACACTCTGGGGACAGAGGAGACCAGTTTCTCAAGTTTAGAAATAGGAATGCTCTCCCATTCATGTCTAATACAGGCCTGGTCAATCATCTTGGGCATTCTTTGTCGCACCTTCCTCTTTATGATGCATCAAATGTTCTCTATAGGTGAAAGATCTGGAGTGCAGGCTGGCCATTTCAGTACCCTGATCCTTCTCCTACGTAGCCATGATGTTGTGACTGCTGCAAAATGTGGTCTGGCATTATCTTGTTGAAAAATGCAGGGTCTTCCCTGAAAGAGATGACATCTAGGTGGGAGCATATGTTGTTCTAGAACCTGAACATAGTTCTCTGCATTAATAGTGCCTTTCCAGACATGCAAGCTGCCCATGCCACAAGCACTCATGCAACCCCATACCATCAGTGATGCAGGCTTCTGAACGGAGCGTTGATAACAACTTGGGTTATCCTTGTCCTCTCTGGTCCGGATGACATGGTGTCCCAGTGTTACATAAAGAACTTCAAATCGTGACTCATCTGACCACAGAACAGTCTTCCATTTTGCCACACTTCATTTTAAAAGAACCCTGGCCCAGTGCAAACGTCTGAGCTTGTGGAGCTTGCTTAGAAATGGCTTCCTCTTTGCACTGTAGAGTTTCAGCTGGCAACGGCGGATGGCACGGGGGATTGTGTTCACTGACGATGCTTTCTGGAAGTATTCCTGAGCCCATTCTGTTATTTCTTTGACAGTGGCATTCCTGTTTGAGGTGCAGTGATGTTTAAGGGCCCGGAGATCACGAGCATCCAGTAGAGTTTACGACCTTGACACTTGCGCACAGCAATTGTTCCAGATTCTCTGAATCTTTTGATAATGTTATGCACGGCTGATGATGATAACTTAAAAGTGTTTGCTATTTTACGCTGGGTAACACCATTCTGGTATTGCTGCACTATCTTTCTGCGCAACAATGATGGAATTGGTGATCCTCTTACCATCTTGGCTTCAGAGAGACACTGACACTCTGAGATGCTCTTTTTATACCCAATCATGTTGTCAATTGACCTAATTAGTGTTAATTGGTCTTCCAGCTGTTCGTTATATGCTCAATTTCCTTTTTGACGCCATGAAATTTTGAAACAACATATTTTTCCCTTAAAATGATACATTTTCTTAGTTTAAACTTTTGATCTGTGATTTGTGTTCTATTCTGAATAAAATATTAGATGTTGGCACCTCCACATCATTGCATTCAGTTTTTATTCACAATTTGTTTAGTGTCCCAACTTTTTTGGAATCCGGTTTGTACTCTTACTCTGATTTCTTTCAGATTTCTTAGTGTATATAAACTTTGTCTAAATTCTTTCAGAGTTTTTCTTTTATAAAAAAAATAAACAGAATAACCCTCAGTCTGCAATTAAAAGACTGAAGAAGGAGCTTGAAATTATGCTATGGCATATCGCAACAGTACTGTACGGTAACCTGCTAACAGGTTCACCAGTGTACTTATCGGCGTCAAACTGAAGTTCTTTTCGTCAGACAGGTCGCTGTTTTCACAGGTTTCAAAAGTTTTACAATATCCTCAGCATCACTGACGTAGGAGCTGTCTGAAGTATCAATGTCACAGGCATTTCGACGCATCTCCTTACTCACAAAAGCTGCCATTACGACTGCATATTGTTCAGTATAGCCCTCAAGAATTTCCAGCAAGTTTACGCTGTGGGAACTGTAGCAGATTCTGTTTAGTGGCGCTTCAGTAGAAGAAGGTGGCTATGTGTGTGGGCAAAAAAAAAAGTTTATGTGCAGTGCTAGCACAGACTCTTTCACTGCTACGTCCATATTGCATGCATTATCCGTAACGACAGCAATGTTGTGATTAGCTCCTTTAAGCTCCCACTCTTAAACAGCCGATTTCAACACCTCGGCTATGTTTAGCTCAGTGTGCGAGTCGAAAAGAGTACAAAACTCGCCATTACCCACTCACCAGTGATCACATGTGCCGTTATAGTAATGTAGCTCTGGGTAGCCCTTAAAGTCCACCCGTCCCTTGTAATTGCTACACTTTCTGTCTTTTTCAGAGGGGTATTCAAACAATGCTATTGCATTACATGCCATAAATAACACAATGCCTGAGCAATACATTTTTGCATTGTGATTATATCGTACCACGATGTATCGTTACACCCCTAATTTTCATCTAAAGTGACTCTGTTTTGAAAAAAGTCATGGTATGATGACTTCCACCTCCACATCATAAATGTGTATTTTGTGTTATTTTTTTCTGGTGGCGTAAAATGAATAACGAAATGAAATGGCCATTAATGTACTTAATGGCCATTTCATGACACAATAATAACAATAATTTAACAAATGTATAGGAGTGTGGTTATTGACTTCTGCACGGCACTGTATATTCCTGCACACCTTCCTTATGCTTCATATCCGTTGTGGTCACTCCAGGCCACATTACCCCATACTGGTCACGGATTGGCACGACAAAGCAGTGAGGACCTGAAAGCAAAAAACAAATACATTCTGTATGCATCAAAAATTTTATTATATTAAATTATAGAATACTTTTATACTTTTAAATTACAGAATACTAATTATAAAATAATTATTAATATTAACTAATCCAATGATCAAGAGCACTGAGAGCTTACAGTGGGTTGTGAACTGGGTGAACAATAAGATAAGAGAGCAAAGTTTAGCAACTTTTCAGGAACTTTTGACTGAAATTTAGTGACTCACAGGACAATATGAAGGAAAAATCAGCAGGAAAAATGCTGCAGGAAAGTAGAGTCTCTTTTCAGTTAATGACTAAACCAAAATTTGAACTGAATGGGCCCTTACAGCCCAAAAACTGGTACTACAAACATTAATGCTGGTTTTGTTGACATATACAAATTAAGCCCCATCAATAATAGTAGAATGCCAAATATTTTGCTAAAACCTTTGTATGATGTAAGAAAATACTGACCACGAGATAGTAGAAATGTAATCCTCAGTCATTAAACTTTACAATTAGATTGTTTAAAAATAACAATATATCACTTTGCTTACAGTATCACAATGTATCACAAAATATTTAATTGTACCCATGTATCATTTTACAAATCTTATCACCTGTTTCTTGGCCATACACAGCCCTAGTACAAACTGATGTCCTTCTTACAACTTTTATCCAAACTTTACCTCCACTTTAACGAGCAAAAGAAAGTGTGAGAAAGTTCACATACACCACCTAGGGCCGGAACATGAATTGTTTTTATACAAAAATATTCATTTAAATGAACGCACATTTTAAACTGCATGAGCTGCTATCTTAAATCTAACCTACAAGGTTTCCCTAGCATCCAGTGATTTAAATAATAACTCCCAGTAGATGAGTCAGACCAATCAATATACATGATGTGTATACGACAACACAATCACAACTAACCAGCCATTTAGCCTGAAACATGCTAATCTGCTTAGCCAGCTGGTACTTTAAAAAAACAAATTTAAAGCTTATTGAAAATAATTGCAGCAGTAATATCAGCAATCAGATGTTTTCCCCACATGTTGTATCTATTGAGGTACACCACAAATAGCAGATAAGCTGGCATAACAAACAGCTGAAACACTAGCGTGAGCCCTGAGTCACATTTCAGATTTAAAAGCAGCAAACCCTCTATCAGTCTTCGCTTCATCTAAACTACAACAAATAATTTTTCAGGCAGCCTTTTTGTTTAGCATTAGAGTTTTGCATTGCATGTATGAGAAGTGTGCATATATGGAAGAGCAAATAGCCAATCACAATGCAGCTGGCAATGTGGACAGGCTAATGCGCTAAAGATATCAGATGATGTTATTGTGGGCAGAGCTTCTAGTGGCTGAAGGCTGCATTAGCTTAACATTAACACTGGGGCATTTCTGTTTCCTCTTGTACTTTGGTTGCTGAAGATGGTTTGTATTAAGATAGCAAGGCCACTGTTCCCCTACAAAAACAGGTTCACTTAAGCACTTAATATATTTCTATTTGAAAATAGACAGTATATACACCATGAAGAAAGCTTTAAGTTGTTTATCTGATGGGGACTGTGTTGGTGGTCAACCAGGTGTTCCGCTAAGTTGTTAGGATACCTATTTTTTTCATATATTCAGATTTTGAAAACTCCTTTGATTGTTCTACTTTCTTTTGCAAGTGGATAGTCTCATATCTAATCTAATCTGTGTAAATCATAATGTGTAATGGGTCTCTGGCTTTGGCATTGTGCTGCTCAACACTGCTCAAAGTGAATAACCAGTAATTACGTGCTTAAAAGGGAAAACCAGCCAGGTTGCATTGAATTTCATACAACATTTTACTGTTTTATTCTGGGACTTTAGTTGGTGTAATATTTAATTGTGATAAATACCTTGAGATTCTCCATTGACTGTAAGCTGGGCAAATACAGCAGCATAGTTTCCCTTCATTGCATTCCCAATGTACATCTTCTGAGCATCCTCACACGGCGTGTGGATGATAAACTCCTGTGGACACAAATGAAAAGCAGTGAAAACTGCCATTAATGTTCTCATCTTTTCAGTAGTATTAAAATATAAATGTCGTGAGATATGATGAAAAACCTTAAAGGAACACTTTACCCACCACCATAGTGAACACTTAAAGAAAGCTAGACGTAACCAGCTAACGGCATGTGATTAATGCTAATTGACCTGCAGCAGTTTTCACCCAAGCACTATTTTTCATGGCCCTCTCCAATCTGGGAGTAATTATATGGAACTTTCAGCACTAATATCATAAAAAAGTGATTCAAATCTTCTGTTTCTGTTTTAAAAGCTTAATTAAGTTAATTAATTTATTTGCAGATGCTCCTGTCAGCTGATCTGAGATTAGAGAGAAAGAAAGAGAGATTTATCAGCTGCTAAAGGAACTCACCTGTGTTGAGGGTTCATAATGGGCCTCAGTGAGGATGCCCCTTGCATTACTACCATGCCCCTTCTCTGTCAGGGCAAACATTCCAGTGCATTTCAACTCCTGCAATTTGTAATAGGAGAAGAAAGAGAGAAAGGAGAGAATATATCAGAACCTTGTTTAAAACCCCTGCTACAATGCGTTCTGTATACGGGTCACTTCATGTGGTTGCTGATATAAATTGTATAGGTATAGATGTTTTTGAGCATAGTTCTTATTTTAGATGTGTTTGGAATTATATATCGTTGCTGTCCAATTAAAAAGATGTATCTCCATTTTTGTTGATTTTAATTTTTCTACATCATTTAAACACGACAGTTGACATTTAAGTTGCGTGAAAATTTCATGATGAATGGGCCAGTAGATGTGCTCCAAAATAGCTTAGAAAAAAATCTGGTTCCACTGACTTAAATTGAAAGTCAAGATGTTTTTTGTCCTTTCCTGTAAAGTTACTATTTTGGAGTTATTTGCTTTCATTTGACATCAACAATATGTAAATGAGCTCCATTCTGACTGAAGCTTAGGGCTGAACAAGTTGAGGGAAGATATCTAAATGTGACAGAACAGCAAAATAACTGGCAAATTGCAAAGCCAGAAAGAACAGAATATTTCTTTAAAAAAAATATTTAATGCAATGTCACCTGTGTGTTAGATAGCTGCTTATATTTGTGCATGTAATGAGCTCAGATCTCTTTTTCAATAATTTTACATTTATTCATTAAAGAAGAATTCGTCATTTCTGAAGAACAGCAGACATGCAAGTCATTCAGAGTGGTTTATTACAGATATCTTTACAGTGATGGTGATGGGAACCGGGGGTCATGACACCTACATTTTTTTTTACTCTTTTTACTTGAGCAACAAATGATTAAAAATACATTTCCCCCAAATGTTTTTAAAAGTCTGCATAAAACAACATCTCAAACATCAGACAGTGTATAATAATTTCACATAATAATCTTCTGTGGGAATATAGAGGTGAAGGTTTGGTTCCTATCATTACTACTGTGAACAACTGTTGACTTGTAAGTTTTTTCAAAGTAGCATTTTGCATCTTTTTAATTCTACACAAACCTGCAAGACCAATTCTATTTCATATAAAGTATTTGAATGTAATACTTTTTTGTCCCTTGAGCAGCAACACTTTTACTATGATCTTAAGCTGCTCCACCTATTCAATAGAATGCAGAGCATGAAAGGTCATATGGAGTGTAGTACTGGTATTGCGGACTACATGAGAAGCAGAAGACTTTCTGTGTTTTTGCTGGACATTGACCTCTTACCTGATCACACAGGTGACGTTGCATTAGAGAGATTTTAGCAGGCATTAGCAGGCTTTAAAAAACGTCACCTAACGTCACCATTAGCAGGCTTTAAAAAAAACTGCTCTTTAACTGTGATTTCGATATAAAAATGATTCATGCCCTGTGCTAGGACTTTTTCAAAAAGCTTTACATGGAGCTTACAGTCCATGAAGTAATAAATATATGTTCTAAGTTTGTTATTGATGGCCCAGTCAAATTTAAATGATAGTATATGAAATTATGTAAAATTAGCAGCATAAAAAATAAGCAGCTTTCTCTGCTTTGCACTGCTGGGGGCGTCTCCACTGAAGGCACTGAAACCACACCCAGGGCTAGCTGCTGGACACTAACCTAGTCCACCCAGCCCAAAGTGCCTAGAGTAAGCTGACTTGCTGATAGCACCACAATAGAAAACTTGTGATGGGGCCGAGGCTTGCACTGTATTGTCAAAAGGCTGTGAAAGATCCACTGTTTCCCAGTTAAATGGAGTAGCTGACTTAGCTCAAGCATAGTACCAAGGAGCTTGAGTTGGGTAGGCTGGCTGTCTATAACAGGTGTAGGAACTCAAAGTCAAGCAGGAGATCCACTGATGTTAATATGCTCAAGTGTTTAAAGTATCTGTTATTTACCGTCACAGGGACATACAGTTTCTTCACTTGCTCTGTACTGCCAAGGTTAGTGACTGCTCCACCATACAGTCCACATACAACACCCATCTGCAGTTTGGAAGAAGCAATGTTGTAAGACCACATAGCTGAATGAGCACAACCAAATTCAAATATACGGTCAGAGCATTCAAATGACTTCTAGGAAACAGTGCACATTGCTTACAACGGTCATCCACAAACAGATACAAAGACAGGATATTTAAGGGACTTCACTTAGCAACAGCCATCATTCTTTCACTACTCCTCTTTATTCTTAAGGCTGTATGGCTACAGTACTGTTTCAATTTCAATATATCTAATTTTATCCCAGATAAGCTGACAATACCGACGCACCTTCACTCCAGTGGCCATATCTGCAGAACAGATCAGCTCTGTGACCCCTAGACTCTTTGATATGAAACCTTTCTTTCTTCCAGTCACCTGTGAGCAACCAGTAGAGGATAGAAACAAGATATAGTTATTGATACATGTACATACTAGATGTTCGTTTTAATCAATTCTGAGGATCCAATTTGAGATGCAACAGTACAGTCACAGTACAGCGGTGTAGATGTGTAGCTGACAATACGCCCTCTTTGAGAAAAAGACAAAAGAAGCCGCTTATATTTGAGCATGTAATGAGCTTAGATCTCTTTTTCAATAATTTTACATTTATTCACTAAAGAAGAATTCGTCATTTCTGAAGAACAGCAGACATGCAAGTCATTCAGAGTGGTTTATTACAGATATCTTTACAGTGAAGGTGATGGGAACCGGGGGTCATGACAACTACATTTTTTTTACTCTTTTTACTTGAGCAACAAATGATTAAAAAGAAATTTCCCCCAAATGTTTTTAAAAGTCTGCATAAAACAACACCTCAGACATCAGACAGTGTATAACAATTTCACATAATAATCTTCTGTGGGAATATAGAGGTGAAGGTTTGGTTCCTATCATTACCACTGTGAACAACTCTTGACTAGTTTTTTCAAAGTAGCATTTTGCATCTTTTTAATTCTACACAAACCTGCAAGACCAATTCTATTTCATATAAAGTATTTGAATGTAATACTTTTTTCTCCCTTGAGCAGCAACACTTTTACTATGATCTTAAGCTGCTCCACCTATTCAATAGAATGCAGAGCATGAAAAGTCATATGGAGTGTAGTACTGGTATTGCTGACTACATGAGAAGCAGAAGACTTTCTGTGTTTTTGCTGGACATTGACCTCTTACCTGATCACACAGGTGACGTTGCATTAGAGGGATTTTAAGCACGAAGTGCAGTCTCTCTGCGGTCAGGTCTCTGATCTGCTCCAGGCTGAGCTCGTAGCTAGCAGTGTAAATAGGACGTTTTTAAGTGAATTGGTCTTTACTGTAATTTCTTAATGTAATTTGTGCACATTCGTGAACAAACTGTGGCTCATTAGGTTCCAAACACGCATCAGAAACACATTACATAGGACTACATAGAGTGCAGATACATCACAGAGTGAGATGAGTGCAGAACATACTGCAAATACATCAAGAAATATACAAGAGAACACTAGACAGGACAACAAAACAGTAAACATATACTTATAATGAAGGAAGTATGTAAACATCCACATATTTAATGCATGCTTTAAAAGGGAATTTCACTGATTTCCCACATTTCTGCATATAGTCAGTGACATATTCCAAACAAAGTCATTCCAAGTTGTTTGATGTGAAGTGGCTCACTATAGAGAAATTTTACCTAAATCACCAGTGAACATATACGCATCTTTAGAGTTTTATATGGAATGTTGACGATAGAAAAATAAGTTTTCTTTGGGAACTATTTTTGCCTTAACATCCTGTATGTATCTCTTCACAATGAATGGAGCTCAAAATCATCATAATGAGGGCGCTTTTAGAGATGGACGTCTGGTTCCTATCACCACTATCACCAGTTTCACACTGAACCATTCTGAACGAGATGGTTTTCAAGCATTTAATTATGCAGTAAATGTGGATACAGTTCATCTTTAAGGAATGCTTTCCAGTTGTCCTGTTGCAGGCTGAGCTGAGCTGAGCTGAGTAAATTCGCCTGCAGTAAAACTGCGACGCTCGTTCATATTCATCATTACATCACACTGCGAAGTGTATCTGCAGAATTTAGAGTAGTAAATAAGTACTCGGACTCTGTGGACACTGTGATGGACTGTGCTGGATATGTTCCTACCTGCTGCGCTGAAACAGGTCAGATCTGGAAATTTCCTCTCGAAGGACATCTTTGGTCTCCCAGAACTCTCCATCCAGGTATCTGGAGAGGCTGCTCGGTGGATTCGCTTCAGCCATGTGGGCCGATCACTGAGCTCTCAGTCTGACACCCCAGAAGCCAGACCACCACCGCTCAGACGCAGCTTCCGCGTGCTCGTGACGTCACGTCGACGTCACGTTAGTTTAAAGGGCCCATATCGCGCAAAACGTTTTTTTTTCTTTTTTACTGTGCCGTTACGGAGCCCCTTAGATGGCATGCTGTTTATTTTTCACTATAGCAATATTTAACCATAATCAACATTTTAGATATGTGCAGCACCACCAAACAAACAGCAGGACCTCAGAGGGAACAGACACAGCGCACCAGTTGTGAAGACGCTCAGTACCATCTGCATTTCCTGCATCAACTCAACAAGTGTTGGCTGCCTGGAGCACTGCTGGTCCACTTCTACCCTGCCAGAATAAAGTCCATTATCTTATCCTCCATCTGCAATCTGGTTCAGCTCTGCATCTTCACAGACCAAGCATAAGCCACAGTGAACAGTGAGCACTCCTCACCATCGAAAACATGAGGAAGAAGCCTGGGAAAACCATGGCTGACACCCTGATCACTGTACTCTCATTTCCAGTCGTTTCCATCTCAGCACAAAACAATAGTAGGAGCCCTAAAGACTCCCACTTCCACAGCTTTTCCCCAGAACATCATACTCCTAAGCAAGGAGCTTCTCACATCTCTCTGCTTTAAACTGCTGCACATGTGCTTTATTACACACAATCTAATGTACATAATCAGTGTATATACCATATCCTACAGTGGTGATTTAAAGAATGTTCTTTATTTCTGCATACATTTGACCATCAGATTTTCACATGAAGTAGATAAAGAGAACCAAATTAAACAAATAAGACATAAATATTAGACTTGATTATTATTTTATTGAGAAAAACTATCCAGCATTACATATATATGAAGGTAAAGGTAAGTGAACCTCTATGAATGGCAGATAATTAAAAGGTAAAATTAGAATCTGGAGTTTTCAAACAGTGGGATGACAATCGGGTGTGAAGTGGGCACTTTGAATTATTAAAAGAACAGGGATCTATCAAAGTCTGATACAAATCAACAGTTACTGTAAACGTTTAGTTATAGTTATTGCTGCTCAAGTGGGTCACTCCATATTACTTTAACAGTTCACATACTTTTTCCCTCATGGATATTAAATAATGAATCATTTTTCCCCCAAAATAAATGACCAAGTAAAGCATTTTTGTGTCATTTGTTTAACTGAGCTCTCTCTGTCTACTTTTAGGACTGTTAAAAAGGTCTGATTATCTTTTAGGTCATATTTATGCAGAAATATAAAAAATTCTAAAAGGCTCACAAACCTTCAAGCACCAGTGTACATATTTTATAAATATACTTACATTATATTAGCTGTTCATTTGTACATACTGTTTATATACTTCTGTCTTTAATTGTAATTGAACAGATTGTGTACTGCCGAGTTTACATGTGCATGAACATATAGAATATTTTCTATTTATTTAATTCATTTGACTTAATTGTTTTATGTTGGCACCTGTAGTGTTAAAAGGAGAAATACACCTGCTTGTTTAAAATAGTAAATAAAACGTCAATATTTTTGTTGTAGATATGGTGAATGCTGATTACTATTACCACCACTATAAAGAACATTTCACAGCAAACCACTCTGAATCACTTCGTTCATACTGATCAAATTAAGTACAATTTTTTAAACATTTGTGGATTCCCATTTAATCTCTACCAAACCCCTCAGAGTGACTTTACAACTCAGACACTGGATCATACAGACCGTGTTGAGAAATGATCAGTGATTAATGAGTCCAATCCGTTGTGTGCGCTCTCTCCGCTAAGGGGCGCCTCATCTACCACCACAACAGACCAAGACACGCACAAAAACCCCACCGCGTCTCTCAGCTCACTTTTCATTAAATCCCGAACCCCTCAGGTCTAAAATCGCTTACGACGCGGAGGGATGTTGAGAAAGCACTTCTGAATGAGCAGCACGCACCACTTTGCGCATCACTGAGAAAAACAGAAGGAAAAACTAAATTAGACGAAGAGTAAAAGAAACCGGTGGACCATGAAGACCTGTCTTCTCATCCTGACTCTGGCGATGCGCTGCTGTGAGTCTCTGCGCTTCGTATGTCCGGAGGTCTGTCGCTGCTCTATTAAGACCATCAGCTGTAACAGAGCGACAGAGGCGCGAGCAGCCAAGCAGCACAGACTGTAAGTACAGAACTCTCACTATTCAGGTCCCACTACAGTGTCTGGTTAAGACCATTTGAAAAAAAATGGGTTTCAGGGGTTCTTTATAAAGACGACGGTTGTAATTGTGTATATAGAACTATTTAAATGCTATTTGCAGGTTCATTGCCTGGTAAAACGGTTCCTCTGATTGATGATGTTGTTGTGCAGACCTTTATACACCCTTAAATAGAGGGTGTCTAGCGTGTGATAGAAGATCCCTTTTTGGTGCTCTATAGAACCATTTTCAAAAAGATTCTATACACATTCTTCAATCAATGGTCTACGCAGAACCATATGCGACGCATTCTCTATGCAAAGAACCATTAAAAGTATGTAATTGGTTCTTTAGTGTTCATGGTCCAAAATAGCACCATTGTTTTTTTTGTTTTTTTTTAAAGAAGCGTTGAAGATTGTTAAAAGGTTATACATGTGATGTTTTTTCAATGCTTGTATTATTTACTTATTCTGTCTATGTGTTTTGAATATTTGCTGTCTTTGTTTGTAATATAATAATTATTATTATTTTTAAAGGGGATCTACTCGGCTTCTGTTTTTACTTATTCCTTTAGTGTGTTATATCCTTATACCCCGCCTACTGGCAAGCTTGGCACGCCCTCCCACAGTACAACCGCTTTTAACCTTTTCGACAGTTGACCAATGAGAGCAGTGTGTGCGAACTGACCAACCATAGCGCACAAGGCTCATCAGAAGGCAGGGCTTAAAGACAGAATACAAAGATACAGTATGAGTAACATAAATTTATTCAAGTGGCCCCCGATGATACTCTTTGTTTTCAGAAAATTGATGAATTCTTCTGTAGAAGAATGGTTCAGCATTTACAAGCTATGATTTTGCTCAAATGTTGCATATTAACCCATTTATTTTGGACTTGCTCAGGCACGCCCTCTAGAATTTCTTAGAGAAGTCTTACAAAAGAGTGTTCACTTGCTGTTTCTATTAGTCATCTGATTTGGCATGTCAAGTCTTCTAACAACTAGCCACACCCACTCAGTAAATGATGAACCACCCCAATGATTGATATATATATTTTTAATTATTATGTGTAGTGTTCTGAGTTGCCCAGTGTAAACTTTAAGCTGAAAAATATTTACTTTATATTCACCACTTTAGAGGTTTGCAGCTGCTGGCACTAGCTAGCCCAGCAGGGACATCTAGGGCTAACTAGTCCAGCCATGCTAGTAATAGAACTAAACTGTTTGAATATCTTAGTTTGTTTGCTGTATTAATGTGGGTTTAAGGTTGTAGTGTTAGAAAGCTGGTTTCAGTGACTGATGTATACTGTATTTTTTGTGTTTATGCTTTATTGTAATGAAACACCTTACAGTTTAAATTCTCATAATCACACCACAGTTACTGACTTTTAACTTCATATGTCACATGGTACGGGTGATGCATTAAAGGAATAAGTTTATTCTATGTAGATTATTTCTTGTGTTTAATTAGCTGGTGCTGACAGTTTGACTATTGTAAACATGAGTGTGGGAAGCTTTGTAAATGTAGCTAACAATCTGCCCAATCATCTAATTACGCTATCAGTAATCTGTAGTAATTAGTATTCTTTTAACAGAGACACTGTAACAACGTTTTATTCTTAAAGGACATTTTACATGTGAACATGTGATTTGAAAATAAAATACAAAGAAAGAACACAGAGCTAACGAAGCCCACAATACCAGAAAATAACATGTGTTTGTGTGTATCTACTAAAAAAGGCACAGAATGAAATCTCATCAGATCTGAAGGAACCTGCATGTGCAGTGCTAGTCCTGTACTCGGAGCTTCAGAACAGAATCATTCCAGTCACTCCCTTCAATGCAGCCGTGTCTCCTATGTTTCTCTCTTTCATTGTGAGCTGATGCTCTGTTCATTCTGCAGCACCAGGAGGAACATTACAAACAACACCCAACAGAGCACACAAATAAACAGGTTTTAAACAATAGACAGTGTTTCACAGTTAGACTGCCTGATATATCACAAAACAACAGATTACCATGTTCATTAATGTAAAACAAAGAGCGCAGAGCTCCTCAATAACATTACAGTTCATTCCAAAGCATTTAATCGCTGTCTGAACAAAACCTTGTCTCTCTAACATTTCTTTCCATCATTTTGGATCATTTCTTGACGAAGTGGATTCAAATATACAGCGTGTGTGAGCATATGTTGATTTCTCTTGTATCCAACAGGCTATTAGACATAAACTATATGAACAAATGTATTGGGACACATGCACGTTACACCCCCCTGAATTTTTATGCTTTTTGATTCCAAAACCATAGGCACTAATAAGGAGATGGTCCCCTCTCTTGCAGCGATAACAGCTTTTGCTATTTAGGGAAGATTTTAAAATGTGTCTGTGGGAGTTTTTGCCCTTTCATCTAAAAGAGCGTTTGTGAGGTCAGACACTGATGTTGGATGAGAGGTCCTGGCTTTCAGTCTCCATTATAGTTCTTTCTTCCTTAAAACTTACCCAACCATGCCTTAATGGATTTACTGTGTGCACTGGAACACAGTCATGCTGGAACAGAATAAAGGGTCTTCCTCAAACTGCTTCCATGAAGTTGAAAACATGCAGTTGTCCAAAATGTCTTGAAATGCTAAAGCATTAGGATTTCCCTTCACTGGAACTGAGGGGGGCGGAAAAGCAACCCCACAGTTGTATTCCTTCTCCAGTAAGTAACATTTTCCTGCCAATCACCAAACCCAGACTTGTTCATCAGATTGCCAAATAGAGAAGCGTGATTTGTTACTCTACGGAGCGTGTTTCTACTGCTCTAGACTTAGTGGCAGCATATTTTACACCACTCTATTCAAATTGGCACTTATATATGAATGGCTTATATTACTCTCATACACTAGCTTTCTTTTATATATGTGCCTTTTTATTGCATGTATAGTGTATAGCATTTTTGATTTGTTGCAGACATATATTAGACAGTATATAAGTTAGTATATAAGTCTATTGTAAGATCCCAGGTAGTTGCTAGTTTGTGGCTTTGGTACCCCTGGTCGTTGCTAAGGTGTTGTTAGGCACCTGCTATGACATCCCAGTTGGTTGCTAAGGTGTTGCTAGGTACCTTCTATGGCATCCCATGTAGTTGTTAAGAGGGCATTTAGAGTTTATGTATTTTGTGCTTTGCTTGAGCGATGCAGTAAAACCTCATCAAAACGTGTTCTATGTAGATTAGCTGCAGAGATTTATGTATCTATATATGGGTTAGGATTTTTGTCTTTAAGCCCTTTAGGTTCAGGATAACCAACAAAAAAAATGTCAGGCAGCATATTCATAACCATTTCAGGTAATAACATCCTGCAAGAGGTCTTTTAGGACGTCTGGTTCCTTTCACCACCTCTATGAACAACTCTGACTCTTTTGTGCTGTAACAAACAATTTAACATGAATGACAGTTAGCTGGATTACCTGCCAGGCATGTGAATCAAGGAACACAATAACAATGTAATCCTCCTTAATGTACAAAGTTAATTAGGTGCGCCTAAATAAATACAACAACGTACTTAGTGCAGAAGAGATTTAACCTGAAACCTAAGAAAATATAATGAGTCAGGTAGAGCAGCGCAGTTAAATGCCTTGTTGAAATGCACTGTTTATGTCAGTATTGACATCATATTTACTGTGTTTGGCAGGCAGAATTACAGAGTGACGCACATGTTTTGGAAACCGCTCTCAAGCAGATGCTGTGTAAAAATACAAGACTTGAGCTTCTGAGCCTTTCCCATCTTTTTTTAACTAGTACAGCTTTTGTTTCCAGAGAGTCATGCTAATCCTTTTTCACTGTCATCTCCCTCAAAATGACCCTCTTCAAGCACCTACACACGCCGTAGCCTTCACTATGTGTTGCAGGATTATGACATAAGTTTGTCTTTAGATTTTGCTAGCCTTGCACTCTATTTCTAGCCTCGACTACCTTTTTAGAAGGCTACATATCAGCCTTTCGTGTTGCACAACATCTTCTTTTTCTTTGTGAAGGGTCAGTAGGGGGGTTGTGGACATGTGTGAACAGTATCTGGAGGAGTGAGGTCAAGTTGTTTTGTCAAAAATGGAAAGCTTCTCTGGCAGGTCTCTGAATCGGGCTTGTTAATGGAGTAATGAAAAGGTAGCGGCGGGTGAGAGCGCGTACCGGCTGTGCTTAATGGCCTCGAGGACTTTAGATCATCTCCTTTCTCTGATACACCCAAAACCTTGAGCCTTGATAAGAGCTGGAGTCAGTCAAGGCCATCAGGCCAATCAATGTCATGCTTAAAGTAGCATTCCATATAAAATACGCAAATTACTGTTTGATTCTACATCTAGTCGGAATAATTCAAATGCTCAAGTATTAGTTTTCTGTGATGGTATTTAATATTTTTAATCTTTTGTTAGCCCTTTACACCCCACCATAATTCTAGAACACTCCTGTGGATTCCTCAAAAATTGGAGTTCGTGTGGAGGTTATGGTTGTCTAACCGAAAGCCCTGCGTGAGGAGGCAGAAGCATGGATGGAGGGCCAGGCTAAAAGCTAAACCCAGCAAGCCCTACTGTCCATCCAGCTCTTCAATGTCTGCTCACTGGACAATAAACTAGACTACATCAGACTTTAGAGGGCTACCCAGCTTGAGTTTAGAGACGGTTGAATTTTGGTTTTCACTGAAACATGGCTTTGTGACAGCATTCCCGATGCTGCCATTTAGCTGGACAGGCTAGCTTTGTGTCTTGCAGACAGAAGTGCAGCTCTGATGGAGATGCATGACTGCTACTGTGACGCTAAAGTCTTCAATGTCTTGTCTCTATGACTACCGTCCTGTCGCACTCACATCCATCATCATGATTTGTGTATCATCCCAACTGCTGTACAGATGATGCCATAGCCACCACTTATCCCCTGACCCTTACTCATTTTGAGATAAAGGACACTTACATTAAGATGCTGTTTCTAGGCTGTAGTTCTGCATTATGTACCTTCATTCGTCAGCATATGATTGGAAATCTGAGCCTGTTGGGCCTGAACTCTTCCCTCCACAATTGGATCCTGGACTTTCTCACTGACAGACCTTAGTCAGGCCAGGTCAGGAGCAGTACCTCTAACCAGCACACTGAGCTCTGGATCCCTCAGGACAGTGTACTAAGTCCACTGCTGTTCACTTTGCTGACGCTCGACTGCGCAGCAGCACACAGTACAAACCACATAAAGTCTGCTCATGATTCCACTGTGGTTGGTCTTGTCAGAAAAACCATTGGGCCAGAGTGACCACTCTCCACTTATTATCAACAACTGCTCTATGGAAACTGTTACAAGCATCAAGAAAGCTAGCGGAGAACATCACCTGGAACCTGAACAACAGTTTCATGGCCAAGAAAGGCCTGCAGTGTCTCTATTGCCTACCAAAGTTACGGAAAGCTCATCTTTCATCCAGCATCTATACCACCTTATACAGAGACCTGACCATAGGCCTAAGCCGCTATATAACTGAGCCGCTCTATTACTGAGCCACTCAATTACTAAGCCACTGTATTACTGCCTGTTTTGGGAACAGTAAGGACATCTGAAAAGAATACTGGTATCTTTGGTCTCTTCATTTACACCATATCCTGTATCTAAAAAAAACCCAACATTGTAGATGAGCCTATACACCTCTCACTTCTGCCATGTAGAAAAAGGTACAGTACCATCACAGACAGACTGTACAATTGTTTCTTCCCATAATCAGATTCTCCCACAAACAGAACTGACAGTCACCTTCCTACACACACATCCCCTCCTCAGTGACTCCTAGGCTATGTTCTTATATCTCATAGTGTGTTATATATGTTACATCCTTCTTTGCACAACTGTAGCATGTACTGTGTCTATCCTGTGTCCTATGTTGTATGTATACCCTTCCTCTCTCAAGAGGCCTCCCAGGTGCTCGTCCAGTCTCTTGTCATTTCAAGGCTGGACTACTGCAACTCGCTCCTGGCTGGTCTTCCTCTGCAGGCCATCAGGCCCCTACAACTGATCCAGAATGCAGCAGTACGGCTCGTCTTCAATCTCCCCAAGTACACTCATGTCACTCCACTGCTGCGCTCCCTTCACTGGCTTCCTGTAGCTGCTCGCATTCAGTTTAAAGTTCTGATGCTTGCCTACAAAGCCAAGAATGGACCAGCTCCTCCTTACCTTATGGCAATGGTCAAAAGTCGAACCGCACCTCTAGCCCTTCGCGCTTCAAGTACGGCTCGGCTTGACCCGCCATCTCTCAAGATTCATGGAAGACATGCAACAAAACGCTTCTCTGTCCTGGCACCCAGATGGTGGAACGAACTTCCACTGGCTGTCCGAACAGCGAACTCTCTCGCGGTCTTCAAACGCAGACTGAAGACCTATCTCTTTGTAAAGTACTTATAAACACTATATACTAAAGTACTGGTATAAACTGTAATTGCACTTTATCTTCTAGGAGCACTGGCTAAGTACTGCACTTGTACTGTATGTAGTCTTGTATTTATTCTCTTATAGATGTTCCTGTCTTGCTAGGTATTGCGTTGTCTTGTTTCTAGGTATCAGCACTGGCCCTGTGTTTATGGCAGTGTTTGAGTATAAGAGTGGTTTGGACTTAAACCTGTTTGTACTAGATAGAGGGTCATACTCTGACTGAACACTAAGCACTTTTGTAAGTCGCTCTGGATAAGAGCGTCTGCTAAATGCCGTAAATGTAAATGTAAATGTATTGCACTCTATGGTCAGCACTGTGTATATTGTACTGATTTGCATTTGATGTTTTTGTGTTGAAACACGGTGCTGTGGGATCTCATTTCACTGTGTACTTATATATAGGTGAAATAACAATAAAGCCCCTTGAACTAGAACCTGAAATTATTATTATATCTGATCAAGCTTTGACTGCGTCTGTTTAATGTACTCATAGCTTATTCTTTGCCACATGTATGTCACAGAGTACAGGAATACTCACGCCATGGTCAGTTTCGGTGAGAATGGAGACATTGTCAGATGAAATAGAGACCACTGACTGTTTCTCAGTGCACTTTTCCTTGATGCTTATCAAACAGTTTTTATAAAACTTTTTGTGAGGAAGGAAGCTGGTGAAACTGTTTAGGTGTTGCTGTTGTCCTGAATAGAAATGCATGTCCTTTAATAAGAATAAACACACACAGCTGTCCATTATTGATTAGTAATTGGACTTTTTGTTGGAATAGAGTAATGTGTAAGTTGATGCAACCTGATGAATTACTTCAAACAACAGGGGGCAACATATCACTAGAAAGTTGTAGCATCCACTCCATCATAAGAAACAAGAAAGTGCACAGTGCCTCCTCCTCCTCCCCCTTCACTCCTTGTCAGTCTAGAAAAACGTGACATCAATTTTCATCCCATACAGACCTCAACAGCACTAAATGTGTCTGGTTTAATTTGCCAGTAATAAAGCCACCTTCAGTTCTTGCTTGATTTAGAACATTTGAACTCTAATTCTATGTTTTTTTTGTTTCAGAGTTCTGAACTACATCCACTTAAAGACCATTCTCACTTTCAGCTTTGATGGACTGAAAGGTGTGAAAAGAATGTGAGTACCTGTCAGGTTTTGATTATATATAGAACTCATAGTGTTGTATATAGTTTTATATACAACCTTTATAAAAAAACACCAAATAGGTTTCTGTTACTGTTATGATGTCAAGTTTGTAACAATAGGAAAACTCTTTTTGGTGTTATACACACCAAAACACATTAATCTGCAGAACCATTTCACCAAGCAAGAAAACATTTAACCATGAAATGGTTTCATGTAGAACTCATGATTCTAAATGGAACCATTGCCTTTACTAAGGAACGCCTGAAAAACATATTTTAATATTGCATACAAGCTTGATGTTGTAATAATAACAGAGACCTTTTTAGTGCTGTATAAAACTATTTTCAAAAAGAATCCATATAGAACCATATACAAAACTTTCTGCATTAATCTGAAGAACCATTCAAGCATTCTATGGTTCTATATATTACTTATGATATTGCATATGACTCCATATAAAACCTTAATAAAATGGTTCTTTGTTTCAGTAAAAAAGTTCTGCTACTGTTGCCAAGCTTGAATCAATTTGCTGCTATAAAGAACCATGTGCTGCACATTTCTGATCATGTTAAGAATAATTTAAGCATGCATATGGTTCTTGGAGTGTTAACCATTCTTTTTAAACCACTTTCTTTATTAAAGAACCATTTTGTTAAAAGTTTACAGAAGAGGTTTTAATACCCTGTTAGTGTCTAAGCTACATGCGTCAGCATGGTTTTAAATACAGATGTTCTAATGTTCATGCCATTGTTTGTAGTGAAGTGAACCCCTTACAGAAAAGATGCACGTTTACAAAGACAGTAGTTTTTTGCAACACGTTTGAGTAGGAATACTGTTTGCTCTGTGTTTCAGTGCTATTTTGGAGTGTGGTAGTGCTGTGTTAAGGTTGCGAGACTGCGATCAGAGTAAATCATTGGTGCACAAATATTTTGACAGTTCTCTCCTTTAACCCAGTAAACCACATCCATCCAGGGCTTGTTTTCTAACTTTTAGGACTCTGGAGTACTCTACTTCACCTGAAGGTGATCTAATGGCTGCACTTTCGCTTGTTAATCTCCTTTCTAATAAAAAAATATAGTGAGTGCTAAACGCTGGGTCTGTTCATCATCATTTTATACTAATTTTCTTGCCATTTTTACTCAACATTAGCTTGTAATTTCCCTGTAAATTACTCCTATAGTGAATCTTGAAGACCCAAGAAATGTTTAATATATAAAAATATATTACATGTTATTAAAAAAGAATTCTAAAATTTGATTGTAGACCTGTTAGTCTGTTAAAGGCTGCTGTTACCCAAAATGTTTTTAAGCCAATGAAGTTTCTAAAATGTCAGCCAACTGAATTTATCAACATCAGTGATGCATTTTAAAGGACTGCCTTGAGCCAAGAAAGTTCACTTTATGACTAATAAATCAAACAGTCTAAGTGCACCGCTGCTGACTTTCAGTGCCAAACTGCAGTTCCACAGTAAAAGAAAACAATTCTTTAACAAAAAAATATTTAGATATTAATAATTTATAAATATTTTATTTCCTATATGTAAAAATCCATATTTACTTGTGTTTCCACTAAACCTTAGATTTATGCTTAGATATTTGTAAGAATAGGGTTTATTGTGAATGTAGAGGTGATGGTTTAATATAAATGTAGGGGTTAGTGTTAAGTATAGATAGATAGATAGATAGATAGATAGATAGATAGATAGATAGATAGATAGATAGATAGATAGATAGATAGATAGATAGATAGATAGATAGATAGATAGATAGATAGAGGTTAGGGTTTAGTGTAGATGTAGGGGTTATGGTTTAGTGTAAACATAGGGGTTAGTGTTCAGTGTAGATGTAGGGGTTAGGGTTAAGTGTAAATGTAGGAGTTAGGGTTTAGTGTAAATGTAGGGGTTAGGATTTAGTGTAGATGTAGGGGTAAGGCTTTAGTGTAAATGTTGATGTTAGGGTTTAGTATAAATGTAGGGGTTAGGGTTTAGTGTAGATGTAGGGGTTATGGTTAAGTGTAAATGTAGGGGTTAGGGTTTACTATAAATTTAGGGGTTAGGGTTTAGTATAAATGTTGGGGTTTGGATTTAGAGTAAATGTAGGTGTTAGTGTTTAGTATGAATATAGGGGTCACAGTTTAGTGTAAATGTAGGGGTTAGTCTTTAGTGTAAATGCAGAGGTTAGGGTTTAGTATAAATGCAGGGGTTATGGTTTAGTGTAAATGTAGGGGTTAAGGTTTTGTGTAAATGTAGGGGTTAATGTTTAGTGTAAATGCAAAGGTTAGGGTTTAGTGTAAATGTAGGGGTTAATGTTTAGTGTAAATGCAAAGGTTAGGGTTTAGTGTAAATGTAGGGGTTAGGGTTAAGTGTAAATGTAGGGGTTAGGGTTTAGTATAAAGGTAGGAGTTAGGTTTTAGTGTAGATGTAGGGGTTAGTGTTTAGTATAAATGTAGGGGTTAGTGTTTAGTGTAAATGCAGAGGTTAGGGTTTAGTATAAAAGTAGGGGTTAGGGTTTAGTGTAAATGTAGGAGTTAGGGTTTAGTGTAAATATAGGGGTTAGTGTTTAGTGTAAATTTAGGGGTTATGGTTAATTGTAAATGTAGGGGTTAGGGTTTAGTATAAATGTAGGGGTTAGGGTTTAGTGTAGATGTAGGGGTTAGTGTTTAGTATAAATGTAGGGGTTAGGGTTTAGTGTAAATGTAGGGGGAGTGTTTAGTGTAAATGCAGAGGTTAGGGTTTAGTATAAATGCAAGGGTTAGGGTTTAGTGTAAATGTAGGGGTTAGGGTTTAGTAAAAATATAGAGGTTAGGGTTTAGTGTAAATGTAAGGGTTATGGTTTAGTGTAAATATAGGGGTTAGTGTTCAGTGTAGATGTAAGGGTTAGGGTTTAGTGTACATGTAGGGTTTAGGGTTATGTGTAAATGTAGGGGTTAGGAGTTAGTGTAAATGTAGGGGTTAGGATTTAGTGTAGATGTAGGAGTAAGGGTTTAGTGTAAATGTTGATGTTAGGGTTTAGTATAAATGTAGGGGTTAGGGTTTAGTGTAGATGTAGGGGTTATGGTTAAGTGTAAATGTAGGGGTTAGGGTTTACTATAAATGTAGGGATTAGGGTTTAGTATAAATGTTGGGGTTAGGATTTAGAGTAGATATAGGTGTTAGTGTTTAGTATGAATATAGGGGTTATAGTTTAGTATAAATGTAGGGGTTAATGTTTAGTGTAGATGTAGGAGTTAGGGATTAGTGTAAATATAGGGGTTAGTGTTTAACGTAAATGCAGAGGGTAGGGTTTAGTGTAAATACAGGGCTAAGGGTTTAGTGTAAATGTAGGGGTTTGGGTTTAGTGTAAATATAGGGGTTAGTGTTTAGTGGAAATGCAAAGGTTAGGGTTTACTGTAAATTTAGTGGCTATGGTAAAGTGTAAATATTGGTGTTTGTGTTTAGTGTAAATGCAAAGGTTAGGGTTTAGTGTAAATGTAGGGGTTAGGGTTAAGTGTAAATGTAGGGGTTAGGGTTTAGTGTAAATGCAAATGTTAGAGTTTAGTGTAAATTTAGGGGTTAATGTTTAGTGTAAATGCAAATGTTAGGGTTTAGTGTAAATGTAGGTGTTAATGTTTAGTGTAAATGCAAAGGATAGGGTTTAGTGTAAATGTAGGGGTTAATGTTTAGTGTAAATGCAAAGGTTAGGGTTTAGTGTAAATGTAGGGGTTAATGTTTGGTGTAAATGCAAAGGTTAGGGTTTAGTGGAAATGCAAAGGTTAGGGTTTACTGTAAATTTAGTGGCTATGGTTAAGTGTAAATATAGGGGTTAGTGTTTAGTGTAAATGCAAAGGTCAGGGTTTAGTGTAAATGTAGGGGTTAGGGTTAAGTGTAAATGTAGGGGTTAGGGTTTAGTGTAAATGCAAATGTTAGAGTTTAGTGTAAATTTAGGGGTTAATGTTTAGTGTAAATGCAAATGTTAGGGTTTAGTGTAAATGTAGGTGTTAATGTTTAGTGTAAATGCAAAGGATAGGGTTTAGTGTAAATGTAGGGGTTAATGTTTAGTGTAAATGCAAAGGTTACGGTTTAGTGTAAATGTAGGGGTTAATGTTTAGTGTAAATGCAAAGGTTAGGGTTTAGTGTAAATGTAGGGGTTAGGGTTAAGTGTAAATGTAGGGGTTAGGGTTTAGTATAAAGGTAGGAGTAAGGTTTTAGTGTAGATGTAGGGGTTAGTGTTTAGTATAAATGTAGGGGTTAGTGTTTAGTGTAAATGCAGAGGTTAGGGTTTAGTGTAAATATAGGGGTTAGTGTTTAGTGTAAATGTAGGGGTTATGGTTAATTGTAAATGTAGGGGTGAGGGTTTAGTAAAAATGTAGGGGTTAGGTTTTAGTGTAGATGTCGGGGTTAGTGTTTAGTATAAATGTAGGGGTTAGTGTTTAGTGTAAATGCAGAGGTTAGGGTTTAGTATAAAAGTAGGGGTTAGGGTTTAGTGTAAATGTAGGAGTTAGGGTTTAGTGTAAATATAGGGGTGAGGGTTTAGTATAAATGTAGGGGTTAGGGTTTAGTGTAGATGTAGGGGTTAGTGTTTAGTATAAATGTAGGGGTTAGGGTTTAGTGTAGATGTAGGGGTTAGTGTTTAGTATAAATGTAGGGGTTAGGGTTTAGTGTAAATGTAGGGGGAGTGTTTAGTGTAAATGCAGAGTTTAGGGTTTAGTATAAATGCAAGGGTTAGGGTTTAGTGTAAATGTAGGGGTTAGGGTTTAGTAAAAATATAGAGGTTACGGTTTAGTGTAGATGTAGGGGTTATGGTTTAGTGTAAATATAGGGGTTAGTGTTCAGTGTAGATGTAAGGGTTAGGGTTTAGTGTACATGTAGGGTTTAGGGTTATGTGTAAATGTAGGGGTTAGGAGTTAGTGTAAATGTAGGGGTTAGGATTTAGTGTAGATGTAGGAGTAAGGGTTTAGTGTAAATGTTGATGTTAGGGTTTAGTATAAATGTAGGGATTAGGGTTTAGTGTAGATGTAGGGGTTATGGTTAAGTGTAAATGTAGGGGTTAGGGTTTACTATAAATGTAGGGATTAGGGTTTAGTATAAATGTTGGGGTTAGGATTTAGAGTAGATATAGGTGTTAGTGTTTAGTATGAATATAGGGGTTACAGTTTAGTATAAATGTAGGGGTTAATGTTTAGTGTAGATGTAGGAGTTAGTGTTTAACGTAAATGCAGAGGGTAGGGTTTAGTGTAAATACAGGGCTAAGGGTTTAGTGTAAATGTAGGGGTTTGGGTTTAGTGTAAATATAGGGGTTAGTGTTTAGTGGAAATGCAAAGGTTAGGGTTTACTGTAAATTTAGTGGCTATGGTAAAGTGTAAATATTGGTGTTTGTGTTTAGTGTAAATGCAAAGGTTAGGGTTTAGTGTAAATGTAGGGGTTAGGGTTAAGTGTAAATGTAGGGGTTAGGGTTTAGTGTAAATGCAAATGTTAGAGTTTAGTGTAAATTTAGGGGTTAATGTTTAGTGTAAATGCAAATGTTAGGGTTTAGTGTAAATGTAGGTGTTAATGTTTAGTGTAAATGCAAAGGATAGGGTTTAGTGTAAATGTAGGGGTTAATGTTTAGTGTAAATGCAAAGGTTACGGTTTAGTGTAAATGTAGGGGTTAATGTTTAGTGTAAATGCAAAGGTTAGGGTTTAGTGTAAATGTAGGGGTTAGGGTTAAGTGTAAATGTAGGGGTTAGGGTTTAGTATAAAGGTAGGAGTAAGGTTTTAGTGTAGATGTAGGGGTTAGTGTTTAGTATAAATGTAGGGGTTAGTGTTTAGTGTAAATGCAGAGGTTAGGGTTTAGTGTAAATATAGGGGTTAGTGTTTAGTGTAAATGTAGGGGTTATGGTTAATTGTAAATGTAGGGGTGAGGGTTTAGTAAAAATGTAGGGGTTAGGTTTTAGTGTAGATGTCGGGGTTAGTGTTTAGTATAAATGTAGGGGTTAGTGTTTAGTGTAAATGCAGAGGTTAGGGTTTAGTATAAAAGTAGGGGTTAGGGTTTAGTGTAAATGTAGGAGTTAGGGTTTAGTGTAAATATAGGGGTGAGGGTTTAGTATAAATGTAGGGGTTAGGGTTTAGTGTAGATGTAGGGGTTAGTGTTTAGTATAAATGTAGGGGTTAGGGTTTAGTGTAGATGTAGGGGTTAGTGTTTAGTATAAATGTAGGGGTTAGGGTTTAGTGTAAATGTAGGGGGAGTGTTTAGTGTAAATGCAGAGTTTAGGGTTTAGTATAAATGCAAGGGTTAGGGTTTAGTGTAAATGTAGGGGTTAGGGTTTAGTAAAAATATAGAGGTTACGGTTTAGTGTAGATGTAGGGGTTATGGTTTAGTGTAAATATAGGGGTTAGTGTTCAGTGTAGATGTAAGGGTTAGGGTTTAGTGTACATGTAGGGTTTAGGGTTATGTGTAAATGTAGGGGTTAGGAGTTAGTGTAAATGTAGGGGTTAGGATTTAGTGTAGATGTAGGAGTAAGGGTTTAGTGTAAATGTTGATGTTAGGGTTTAGTATAAATGTAGGGATTAGGGTTTAGTGTAGATGTAGGGGTTATGGTTAAGTGTAAATGTAGGGGTTAGGGTTTACTATAAATGTAGGGATTAGGGTTTAGTATAAATGTTGGGGTTAGGATTTAGAGTAGATATAGGTGTTAGTGTTTAGTATGAATATAGGGGTTACAGTTTAGTATAAATGTAGGGGTTAATGTTTAGTGTAGATGTAGGAGTTAGTGTTTAACGTAAATGCAGAGGGTAGGGTTTAGTGTAAATACAGGGCTAAGGGTTTAGTGTAAATGTAGGGGTTTGGGTTTAGTGTAAATATAGGGGTTAGTGTTTAGTGGAAATGCAAAGGTTAGGGTTTACTGTAAATTTAGTGGCTATGGTAAAGTGTAAATATTGGTGTTTGTGTTTAGTGTAAATGCAAAGGTTAGGGTTTAGTGTAAATGTAGAGGTTAGGGTTAAGTGTAAATGTAGGGGTTAGGGTTTAGTGTAAATGCAAATGTTAGAGTTTAGTGTAAATTTAGGGGTTAATGTTTAGTGTAAATGCAAATGTTAGGGTTTAGTGTAAATGTAGGTGTTAATGTTTAGTGTAAATGCAAAGGATAGGGTTTAGTGTAAATGTAGGGGTTAATGTTTAGTGTAAATGCAAAGGTTAGGGTTTAGTGTAAATGTAGGGGTTAATGTTTGGTGTAAATGCAAAGGTTAGGGTTTAGTGTAAATGTAGGGGTTAGGGTTAAGTGTAAATGTAGGGGTTAGGGTTTAGTATAAAGGTAGGAGTTAGGTTTTAGTGTAGATGTAGGGGTTAGTGTTTAGTATAAATGTAGGGGTTAGTGTTTAGTGTAAATGCAGACATTAGGGTTTAGTATAAATGTAGGGGTTAGGGTTTAGTTTAAATGTAGGGGGAGTGTTTAGTGTAAATGCAGAGGTTAGGGTTTAGTATAAATGCAAGGGTTAGGGTTTAGTTTAAATGTAGGGGTTAGGGTTTAGTAAAAATATAGAGGTTAGGGTTTAGTGTAGATGTAGGGGTTATGGTTTAGTGTAAATATAGGGGTTAGTGTTCAGTGTAGATGTAAGGGTTAGGGTTTAGTGTACATGTAGGGTTTAGGGTTATGTGTAAATGTAGGGGTTAGGATTTAGTGTAGATGTAGGAGTAAGGGTTTAGTGTAAATGTTGATGTTAGGGTTTAGTATAAATGTAGGGATTAGGGTTTAGTGTAGATGTAGGGGTTATGGTTAAGTGTAAATGTAGGGGTTAGGGTTTACTATAAATGTAGCGATTAGGGTTTAGTATACATGTTGGTGTTAGGATTTAAAGTGGATATAGGTGTTAGTGTTTAGTATGAATATAGGGGTTACAGTTTAGTATAAATGTAGGGGTTAATGTTTAGTGTAGATGTAGGAGTTAGTGTTTAACGTAAATGCAGAGGGTAGGGTTTAGTGTAATTACAGGGCTAAGGGTTTAGTGTAAATGTAGGGGTTTGGGTTTAGTGTAAATATAGGGGTTAGTGTTTAGTGGAAATGCAAAGGTTAGGGTTTACTGTAAATTTAGTGGCTATGGTTAAGTGTAAATATAGGGGTTAGTGTTTAGTGTAAATGCAAAGGTTAGGGTTTAGTGTAAATGTAGGGATTAGGGTTAAGTGTAAATGTAGGGGTTAGGGTTTAGTGTAAATGCAAATGTTAGAGTTTAGTGTAAATTTAGGGGTTAGGGTTTGGTATTAATGTAGGGGTTAGGGTTTAGTATAAATGTAGGGGGTAGGGTTTAGTATAAATGTAGGGGTTAGAGTTTAGTGTAGATGTAGGGGTTAATGTTTAGTATAAATGTAGGGGTTAGGGTTTAGTGTAAATGTAGGGCGAGTGTTTAGTGTAAATGCAGAGGTTACGGTTCAGTATAAATGTAGGGGTTAGGCTTTAGTGTAAATTTAGGGGTTAGGGTTTAGTGTAAATGTAGGGGTTAGGTTTTCTTAAAAATGTAGGGGTTTGGGTTTAGTATAAATGTAGGGGTTAGGGTTTAGTGTAGATGTAGGGGTTAGTGTTTAGTATAAATTTAGGGGTTAGGGTTAGTGTAAATGTAGGGGTTAGGGTTTAGTGTAAATATAGGGGTTAGTGTTTAGTGTAAATGCAAATGTTAGAGTTTAGTGTAAATTTAGGGGTTAGGGTTTGGTATAAATGTAGGGGTTACGGTTTAGTACAAATGTAGGGGTTAGGATTTAATTTAGATGTAGTGCTTAGGGTTTAGTGTAAATGTTGATATTAGGGTTTAGTGAAAATGTAGGGGTTAGGGTTTAATGTAAATGCAGAGGTCAGGGGTTAGTGTAAATGTAGGGGTTAGGGTTTAGTATAAATGTAGGGGTTAGGGTTTAGTATAAATGTAGGGGTTAGAGTTTAGTGTAGATGTAGGGGTTAATGTTTAGTATAAATGTAGGGTTTAGGGTTTAGTGTAAATGTAGGGCGAGTGTTTAGTGTAAATGCAGAGGTTACGGTTCAGTATAAATGTAGGGGTTAGGCTTTAGTGTAAATTTAGGGGTTAGGGTTTAGTGTAAATGTAGGGGTTAGGTTTTCTTAAAAATGTAGGGGTTTGGGTTTAGTATAAATGTAGGGGCTAGGGTTTAGTGTAGATGTAGGGGTTAGTGTTTAGTATAAATTTAGGGGATAGGGTTAGTGTAAATGTTGGGGTTAGGGTTTAGTGTAAATATAGGGGTTAGTGTTTAGTGTTAGAGTTTAGTGTAAATTTAGGGGTTAGGGTTTGGTATAAATGTAGGGGTTAGGGTTTAGTACAAATGTAGGGGTTAGGGTTTAGTGTAGATGTAGGGGTTAGGATTTAGTATAAATGTAGGGGTTAGGTTTTCGTAAAAATGTAGGGGTTAGGGTTTAGTAAAAATGTAGGGTTTAGGGTTTAGTGTAGATGTAGGGGTTAGTGTTTAGTATAAATGTAGGGGTTAGGGTTTAGTGTAAATGTTGTGGTTAGGGTTTAGTGTAAATGTAAGGGTTAGTGTTTACTGTAAATGCAGAGGTTAGGGTTTAGTGTAAATGCAGGGGTAAGGGTTTAGTGTAAATGTAGGGGTTAAGGTTTAGTGTAAATATAGGGGTTAGTGTTTGGTAATAATGTAGGGGTTAGGGTTTAGTATAAATGTAGGGGTTAGGGTTTAGTATAAATGTAGGCGTTAGAGTTTAGTGTAGATTTAGGGGTTAGTGTGTCACGCATACGACTGTTCCTGACACTAACTTACTTCCGAACTCCATTTCCCAGAATGCACATCCGGATGATGTCACACCAACATGTTCACCTCAAGCCAATCATGCACCTGTTCCACGATCAGCCTCCCCGGAATTCTAATACCCACAGCTGTTTGTCATTACGTTCACCACATATAAGCTTCACACACACACACCCACTTTGCGAAGTTTTGCCAACCTATTGTTGCAATTCCGAGCGGTTTCCCTTGTGGTCTTGTTTGTCTATTCTGGTTTTGACTTATTCCGTTTTCTGACTATTCTTCTCGATTTCTCCTTCTGGTTGTGGTTGCCTGTATCTTACTCTCCCTTGGCTCTGATCTCCCTTCCGTACTCTCGACTCTCCCCTCGGATCTCCCTCATGATTTGGTCGCCTCGCTCTCTGCTTTTCTGGTTACGACTTCTGCCTGTCTCCTGGCCTACGATTCTCGCTCAGTCCCGTTTTGTGTTTGTTTGTACTTTGCTGCTCTGTCACACTGCTAATCTTAATAAATCCAACGTAACTTTTAGCTCTGCGAGCGTCGTGCTGAGTGCTTTGCCTATGACATAGTGTTTAGTATAAATGTAGGGGTTAGGGTTTAGTGTACATGTAGGGGGAGTGTTTAGTGTAAATGCAGAGGTTAGGGTTCAGTATAAATGTAGGGGTTAGGGTTTAGTGTAAATGTAGAGGTTAGGGTTTAGTGTCAATGTAGAGGATAGGGTTTAGTGTAAATATAGGGGTTGGGGTTTAGTGTAAATGTAGGGGCTAGTTTTTAGTGTAAATGCAGAGGTTAGGGTTTTGTGTAAATGTAGGGGTTATGGTTTAGTATAAATGCAGGGCTTAGGGTTTAGTGTAAATGTAGGGGTGAGGGCTTAGTGTAAATGTTGGGGTTAGGGTTTAATTTAGATGTAGTGCTTAGGGTTTAGTGTAAATGTTGATATTAGGGTTTAGTGAAAATGTAGGGGTTAGGGTTTAATGTAAATGCAGAGGTTAGGGGTTAGTGTAAATGTGGGGTTAGGGCTTAATGTAAATGTAGGGGTTAGGGTTTGGTATAACTGTAGGGGTTAGTGTTTAGTGTAGATGTAGGGGTTAGGGTTTAGTATAAATGTAGGGGTTAGAGTTTAGTGTAGATGTAGGGGTTAGTGTTTAGTATAAATGTAGGCGTTAGGGTTTCGTGTAAATGTAGGGGGAGTGTTTAGTGTAAATGTAGGGGTTAGGGTTCAGTATAAATGTAGGGGTTAGGGTTTAGTGTAAATGTAGGGGTTAGGGTTTAGTGTAAATGTAGAGGATAGGGTTTAGTGTAAATGTAGGGGTTGGGGTTTAGTGTAAATGTAGGGGCTAGTTTTTAGTGTAAATGCAGAGGTTAGGGTTTTGTGTAAATGTAGGGGTTATGGTTTAGTATAAATGCAGGGCTTAGGGTTTAGTGTAAATGTAGGGGTGAGGGCTTAGTGTAAATGTTGGGGTTAGGGTTTAATTTAGATGTAGTGCTTAGGGTTTAGTGTAAATGTTGATATTAGGGTTTAGTGAAAATGTAGGGGTTAGGGTTTAATGTAAATGCAGAGGTTAGGGGTTAGTGTAAATGTGGGGTTAGGGCTTAATGTAAATGTAGGGGTTAGGGTTTGGTATAACTGTAGGGGTTAGTGTTTAGTGTAGATGTAGGGGTTAGGGTTTAGTATAAATGTAGGGGTTAGAGTTTAGTGTAGATGTAGGGGTTAGTGTTTAGTATAAATGTAGGCGTTAGGGTTTCGTGTAAATGTAGGGGGAGTGTTTAGTGTAAATGTAGGGGTTAGGGTTTAGTGTAAATGTAGGGGTTAGGGTTTAGTGTAAATGTAGAGGATAGGGTTTAGTGTAAATGTAGGGGTTGGGGTTTAGTGTAAATGTAGGGGTTAGTTTTAGTGTAAATGCAGAGGTTAGGGTTTTGTGTAGGGGTTATGGTTTAGTGTAAATGCAGGGCTTAGGGGTTAGTGTAAATGTAAGGGTTAGTGTTTAGTATAAATGTAGGGGTTATTGATTAGTGTAAATGCAAAGTTTAGGGTTTAGTATAGATGTAGGGGTTAGTGTTCAGTGTAAAAGCAAAGTTAAGGGTTTAGTATAAATGTAGGGGCTAGGGTTTATTATAAATGTAGGGCTTAGGGTTTAGTGTAAATGTAGAGGTTAGGGTTTAGTGTCAATGTAGAGGATAGGGTTTAGTGTAAATATAGGGGTTGGGGTTTAGTGTAAATGTAGGGGCTAGTTTTTAGTGTAAATGCAGAGGTTAGGGTTTTGTGTAAATGTAGGGGTTATGGTTTAGTATAAATGCAGGGCTTAGGGTTTAGTGTAAATGTAGGGGTGAGGGCTTAGTGTAAATGTTGGGGTTAGGGTTTAATTTAGATGTAGTGCTTAGGGTTTAGTGTAAATGTTGATATTAGGGTTTAGTGAAAATGTAGGGGTTAGGGTTTAACGTAAATGCAGAGGTTAGGGGTTAGTGTAAATGTAGGGGTTAGGGCTTAATGTAAATGTAGGGGTTAGGGTTTGGTATAACTGTAGGGGTTAGTGTTTAGTGTAGATGTAGGGGTTAGGGTTTAGTATAAATGTAGGGGTTAGAGTTCAGTGTAGATGTAGGGGTTAGTGTTTGGTATAAATGTAGGCGTTAGGGTTTCGTGTAAATGTAGGGGGAGTGTTTAGTGTAAATGTAGGGGTTAGGGTTCAGTATAAATGTAGGGGTTAGGGTTTAGTGTAAATGTAGGGGTTAGGGTTTAGTGTAAATGTAGAGGATAGGGTTTAGTGTAAATGTAGGGGTTGGGGTTTAGTGTAAATGTAGGGGTTAGTTTTTTGTGTAAATGCAGAGGTTAGGGTTTTGTGTAGCGGTTATGGTTTAGTGTAAATGCAGGGCTTAGAGGTTAGTGTAAATGTAAGGGTTAGTGTTTAGTATAAATGTAGGGGTTAGGGTTTAGTGTAAATGCGGAGGTTAGGGTCTAGTATAAATGTAGGGGTTATGGTTTAGTGTTTAGTGTAAATGTAGGGGTTATTGATTAGTGTAAATGCAAAGTTTAGGGTTTAGTATAAATGTAGGGGTTAGTGTTCAGTGTAAATGCAAAGTTAAGGGTTTAGTATAAATGTAGGGGCTAGGGTTTAGTGTAGATGTAGGGGTTAGGGTTTAGTGTAAATATTGATGTTAGCGTTTTGTATAAATGTTCGGGTTAGGGTTTAGTGTAAATGTAGGGCTTTGTGTTTACTCTAAATGTGAAGGTTAGGGTTTTGTGTAAATGTTGATATTAGGGTTTAGTGTAAATGTATGGGTTAGGGTTTAGTGTAAATGTATAGATTAGGGTTTAGTGTAAATGTATGGGGTAGGTTTTCGTAAAAATGTAGGGGTTAGGGTTTAGTGTAGATGTAAGGGTTAGTGTTTAGAATAAATGTAGGGGTTAGGGTTCATTGTAAATGTAGGGGTGAGGGTTTAGTGTAAATGTAGCGGTTAGGTTTTCATAAAAATGTAGGGGTTAGGGTTTATTGTAGATGTAGGGGTTAATGTTTAGTGTAAATATAGGGGTTAGGGTTTAGTGTAAATGCAAATGTTAGAGTTTAGTGTAAATGTAGGGGTTAGGGTTTGGTATTAATGTAGGGGTTAGGGTTTAGTATAAATGTAGGGGTTAGAGTTTAGTGTAGATGTAGGGGTTAATGTTTAGTATAAATGTAGGGGTTAGGGTTTAGTGTAAATGTAGGGGGAGTGTTTAGTGTCAATGCAGAGGTTACGGTTCAGTATAAATGTAGGGGTTAGGCTTTAGTGTAAATTTAGAGGTTAGGGTTTTGTAAAAATGTAGGGGTTTGGGTTTAGTATAAATGTAGGGGTTAGGGTTTAGTGTAGATATAGGGGTTAGTGTTTAGTATAAATTTAGGGGTTAGGGTTAGTGTAAATGTTGGGGTTAGTGTTTAGTGTAAATGCAAATGTTAGAGTTTAGTGTAAATTTAGGGGTTAGGGTTTGGTATTAATGTAGGGGTTAGGGTTTAGTATAAATGTAGGGGTTAGGGTTCAGTATAAGTGTAGGGGTTAGAGTTTAGTGTAGATGTAGGGGTTAATGTTTAGTATAAATGTAGGGGTTAGAGTTTAGTATAAATGTAGGGGTTATGGTTTAGTGTAAATTTAGGAGTTAGGGTTTAGTGTCAATGTAGAGGATAGGGTTTAGTGTAAATATAGGGGTTGGGGTTTAGTGTAAATGTAGGGGTTAGTTTTTAGTGTAAATACAGAGGTTAGGGTTTTGTGTAAATGTAGGGTTTATGGTTTAGTGTAAATGCAGGGCTTAGGGGTTAGTGTAAATGTAGGGGTTAAGGCTTAGAGTAAATGTTGGGGTTAGTGTTTAGTGCAAATGCAGAGGTTAGGGTTTAGTGTAAATGTAGGGGTTAGGGCCTAGTGTAAATATTGGGGTTAGTGTTTAGTGTAGATGTAAGGGTTAGGGTTTAGTTTAGCTGTAGTACTTAGGGTTTAGTGTAAATGTTGATATTAGGGTTTAGTGAAAATGTAGGGGTTAGGGTTTAGTGCAAATGCAGAGGTTAGGGGTTAGTGTAAATGTAGTGGTTAGGGCTTAATGTAAATGTAGGGGTTAGGGTTTGGTATAAATATAGGGGTTAGGGGTTAGTATAAATGTAGGGGTTAGGGTTTAGTGTAGATGTAGGGGTTAGGGTTTAGTATAAATGTAGAGGATAGGGTTTAGTGTAAATGTAGGGGTTGGGGTTTAGTGTAAATGTAGGGGTTAGTGTTTAGTGCAAATGCAGAGGTTAGGGTTTAGTGTAAATGCAGAGGTTAGTGGTTAGTGTAAATGTAGGGGTTAGGGCTTAACTTAAATGTAGGGGTGAGGGTTTAGTGTAGATGTAGGGGTTAGGGTTTAGTGTAAATATTGACGTTAGCGTTTAGTGTAAATGTACGGGTTAGGGTTTAGTGTAAATGTAGGGTTTAGTGTTTAGTAGAAATGCAGAGGTTAGGATTGAGTGTAAATGAAGGGGTTAGGGTTTAGTGTAGATGTAGGGGTTAGGGTTCATTGTAAATGTAGGGGTTGGGGTTTAGTGTAAATGTAGGGGTTAGGGTTAAGTGCAAATTTAGGGAGTTGGTTTTCTTATAAATGTAGTGGTTAGGGTTTAGTATAAATGTTGGGTTTAGGGTTTAGTGTAGATGTAGGGGTTAGTGTTAAGTATAAATGTAGGGGTTAGGGTTTAGTGTAAATGTAGGGGTTAGGGCTTAGTGTAAATACTGGGGTTAGTGTTTAGTGTAGATGTAGGGGTGAGGGTTTAGTTCAGATGTAGTGCTTAGGGTTTAGTGTAAATGTTGATATTAGGGTTTAGTGAAAATGTAGGGGTTAGGGTTTAGTGTAGATGTAGGGGTTAGGGTTCATTGTAAATGTAGGGGTTGGGGTTTAGTGTAAATGTAGGGGTTAGGGTTAAGTGCAAATTTAGGGAGTTGGTTTTCTTAAAAATGTAGTGGTTAGGGTTTAGTATAAATGTTGGGGTTAGTGTTAAGTATAAATGTAGAGGTTAGGGTTTAGTGTAAATGTAGGGGTTAGGGCTTAGTGTAAATACTGGGGTTAGTGTTTAGTGTAGATGTAGGGGTGAGGGTTTAGTTCAGATGTAGTGCTTAGGGTTTAGTGTAAATGTTGATATTAGGGTTTAGTGAAAATGTAGGGGTCAGGGTTTAGTGTAAATGCAGTGGTTAGGGTTTAGTGTAAATGTAGGGTTTAGTGTTTAGTGTAAATGCAGAGGTTACGATTAAGTGTAAATGTAGGGGTTAGGGTTTAGTGTAGATGTAGGGATTAGGGTTCATTGTAAATGTAGGGGTTGGGGTTTAGTGTAAATCTAGGGGTTAGGGTTAAGTGTATATATAGGGAGTAGGTTTTCTTATAAATGTAGTGGTTAGGGTTTATTATAAATGTTGGGTTTAGGGTTTAGTGTAGATGTAGGGGTTAGTGTTTAGTATAAATGTAGGGGTTAGGGTTCATTGTAAATGTAGGGGTTAGGGTTAAGTGCAAATTTAGGGAGTTGGTTTTCTTATAAAAGTAGTGGTTAGGGTTTAGTATAAATGTTGGGTTTAGGGTTTAGTGTAGATGTAGGGGTTAGTGTTAAGTATAAATGTAGAGGTTAGGGTTTAGTGTAAATGTAGGGGTTAGGGCTTAGTGTAAATACTGGGGTTAGTGTTTAGTGTAGATGTAGGGGTGAGGGTTTAGTTCAGATGTAGTGCTTAGGGTTTAGTGTAAATGTTGACATTAGGGTTTAGTGAAAATGTAGGGGTTAGGGTTTAGTGTAAATGCAGAGGTTAGGGTTTAGTGTAAATGGAGGGTTTAGTGTTTAGTGTAAATGCAGAGGTTAGGATTGAGTGTAAATGTAGGGGTTAGGGTTTAGTGTAGATGTAGGGATTAGGGTTCATTGTAAATGTAGGGGTTAGGGTTTAGTGTAAATGTAGGGGTTAGGGTTAAGTGTATATATAGGGAGTAGGTTTTCTTATAAATGTAGTGGTTAGGGTTTATTATAAATGTTGGGTTTAGGGTTTAGTGTAGATGTAGGGGTTAGTGTTTAGTATAAATGTAGGGGTTAGGGTTTAGTGTAAATGTAGGGTTTAGTGTTTAGTGTAATTTTATGGGTTATTGTTTATTGGAAATGCAAAGTTTAGGGTTTAGTATAAATGTAGGGGTTAGTGTTTAGTGTAAATGTAGGGGTTAGGGTTCAGTGTAAATATAGGGGTTAGTGTTTAGTGTAAATGTAGGGGTTAGGGTTTCCTGTAAATGTAAGGGTTAGGTTTTTGTAAAAATGTAGGGGTTAGGGTTTAGTATAAATGTAGGGTTTAGGGTTTAGTGTAGATGTAGGGGTTAGTGTTTAGTATAAATGTAGGGGTTAGGGTTTAGTGTAAATGTTGGGGTTAGGGTTTAGTGTAAATGTAGGGGTTAGTGTTTACTGTAAATGCAGAGGTTAGGGTTTAGTGTAAATGCAGGGGTAAGGGTTTAGTGTAAATGTAGGTGTTAAGGTTTAGTGTAAATATAGGGGTTAGTGTTTGGTATTAATGTAGGGGTTAGGGTTTAGTATAAATGTAAGGGTTAGGGTTTAGTATAAATGTAGGGGTTAGAGTTTAGTGTAGATTTAGGGGTTAGTATTTAGTATAAATGTAGGCGTTAGGGTTTAGTGTAAATGTAGGGGTTAGGGTGTATTGTAAATATAGTGGTTGGGGTTTAGTGTAAATGTAGGGGCTAGTTTTTAGTGTAAATGCAGAGGTTAGGGTTTTGTGTAAATGTAGGGGTTATTGTTTAGTGTAAATGCAGGGCTTAGGGGTTCGTGTAAATGTAGGGGTTAGGGCTTAGTGTAAATTTTGGGGTTAGTGTTTAGTGCAAATGCAGAGGTTAGGGTTTAGTGTAAATGTAGGGGTTAGGGCTTAGTGTAAATATTGGGGTTAGTGTTTAGTGTAGATGTAGGGGTTAGGGTTTAGTTTAGATGTAGTGCTTAGGGTTTAGTGTAAATGTTGATATTAGGGTTTAGTGAAAATGTAGGGGTTAGGTTTTAGTGTAAACGCAGAGGTTAGGGGTTAGTGTAAATGTAGGGGTTAGGGCTTAATGTAAACGTAGGGGTTAGGGTTTAGTGTAGATGTAGGGGTTAGGGTTTAGTGTAAATATTGACGGTAGCGTTTAGTATAAATGTACGGCTTAGGGTTTAGTGTAAATGTACAGGTTAGGGTTTTGTGTAAATGTAGGGTTTAGTGTTTAGTGTAAATGCAGAGGTTAGGATTGAGTGTAAATGTAGGGGTTAGGGTTTAGTGTAGATGTAGGGGTTAGGGTTCATTGTAAATGTAGGGGTTGGGGTTTAGTGTAGATATAGGGGTAAGGGTTAAGTGTAAATTTAGGGAGTAGGTTTTCTTATAAATGTAGTGGTTAGGGTTTAGTGTAAATGTTGGGTTTAGGGTTTAGTGTAGATGTAGGGGTTAGTGTTTAGTATAAATGTAGGGGTGTGGGTTTAGTGTAAATGTAAGGTTTAGTGTTTAGTGTAATTTTATGGGTTATTGTTTAGTGTAAATGCAAAGTTTAGGGTTTAGTATAAATGTAGGGGTTAATGTTTAGTGTAAATGCAAAGTTTAAGGTTTAGTATAAATGTAGGGGTTAGGGTTTAGTGTAAATGTAGGGGTTAGGGTTTAGTGTAAATGTAGGTGTTTGTGTTTAGTATAAATGTAAAGGTTAGGGTTTAGTGTAAATGTAGGGGTTAGTGTTTAGTATAAATGTAGGTGTTAGGTTTTATTGTAAATGTTGGGGTTACAGTTTAGTATAAATGTCGGGTTTAGTGTTTAATGTAAATGCAGAGGTCAGGGTTCAGTATAAATGTCTGGGTTAGTGTATAGTGTAGTTATAGGCTTTAGTGTTTAGTGTAAATGTATGGGTTAATGTTTAGTGTAAATGCAAAGTTTAGGGTTTAGTGTAAATGTAGGGGTTAGTGTTTAGTGTAAATGCAAAGTTTAGGGTTTAGTATAAATGTAGGGGTTGGGGTTTAGTGTAAATGTAGGGCTTAGGGTTTAGTGTAAATGTAGGGGTTAGGGTTTAGTGTAAATGTAGCAGTTAGTGTTTAGTGTAAATGTAGGGGTTAGGGTTTAGTGTAAATGTAGGGCCTAGGGTTTAGTCTAAATGTAGGGGTTAGTGTTTATTGTAAATGTGAAGATGGTTAGAGTTTAGTGTAAATGTAGTGATTAGTGTTTAGTGTTAATGTAGTGGTTAGTGTTTAGTGTAAATGTAGGGGTTAGGGTTTAGTGTAAATGATGACCCTTTGTTTTCTTCTGTTACATTGTTTTTGGGGAGGTACTTTAAGTATCAATAATTTATACTACTCTCCACTGTATACTTATACTAACGTTTATACTACACAATATATTGTCATCTTTCATGACGACAAATAATTGGTTGATATTTTTATTTTTTTCTGTGATTTTAGAGAAATTGCTCAGAGCGTGACTCTCGAGGGCATAGAGACTCAAGCCTTCAACAACCTCCTGAACCTCTCAGAGATGTAAGCGCTGCTTAAAGACAAGTCGAAACACAGTTTTACATCTTCACACTGGATCTACACAAAACAAGAAACAAAACAACTCATACTGTAGAACTCAAGGTCAGTTAGACCTTAGAGAGGAAACCTCCTGGAGCTGAGACAGTGAACAAATGCAGGGTGTAGCACATGATTTACAAACAACACAAGAGAGGAATATACTAAATTAAGTCTTCTCTTAATCCTATTTATTTCTCTTGGACATGTTACATCTGTGTCACACTTAAGCAATTTCCTGAACTCCTGAGAAGCAACTCAGAACAGATGGATTAACTGTTTTTTCTCTTGCTGATGACCCAGCAGAATAATATTTACATGATTAAAACAATATCTCATAATTTTATTTCATAGCTTTCTATTCTCAGAACCTTTTGCTCTTTAACATGGACTTACACTGACTTGTCTATAATTAAACAGTATTGATGTTAAAGAAAGTCATTCAGAGTGGTGTGAAATGCTTTGTTTTAGAGAAACTTACAGAATCAGAATTGTTCACAGTGGTGGTGATACTAACCAGACGTCTACCTCTAAAATCTGCATGAAATGGTTATGGATACACTGCCTGATGTCTGAGTCAATGTGTTATGATAGATTTGAGAAGACTTGTTTTCCACTATTTTACTATTACCAACTTTCTATATAAAACTCAGAATGTGTGTTTTCACTGGTAGTTTTGGATAGCAAATAAAATGTCTATATTTGTGTTGTAGACATGGTGACCCCTTTTACCTATCACTAACACTGTAAAGACATCTAGACTTTTTCACACCAAACCACTCAGAATCACTCATTATCTCAATTACTCCTTCCTCATTGGGACATGGGAATTTGGAAATCAGTGATCATTTATACAATAGACAGTCTGATTTAACTGGCAATTCAGTCAGCAACAGAGAAAAGAAATGTTAACATAGATAACAATTAATAAATGATACTCATTTTTGTTTCATGTATGCTTCTTAGTTGAAATCAAGTAATTAATTGCTGAACTGTCACGTATGGTTTTATTGCAGATCAATCCAAAACACACGGAGTCTGGTTCACATCAGCCGGCAGGCTTTCAACAATCTTCCCCAGCTGAGATATCTGTGAGTGCTTTATGTCTTTTGAAAAAACTTTCAATCATATTTCATAGTATTTCATGCATCCAAATGTTTGTGCCTGAGAGTTTAGCTGCTTTAAACTATACAAAAAACTCAGCATCCTGCTCCATTTCAGTATTGGTTTTAACATGTCCTGACGCACTTTGACTTAGATGTGCATTACCCAAGTGGCAGAGAAAGTGTGGAGTACGAAGGGATAATTTCTAAATAGATATCAGGTGCACACCATATTCTCTCAGGTGTGCACCAGATAACCACATGCCGAACTGCAGATACTAACAAGTGAGCATCAAGTACTATCAGATCAGCATGAAATATTATCAGCTCAGCACCAAGTACCATAAAGAAAAAACACTACATATGTATCTATTGCTCGCCATAAAGTATCTGTTGCTCACCACATGGTATTTTGTGATCACAAACAGTATCTGGTGCACACTTAATAGTATCAGGTCCTCGCCACATAATATTTGGTGCGCACCTAATAGTATCGTAATCGCACCACATAGTACCTGTTGCTGACCTGATAGAAGCACAACATGATATCTGCTTTTCTCATAGTATTTATTGTTTAGCACCTTTTTAACCTTCCTGAGGGGAATTTATGGAGGCAGGTAAAACAAAAAAAACTGAACTGGGTGATGAATAGATGATGTGAAAGGAGGATTTTTTTAAAATGCAAATGACCAAAGAAAGTTCCTAGTCCTGCTTTTTTCTTTCTTTCTGTGATTAGCTAAAGAGGCTAGATAAACGTCTCATAACTTATTCCAAGGGCGCAGTGCTAATCTTCATAACCCACTTTTAAATACAAACAACTCCAACTGGAGTAAGATATCATTCTGAAGGACGAGGCAGTTTCTGCTGATATATAATGTGTTTTCTGGGCTTTGATAAGTTGCTTCAGTAGACAGTTCCCTGTTTTGTATCTCTACAGGAGCATCTCCAACACTGGCATAGTTACGTTTCCTGACCTGACATCTATTTCTTCTCTTGAAGCTTCTTTCATTCTGTGAGTTCTGTGTTACATGGAAAAGGGTATAACTGGTTTAAATAGATTACTAGTACTTTTACTAAAATAAGGTACTTCTGCCATCTCTGAATGTAATGCAATACACCATATACAGCATTTAGTTTACACAGTACTTCAATCTGTTCTTACAGAGGCTGGCAGTATTCCAAAAAGGCTATAATGTTTAGTGTTCTTGTCACAGTATGAAACTTTCTGTTTTTGAATTGGGTTTTGTGAAGTGGATAAAAAAAAAGATGTAACATTTGATGAGCTTAGTTTAATCAGTCTAATGAAAACAAACCTTTGTTTGCCACTAGCAGAGTGCTCTACACTCTACACAGTTCTTTAAGATCAAAATAAAATCACTGCACTTAGTTCATGTTACACATTTTCAAATGTTATGCAAACATTTAGTTTGAAGTTGTTACTCTCCTCCATGTGCAGTGATTGGTCACTCTCCCAGCCAAAACTGCAGTAGCAGTTGTCAGGCGTTTAGCTTTATTTACCCTCATTTATTGAGCGCCCTCTAGTGTTTTGGAGTTGTATTTGGTATTATGGCAGACGTCCGAAGTTTCCAGGCTCCCATCAAGCTGGATTTGTTAGTAGACTTACTCTGAGACAGTTCATAAATATGGCCTGGAGTCCAATTTGAGGCTGAAAGTACAGAGAACATAAAGCTCTGCTTCACTCTGTAGGTGCCTGATGTGTTTAGTCAGCCAAACATCTACAGCTTACACAAGCAGTTGTTTCTACAGGAGGCACTCCAACCAGGTGTAAGCTATCCACCATCAGGTTGCAAAACACAGTTGAGCTATTCAAGCTGTTTATCAGCTCAAATGTCATCCATTAGTTAGCATGTGTGCAGAGATACTAAAATAAGAGTGGGAAAAATGAGATTAGAGAACAGCATGAAACATAGTTTCATGCTGGATAGTCCAGAGTGTTGTTTACATGACAAACGCTGTTTTGAGACGCACAGCATTACTATCCTTTGTTTGTTTTTGTTTTAGCGATATCTGTGACAACCTCCACTTGCAATCAGTCCCACCAAACGCCTTCAGGGGAATGACAAGTGAAGACACCACAATGTGAGTATCTCGTTGTCCCCGTCAGATAGGCAACACAATATATGTAAATATATAAAATTTTGATTATTAAAGGACCCAAGGACTCAGGGAAAACCTAGTTTGCTCCTCAGAAATCATGGAATTTAAAGTTATGTAAACATTGTTAAGCAAAATTACTTCCCATTCCATATAATAAATATATGAACACTAAGCTATAGAAACAGCCCATTAAGAATTAGTTGTTTTTGTGCTGTCACAACAACCAGCTCATTTACATATATCTACTTACAGACTAGTTTTGAGTTTGTGAACAGAGATGATGTGTTTTTCGGTGAAACTTAACTGGTGGCAGAAAGTGACAGCAAGCATAGTTTAGGTGTCAGGTGTTGGAATATAGGAATATGGATTCTCTGCCAGTCCACTTATTGTAATAGTTTGCCAGCAGAAGACAGGCTGTGGAATTTCTCATAGCATACCGCATCGAGTCCTGTCCTCAGAGCTACAGGGTCCATGTTCTTCATAGCCACCCTATGCTTTATCCAACACCCTCTGGGTCACCAGTGCTGGCTTCGATGCTGCTCTGCCCCCAGAGATGTTCCACTATGCCCTGAGTAACTTGTGGGTTTATGACTGCATCATGACCTTAACTGTCTAGGTCCATTTGGCAGCTGTTGCTTCTCAAATAGGCTCAGCCCAGATTGCACTACAGCTAGCCACACTGAATGTAGTATCTTCCTGTCCCCGACTGCACCATGATATGTTAATACAAATCACTAAGAACTAATGTGATGGTTGCTATTTAGATGTATTTAGAAAAGTTATTTCATGCTGTCGGAATCGGAATCGGAATCGGACTTTATTTGCCAAGTATGCTCACAAATACAAGGAATTTGTGTTTGGTTACAGAAGCTCACAGTGCACGATAACTGACATTACAGAAATTAACAAACACACCCAACCTACAACCCCGCCCCCCCCCCCCCCCCCCCCCCCCCCCCCCCACACACACACACAGTGACATACATGCACAGACACACTTGTAAACTTAACATGTGCAGAGTTGTATGTTGTATGTAAGAATAATGTAGGGCTAATACAGTTAGCTATTAGCTTTAGGGCTAATTTGTGAATATAAATGTGAATATAATCTAGATCTATTGTTTACACCAAATTAATGCTGTAATGTCGGCTAATCATCACAGCAATGCAGCCGCACTGCTTTTTAAGGCAAACATAAATGTCTGCGTTTGTCTCAAAGGTTGTTTTCAGTGATGGTATTCTATCTAAATGAAGGTCATGTGTTTTTATGTTCGTATTCTGCCATCCTACAACACATTCCGTAGATCTTACCTGTTTCACTCCAATTGTTTTCGCTGTTTTTACAAAATGGAAGGACAACTGCCAGTGACATAACCGTGACAGGCACTCCCTATTTAGCTTACAGCAGTTTGACTCTGGCCATTTACACAGCATTTATGAGAAATGTTTTAGCTGAGTGTTTTTTAAATAAGCCATAAGGCTTTTTTGTATATATCAATTTTAAAAGCTCAGCAACAATTAAATTGTGAAGGATAAAATCTGCTTGGAAAATGGTCTTCTAAATAAGAAATTATGACCATTTTGCTATATGAACCACGCAGATGTTATAACTGAATCTCAGGGATGATAAAGCAGAAAAAAAAAATTTTAGCCCTTAAAATAATTTAAAAACACTTCACGTAAATCATCCTGTCTGTTACACTGGAGATTACATGTCAACCTCAGAATGATGCCATTACATCAAGTCTACTCAACCCTGCTCTTATTAATCTAGATGGTTTAGGTTTTTCAGCTCAGAGGGTAATTTCACCATGTTTTTTAAAATTTCTGCATAATTTAGTTTGAGATTCAGAATGGTTTTAATGTGAAATGGTTGTAGACACTCAGATTTCTTCACAGTGGTGGTGATGGGAACCAGAGGTCACTAACTTTACTACCTCACTGGACTCTATTTATTACACAATGCACAATTTGCACACTACCAGCAATTATTTATTATTCTCTGTCTGTACTGTGTTGTGTTGTCTGTCCGCACTTGTTTGTTTGTGTTACACTTGTGTCTTGTATGCACTGTCTATGTTGCACCATGGTCCTGGTGGAACGTTGTTTCGTTTCACTGTGTACTCTGTATGTAGTTGAAATGACAATAAAACCCACTTGACTTGACTTGACTATGTCTACAACACAAATATAGACATTTTGTTTACTATCCAAAATATGGAACAATTGTTAAATAGTGGACATTTTTAATATAAGTTTTCTTTGGAGACTGTGTTGCCTCACAATATTTTAAAGGGAAAAATCATCAGACAGCGTATTCATAACCATTTCATATAATAACTTTCTGTCAGGGGGCTGTGAGGGAGACTTTCTATCTTCCTATCACCACTGTGAACAATTCTGACTGTAAGTTTCTTTAGAATGGAGCATTTTGCACCAAACTACCTCGAATGACTGTGTTTGCATCTTAAGCTTTTTACTTATGTAGAAATTTTGTATTTAAGGTTGGGACAGTATGGCTTTCACTGGATTTTAAACTGCTGCAGATCACTGCTTTAGCTGGGAGTACATGGTCTTCAGGAGCAAAACCGTATTCTAAAACACTTAGGAGAACAAGATGTTCAAGTTCTCAGGCAGTAGAGTCATCAATGAATAATAGTATATTTTCTAAAACCAGAAGACCAAACAATATGTAAATCTACATAAGATACCAAGTGTCTGCATTAATGATGCCCCTGTCGCTCTTCTCTTTTATAGGAATCTTTATAACAACGGCTTCAGAGAAGTACAAAGCCATGCCTTCAACGGGACCAAAATAGACATATTGTAAATATTGCTCTTTCTAACATTTATATTAGTGCCCTTGCTGTGACCCTGTCATATTAGCAGTGACACTAACTTTAAAGTCCTTTTCCATTTCTTAGAATACTGAAGAACAACCGACATCTGCAAATAATCCACAAGGAGGCTTTTAGAGGAGCTTTAGGCCCCACTGTATTGTAAGTGCTATGCTCCAGAAAAAATTTTTATGATGTACAGAGCTGTGCAAAACTCAGAGACCATCCTTCATTCATTTAACTTCCAGTCAAAACAGCCATCTTAAACAAAAAAGCCCCAACCAAATATAATATGACATGTTTGGGTGTTTAGTGTGTCACTCTTTACCTTGATTATCGCTTTCATTCTTTACAGCAGGCTCATTTTCAGTTCTTCAAAGAGACACATCTTCAAAGTTCAGTCTTAGAAGATGGTTTAGCATTTTCCACACTTGTAGTGCGGTGGTTAGTCCATTGTTTTGAGAATACCAGCAGCTTTTTTATCTGATATTTTTCAGACATTTTAATGTATTAACATCACATGCAGAAAGAAGTTCCGTCTTAATGTTCAGATCTCAAATGATCTGAAAATCAACATCATACTGATGAAGATATGATGATGGTAGCAGTTAATTTACACAGATTCTCAAGTTTAGTTCTCATTAAATTCCTTTTTCACATGCTCACAAAAATCAGTGCAGTATTAAGTACAGTTTATCTGATGCGGACAGTGTTGGTCTTTCAGGTGGTTGTTAGGAGTCACATTTTCTCTGTAGCTTTTAAATAGTTTTGGAAGCTCCAGTTTGGGAACTCCTGTGACATTCTCTTTCGTGAGGAAAGTGCATTATCTTATTTATCTCCATAAACATTAAGATCCTGCACTTGTAATGGAAATTGAACAGATGAACAGATGGTCTTTCTAACATGCATATTGCTTTTTCCTTTGTATGGAGCCTGTTTACCTGTGCAGGAGTTTTAAAGCAGATTGTATTGATTTATGATTTTATATTTACTTTTCGTTTGCATATGATGAAGCTGTCTTCACTGCATTGTCATTGTGTTGCAGAGATGTGTCTTCTACAGCTCTGGAGATGCTGCCCTCTGTTGGGATGCAGTCGGTTCAAAAGCTGGTGGCTCGCTCGGCGTTCTCACTAAAGAGACTGTCACCCCTAAAGAGCCTGGAGAACCTGAGAGAAGCTCAGCTCACCTACCCCAGTCACTGCTGCGCTCTGCTCAGCTGGGACGCCCACAGGTTCCTATTCTTTTAATGACCCAAGCTACATTTACCATGAAGTGGTCCCTGACCTAATTACTAGCACAAAACTTTCAGTTTATATTTAGCAAAACGGGCACAAACATGCATTGGAACTGTTAGCATTTTAAGGAGATGTTTTGCAGCAGGTATATTTATTTTCTATGTCCTCCAACAGGGAAGCTCCATCTTCATCACTGAAAAATGGATCTTCGTACTGTGAAGAGCAGAACCAGTTAACTGTGTAAGAATTATTCTATAACTTCAGCTACATTTCTTTGCTACACTGTGATGTCATGTCTAGTTGATATAGTGAAATCTTTCAGTTACACTTCACCTATACAGCATTCTCAGTGTTTGAATTTTAGTTTCTTATCTTGCCTTCATTTATACCAGGGTTTCTTTTATACTATTTAAATCAAATAGTGTTATAGTTAGTTGCTATTCATTAATTTTGTCAATGCATCATTTAGAATTCCTTTACCGTAGAAAAAATATTTTGCATTGGTTAACTGTAAATCTTAGAAAACAAAAGAACCTTCTTTAAAACCCACAGTTGTTAATATAGACCTATTTATGTAACATTCTCCAAAGACTTCAGCTTCTCAGTGCATGAGTGGATCTTGGCATTAAGCATGTACATAAATGGTCTTAGATAAACCAAAAACAGCTGTAAACCAAAAACAGCTGTATGGTTTGGTTTCAATTTAACTTTATTAGGCTTTAGCTTAACCACACCAGAGACGTTTTAATACAACTCAAAATGCATAATTGAGCCACAGCCAAATTAGTCTGTTCATAGAGTGTGTGCTCCTTGAGAAGCAACTTTGTTGGTAAGTGTAAATGGTCTTTATCAAAAGTTTTGAATTTAAATTATTCTTAAAGCTGCTAGAATCATTGAACAAAATCATCCAAATCAAATCAATGTTTATGGGCTAAATAAAATAGAATTCACTGTCAGTTCATAGAATTATTCTTAGTTTTCAAAAATTATTTTTAAAAATCAAATCAGGAAACAATAAACAGTCCATTGAATAGATTTGCTGTTTTGACAATAATTTTAATTGTGCAATGTTTTTACTAAGCTGTAAGTTTTAACTTCTACATGTCCTTGTACGTATTAAGGAACACGGATGATTCCATAATGGTGGAAGATCCCTTTCCCTTCGACACCTCAGGACGTTTTGGCTCTATAGACTTTGAGTATCCCGAACTGGATTCCTGCCAGACGAGAACAGTCCTTCACTGCAGCCCAGAGGCAGATGCCTTCAATCCCTGTGAAGACATTGCTGGGTTTGGTTTCCTACGTGTGGCCATCTGGTTCATCAGCATCCTGGCCATTGCTGGCAACCTCACAGTTCTTTTAGTGTTCTTCGCTGGCCGCTGCAAACTGACTGTCCCTCGCTTCCTCATGTGTCACCTGGCTTTTGCTGACTTCTGCATTGGCGTGTACCTCCTCATGATTGCCACCGTGGATGTGCGGACACGTGGTCACTACAGCCAGCGTGCCATAGAGTGGCAGACGGGAGCGGGCTGCGGGGTCGCCGGCTTCCTGTCTGTCTTTGGTGGTGAGCTGTCCGTCTACACTCTGTCCACCATCACTGTGGAACGCTGGCACACCATCACCCACGCCCTGCGGCTGGAGCGCCGGCTCGGCCTGCCCCATGCTGCTGCCATCATGGCTGTGGGTTGGCTGCTATGCCTGGCCATGGCAGTTCTCCCTCTATTGGGCATCAGTAGCTACGGCAAAGTCAGTATGTGTCTGCCCATGGACATTGAGACCCCTGTGGCCCAGGCCTACATCATCCTGCTGTTGCTGTTCAACGTGGGGGCCTTTCTGGTGATCTGCGCATGCTACTTGCGGATATACACAGCCGTGCGCCGACCTGAAGTGCCCGGGCACGCGGCCGACGCCAAAATCGCCAAACGTATGGCTGTGCTCATCTTCACTGACTTCCTCTGCATGGCACCCATCTCATTCTTCGCCATCTCTGCTGCCTTCAAAGTGCCCCTCATCACCGTCACCAACTCCAAGATCCTCCTGGTGCTCTTCTTTCCCATCAACTCCTGTGCCAACCCTTTCCTGTATGTCATTTTTACCAAGGCCTTTAGGAACGATGCCTGCCTAGTGCTGAGCTCAATGGGCTGCTGTGAGAGCAAAGCCCACATGTACCGCATGAAGAAAGCGTATTGGTCGGAAAATGCAGGTAAAAGCAAGAGTGATTCAGGCCTGCGCACTGCCACATGGTTCTCCTCCTATCCTCACCAGAAACCAGAGGGCATGCAAACGGGCAGCTGAGAAGAACATCTTGGAGTTCTATGGCTCTGGCCTTTTTTTATTTTTGTGTGGCGCATTATGTTTACCAAGTGCTTTTTGGATACTGACCAAGGCAGGCGGACGGGAGATGGCTTTCAGAGGAGTTATTTTCTCGCAGACAATGGGACTATATTTCTTCAGGAGGAGAGCTCATTTATTCCAGGAGACAGAGACTCTTGATTTTGAGCTTATTCATGTCCAGAGAGGAGCAGAGACTGTAAGGGAGAAACTGTCATATTTGAGACCCTTCCACATATCAGCCTAGTTTTCTTTACAACAAATAAACGAGAACATTATGAGTTCTTATCATCTTTATTTTTTAGAATACTATAAAGACACCCTCAACATTTACTCCACTATCCCTAGTCATCAGATCATAATGTACAAAATTATACCAAATTTAAATGGTTGTGTCAAGGTAAGTAAATCAACTTATTAAATATGTTTGAAATCTTAATAATATGGTATCTATCATAGACATATCAGGTGGTAAAACATACGTTAATGGTCAAAGGTTTTAGGACACTACTGGTCAACTGTTTTAGTACACTACCAGCCAAACGTTTAGGACATTACCAGCCAAATATTTTAGTACACTACCAGTCAAACGTTTTAGTACACTACCAGCCAAAAGTTTTAGATCACTGCCAGTTAAACATTTTAGTACAATACTAGTTAAACGTTTTAGTACACTACCAGCCAAACGTTTTAGTACACTACTAGCCAAACGTTTTAGTACACTACCAGCCAAACGTTTTTGTACACTAACAGCCAAATGTTTTAGTACACTACCAGCCAAACGTTTTAGTACACTACCAGCCAAACGTTTTAGTACACTACCAGCCAAATGTTTTAGTACACTACCAAACAAACATTTTAGAAAACTATCAGCCAAACGTTTTAGTACACTACCAGTCAAACGTTTTAGATCACTACCAGCCAAACATTTTAGAACACTACCAGCCAAACGTTTTAGTACACTACCAGCCAAACGTTTTAGTACACTACTGGTAAAACGTTTTTGAACACTACCAACCAAACACTTTAGAAAACTATCAGCCAAACGTTTTAGTACACTACCAGTCAAACATTTTAGATCACTACCAGCCAAACATTTTAGAACACTACAAGCCAAAGGTTTTAGAAAAATATCAGCCAAATGTTTTAGTACACTACAAGCCAAATGTTTTAGTACACTACCCGTCAAATGTTTTAGTAGACTACCAGCCAAATGTTTTAGAACATTACCAGTCAAACATTTTAGGACACTACTATTCAAACGTATTGGGACACCACCAGTCAAACGTTTAGTACACTACCAGTCAAACATTTTAGTACACTACCAGTCAAATGTTTTTGAAAACTACCAGCCAAACATTTTAGGACACTACCAGCCAAACGTTTTAGTACACTATTAGACAAACGTTTTAGTAAACTACCAGTCAGTACACCAGTTTAGTACACTACCAGTTTTAGTACACTACCAGTCAAACGTTTTAGAACACTACCAGACAAACCTTTTACAACACTACCAGACAAACGTTTAAGAACACTACCAGCCAAACTTTTTAGTACACTACCAGCCAAACGTTTTAGTACACTACCACTCAAACGTTTTAGTACACTACTAGCCAAATGTTTTAGATCACTACCAGTCAAACATGTTAGGACACTACCAGTCAAATGTTTTAGAACACTACCAGTTAAAGATTTTAGTACACAACCAGCCAAACATTTTAGTACAATACCAGTCAAACATTTTAGTTCACTACCACTCAAACGTTTTAGTACACTACCACTCAAACGATTTAGTACACTACCACTCAAACATTTTAGTACACTACCAGTCAAACGATTTAGAACACTACCAGTCAAACGTTTTAGTACACTACCAGTTAAACGTTTTAGTACACTATTAGACAAACGTTTTAGTAAACTACCAGTCAGTACACCAGTTTAGTACACTACCAGTTTTAGTACACTACCAGTCAAACGTTTTAGAACACTACCAGACAAACCTTTTACAACACTACCAGACAAACGTTTAAGAACACTACCAGCCAAACTTTTTAGTACACTACCAGCCAAACGTTTTAGTACACTACCACTCAAACGTTTTAGTACACTACCAGCCAAATGTTTTAGAACACTACCAGCCAAACGTTTTAGTACACTACCAGCCAAAGGTTTTAGAACACTACCAGTCAAACGTTTTAGTACACTACCAGTCAAATGTTTTAGTACACTACCAGTTTTAGTACACTACCCGTCAACTGTTTTAGAACACTACCAGACAAACATTCT